>OU342745.1:201917820-202464851 GCA_910589775.1 Avena eriantha | reverse complement strand
CGGTACTAATTTAAGCATCGTGATTGCGTTTGATATATATGCATGGTTGTATGATGCAGATGAGCCACCCATGGATGTACGGTGACCGACGCTCTGACGCTTATAGAGAAGGCATGCATTCTTTTCGCCTTGTGGCCGAGGCGAACAAGCGGGGGGGATGGTTTTATGTGTTGTCCATGTGTTGAATGTCAGAATGAGCAGGCTCACACTTCCTCAAGAGTCATTCAGAGCCACCTGCTTCGGTCCGGTTTCATGTCCGGCTATAATGTTTGGACCAAGCACGGAGAAAGAGGGGTTATGATGGAAGACGGCGATGAAGAAGAGAACGATGATGACAACTACCAATCTATGTTCCCTGAATACGATGATACCGCAGTTGAAGATAATGAAAAAGAAGAGGGTGAAGAACGGGAACCAGATGAGCCCGTTGATGATTTTTGTCGGGTCATTAGTGATGCAAGGCGAGACTGCGACACAGAAAAGGAGAGGTTGCAGTTCGAGCAGATGTTACAGGACCACAACACATTGCTGTATCCAACTTGTGAAGATGGCCAGAAGAAGCTGGGTAGCACACTGGAATTGTTGAAGTGGAAGGCAGAGACCGGTATGACTGACTCGGGATTTGAAAAGTTGTTGGTAATAATGAAGAATCTGCTTCCAAGAAATAACCAATTGCCCTCCAGTACGTACGAAGCAAAGAAACTTCTCTACCCTCTAGGATTAGACGTGCAGAAGATACATGCATGCCCTAATGACTGCATCCTCTACCGCGGTGAGAAGTACGAGAATATGGATAAATGCCCAGTATGCACTGCATTGCGGTATAAGATCAGAAAAGATGACCCTGGTGATGTTGAGAGCGAGCAACCCAGGAAGAGGGTTCCAGCCAAGGTGATGTGGTATGCTCCTATAATACCACGGTTGAAACGTTTGTTCAGAAATAAAGAGCATGCCAAGTTGTTGCGATGGCACATGGAAGACCGTAAGAAAGACGGGATGTTGAGGCACCCTGCTGATGGTCGGCAGTGGAGAAAAATCGAGAGATACTTCCCGGACTTTGCTGGTGACGCCAGGAACTTATGGTTTGGTCTAAGTACCGATGGCATGAATCCTTTTGGGGAGCAGAACTGCAGTCACAGCACCTGGCCCGTGACTCTATGTATCTACAACCTTCCTCCTTGGTTGTGCATGAAGCGGAAGTTCATTATGATGCCAGTGCTCATCCAAGGCCCGAAGCAACCCGGCAACAACATTGATGTGTACCTAAGGCCATTAGTTGATGAACTTCTACAGTTGTGGGACAAACCAGGTGTACGTGTGTGGGATGAGCACAAACAGCAGGAATTTGACCTACAAGCATTGCTGTTCGTAACCATCAATGATTGGCCTGCTCTTAGTAACATTTCAGGACAGACGAATAAAGGATACAATGCATGCATGCACTATTTAGATGAAACTAAAAGTATATATCTAGATAAATGTAGAAAGAATGTGTACCCGTACAATCGTCGTTTTCTTCCGCCCAGTCATCCCTTAAAGAAGAAAGGCAAGCATTTCAATGGCAAGGCAGAAACCCGGATGAAGCCTGTCCCCCGTAGTGGTGCTGATGTATTTGGTATGGTCAAGGATTTGGATGTAATCTTTGGAAAGGGTCCTGGAGGACAACCTATTCCGAAAGACCCCAATACCTGACACGCACCCATGTGGAAGAAGAAATCTATATTTTGGGAGCTACCCTATTGGAAAGTGCATGAGGTCCGCTCTGCAATTAACGTGATGCACCTGACGAAGAATCTTTGCGTGAATATTCTAGGCTTCCTGGGCTTGTATGGGAAGTCAAAAGATAACCCGGCAGCACGGGAGGACCAGAAACATCATAAAGGATGAGACGGCAAGCATCCAAGGCAGTTTCAAGGGCTTTCCAGCTACGCTCTTACCAAAGAAGAGAAGGAAATCTTTTTTGAAGTCCTTTTCAGTATCAAGGTCCCGTCTGGCTTCTTGTCGAATATAAAGGGAATAGTAAATATGAAAGAGAAAATTTTTCAAAACCTAAAGTCTCATGACTGCCATGTGCTTATGACGCAATTGCTTCCGGTTGCATTGAGGGGAATCTACCAGAAAATGTTCGACTAGCCATTGTGAAGGTATGTGCATTCCTCAATGCAATTTCTCAGAAGGTAATCGATCGAGAAAGTCTATCAGGATTACAGATTGATGTGGTCCAATGTCTGGTCAGCTTCAAGTTGTTGTTCCCGCCATCCTGCTTCAATATTATGACGCACCTCCTAGTTCACCTAGTCGAAGAGATTAGAATTCTCGGTCCTGTGTTTCTACACAATATGTTCCCCTTCGAGAGGTTCATGGGAGTCTTAAAGAAATATGTTCATAACCGTGCTAGGCCAGAAGGAAGCATCTCCAAGGGCTATGGAACAGAGGAGTTCATTGAGTTTTGTGTTGACTTTCTTCCTGACCTTAAGCCGATTGGTGTTCCTGAATCTCGGTATGAGGGGAGGGTGACTGGAAAAGGCACACTAGGAAGGAAATCAATGGTATGTAGGGACGGGCATTCTTTCACTCAAGCACACTACATAGTTTTACACACTTCCACCGTGGTGGCTCCATATATTGAGAAACACAAGAATATTCTACGCTCTGAAAACCCGGGGAAGCCTGGAACCTTGATTAAAGGGGAACACGAGAAGTATTTTGGCAATTGGTTGCAGACACATCTCATGAATAACACCACGGTTGGGGATGAGTTGTACTCGTTGGACAGGTTACCATCTTCGACTATATGTACTTTCCAAGGGTACGAGATAAATGGGAATACATTTTACACGATCGCCCAAGATAAAAAGAGCACCAACCAAAACAGTGGTGTCCGCTCTGACGCAACAGATGACAATGGGAAGATTGACACATATTATGGGTACATAGAGGATATATCGGAACTTGACTATGGACCTACTTTTAAGGTCCCTTTGTTTCGGTGCAAATAGGTCAAGCTGACAGGAGGCGGGGTACATGTAGACGAAAAGTACGGCATGACAACAGTGGATCTCAACAATCTTGCATACATGGATGAACCATTTGTTCTAGCCAACGATGTGTCTCAGGTTTTCTATGTGAAGGACATGTCTACCAAACCGAGAAAAAGGAAAGATAAGCAAAAGAGTACAGAATACGATGAGCCAAAGCGCCACATAGTTCTTTCAGGAAAGACACCGGTGCATGTCTGTTATTCCCACAAACCACACATGGATCCACAAGTGTCATTGCATGTGTGTTCTTCTCACAAACCACACATGGATCCACCAGTGTCATTGGATGTGTGTTCCTCGCATAGACCACACATGGATCCACAAGTGTCATTGCATGTCTGCTCTTTTCATTAACCACATCTAGAGTCATTGCATGTGTGTTCTTCCCACAGACCACACATGGATCCACCAGTGTCATTGCATGTGTGTTCTTCTCACAAACCACATAAGGATCCACTAGTGTCATTGGATGTGTATTCTTTTCATGAACCACACCCAGTGTCATTGCATGTATGTTCCTCTCACAAACCACACATGGATCCACCAGTGTCATTGCATGTGCGTTCTTCTCATGAACCACAACTAGAGGCATTGGATGTGTGTTATTTTCATGAACCACAGCTAGAGTCCTTGCATGTGTGTTCTTCTCACAAACCACATAAGGATACACCGGTGTCATTTCATGTGTGTTCTTCTCATGAACCACATCTAGAGTCATTGCATGTCTGTTCTTCTCACAAACCACATAAGGATCCATCAGTGTCATTGGATGTGTGTTCTTTTCATGAACCACACCCAGTGTCATTGGATGTGTGTTCCTCTCACAAACCACACATGGATCCACCAGTGTCATTGCATGTGTGTTCTTCTCATGAACCACGGCTAGAGTCATTGCATGTGTGTTCTTTGCACAAACCACATATCACCAGTGCCATTGCATGTGTGTTCTTCTCATGAACCACACATGGATCCACCCAGTGTGATTGCATGTCTGTTCTTTTCACAAACCACACATGGATCCACCAGTGTCATTGCATGTGTGTTCTTCTCACAAACCACATAAGGATCCAGCGGTGTCATTGGATGTGGGTCCCTCTCATAAACCACATATGGATCCACTAGTGTCATTGCATGTCTGCTCTTTTCATGAACCACATCTAGAGTCATTGCATGTCTATTATTCCCATAGACCACACATGGATCCACCAGTGTCATTGGATGTGTGTTCTTCTCACAAACCACATAAGGATCCAGCAGAGTCATTGGATGTTTGTTCTTTTCATGAACCACACCTAGTGTCATTGCGTGTCTGTTCCTCTCACAGACCACACATGGATCCACCAATGTCAATGCATGTGTGTTCTTCTCATGAACCACGGCTAGAGTCATTGCATGTGTGTTATTTTCATGAACCACACCCTGTGTCATTGGATGTGTGTTCCTCTCATAGACCACACATGGATCAACTGGTGTCATTGCATGTTTGCTCTTTTCATTAACCACATCTAGAGTCATTGCATGTGTGTTCTTCCCACAGACCACACATGGATCCACCATTGTCATTGCATGTGTGTTCTTCTCACAAGCCACATATGGATCCACCAGTGTCATTGGATGTGTGTTCTTTTCATGAACCACACCTAGTGTCATTGCATGTCTGTTCCTCTCATAGACCACATGTTGGGGATATACGTTCCAGGTATCCTCACAGTTCCTCACTAACCAGGGTGGCCCACTTTGGGTTAGAGCTTTGCTTCACGGGCGGCCTAGTCAGGGTGAATGACGGAGTCCAATCCGGCTACGGGAAGGCCCAGAATACTTACCGACTTAGGCTCATAATGTTACTTGTAGTTCAAGATGTACTCTGTAACCGACTCTTAGTCATAGCCGGATAGATCTATCCTGTAAACCCTAAGCTGGATATCTATATAAGCCATCCTAGGGAGAGCCTTTAGGGCAACACTCTAAACACCTCAATAGTCTACAATCTCAACTCGCACAGGAGAAACCCTTGTAACCCATATTCCGGCTCTGCCGTATTACTGGATTGCTAGCAGGAGTAGGATCCGTCCAAAGCCGGCGGATTTGAACCTGGGTAAACTTGTGTGCTCACCGTCCCAGAACACTGTTGGGGGGATACCCCCGGGTAGGTTCACGCCGGGGTATAAAGGCCGAGTTAGCCGAGGTTCAGCAAGGTCAAAGCGGATGCTGGCCGGGCCACCTCAAGGCAGGCCGAATCACAGAGTAACCCGGAGCAGGGGGCGTCCACCTAATTTGGTCTCAACCGACTTAAGCCGTAAGTCAGAAGGATGTATCTAACTTTCATGCAAGAACAGGTGTGGCCGGATCAACTACGATCCGGGTCATGTCAAGCTTCTAGGAGAAGTTAGGAATTTCGCTGGTCAAAAGTAGCCCCGGTATGCACGGCAAGAGCGAAGCGGACAGAGGCAGGACCAGCAAGGCGTGGCCGACAAAGGTGACGAAGCCAATGTCGGGTGACGCAGGCGCCGCTGAGGCTCACGTAGCCTCTGCATGGATGACGCGGGGGTAAAGTAACCCGGTCGGCTTACTATTTTGGGAGGAGGCATATTCCCTGGAATATGCCTCCACGTATGCCCTAAGTGGAGACCTAGCCACCCCTATATAAGGAGGGCTAGGGCCTCTGTAGAGAGGTTAGGTTCTACGGGTTGGTCTTGTACGGGTTAGCTAGTGGCGAGAGTAAGAGAGTCCCTTCTTCCTCCTCTCCCCAAGACAGCTCTAGGAGCACTTGTAAACCTTGGAAGTGAATCAAATATAACTTCGGTGTGAGGAATCACCTCACTATCCCTCCCTGGATTCCCCTAGTGCATATTAGTCCCCACCTTTAGCCTATCCATGGCATCTGCCGTGACACCACCACGACAGTTGGCGCCCACCGTGGGGCTAGCGGCGCTACCAGGGGTCAAGATCCGGATGGGCAACCTCATCGGCACCGGCGAACGCATTGTCTCCGGGCTCGTTTAGCGCTTTGGAGTGCTGGACTTTGTCAGCGACAACGCTGGCTGCTTCGGCACGCGCCCGCTTTCGCGCAACGGCCTCTTCATCAAGCTCGGCGTGCACAAGGTCTACGTTGGTGTCGATGTGTCATGCGTTCATCTGCGGCACATCGTCGATGCAGGGGAGCCACCCCTCAGCGTGGTTCACGGGGCGCGTATCACTCGCTCCCTAGACCGTGCTGAGGTGATGATGACTACGCCTGGTGCAGGCGCAAGCAAGGATCCGGCACTAGATCCGGAGGTAACGCCTAAGGCACCGAGGAAAGGTAGAGGTCCTCCACTAGAGAGGCCTGAGAATGTGCTGCAGGAAGCGATGGATAGCTTAGCAAACCCTATAGTAGGAGCAGTAGATCCGGCTCAGGCACAGGCCGAGCTAGAGGAAACTAGGCAGAAAATACTAGAGGGTGCGAAAAATATAGCCGTGGCTCAGCAGTCGTTGAACATGACACTGCGTGAGTACGCAAAAGAAAACAAAGTTGATGCTGTAAAAGTAAAGGGGAGAAACCTCATAAGCGAAATGAACAAAGAGGGCGACACTAGGATCGAGGAGTCAGAGAACTGTTTGTCCGTGGGGCTGCCGAGGTATAGTACCCCGGCTAAGAACCTCAGAGCAGCGGATGCAGCTACATCCGAGTTAGAGGTTCTAACGGGTGAGGCCCATCAGAGACAGCAAGAAAGGGTCAATGAGTTGGTTCGGATCGCGAATAGGCAAAATGAGGAACTGCTCAGGGCTAACCCGGAGAGAGTTGGGGCCTCCAAGATCATTCATTCGACGGTGGGTAACTCGGAGAAATCCGCTAGAGCCGCATCGTCTCCTCATGGGGGTCCTAGGAGAGAAGAGGTAGTAACCTCGGCCAGAAGAAACAACCAGATCGTCCCATACGACCCGACGAGGGCAGCGAAAGGAAAAGAAGTACAGAAGAATGATGATCGACGAAGTGTGAGCCGAGGTGAAGCTGGCCGAGGTAACCGCGACCAAGGCAATGCCGGTCAAGGAAATGCTGTACACGGCAATGCCGGACAGTGAAACTCGGCAGAAGCAGGACAACCGCAGCAGTGGAATATACCAAGGCTAGAGCAAAGTGCCGGCCGAGGTATGCAACAGAGAGCTGCTCCACAAGAGCAAGACCGATATAACAATGGAGATTCGGAAATGTTGAACGCAGGATACCCAAGGCCAGACTATCATGTGATAGGGTCAAGATTGGGAAGCAGGGATTTGATGCCTGATGATGCCAGGTTGAAACTGGATCGACTGTATAGGTCAGAACAGATCGAATGTCAAGGTCCACCGGGTCCTGCCTGCTTTGGGCCCCGGATCATGAAGGAGCCGCCAGTACCTAACTTCCAGTTACCCAGAGGCACAAAGACGTATGACGGCAGTACTAAGCCGGAGGATTGGTTGATAAACTATGCTACAGCTGTGAAAATTGCTACATGCAACTTGAGATGGGCTGTGAGATACGTACCCCAGATGTTGGAGGGGCCAGCAAGGTATGGCTGAACAATTTGCCGCCCGGAAGTATTAACTGCTGGATCGATTTTGAGGAAATGTTTATCAGCAATTTCTCAAGTATGTATCAGAGGCCAAATAGGCCACAGACCCTAGCTATGTGTAAGCAGAGACCGAACAAGACGGATCGGGAGTTTTTAACCCGGTGGTGTACCGTGAGAAACTCGTGTGAGGGTGTGATAGAGTCACAGGCCATAGCGTGGTTTGCGCAAGGGTGCAGATATGCAAGTGAGTTGTGGCAGAAATTGCAAAGGAAAATGCCAACCACATTGGCGGAGATGATTCGGATTGCTGATTCATATGCTTTGGGTGATCCGACTCAACCCAGGCTCGTGTCAAACGAGTCAAATGAGGAATACTACCAGAGAGATGGAGCCGGATCATCCCGGAGGAATGATTACAGAGGAAAAAGAAGAGATGACAGACCGGATCACCGGTACAGTTTGCAACAAGTTGCAGCTGTGAATCAAGATCAGCCCGGAGCAGGAGGCAATCAACATCAGAAAACTGGAGGGGGACAATGGACACCAAGAAATGATGGCAAGAAAACTTGGACGCCAGAGCAGAAGAAACAGTGGCAAGAAAAAAGGACCATCCGAGGTACACTTATGAGTCGATGTTGGATCAGCCGTGTAAATTTCACACGCCAAATCCGAGTAACCCAACAGGTCATACGACGAGGCAATGTGAGTGGATGCGTAAAATAGAACAAGGTGGTTCGGGGAATGCTCAGGCGCCCCGGAATGATCAACCCCGGCAGCAATTGCTCTCTAGAGCGAACACGCAACAACTAATGTTGCCTCCCCCTCCGCCGAGGTATGATAACCATGAGAGAAGGGATGCAGTGCATCAGGTAGAAAACCAGCATCAGCTGGATCAGAGGTACCCCGGAAATGAGGGAAGGAATGAGTACAGAGAGCATCATCAAAGTTACTGTGTGTTTACCACTGAGGAAACAAACAGAAAGAGCTTGCAGCACCGACATATGGAGGTGAATGCGGTAAAATAGAACAAGGTGGTTCGGGGAATGCTCAGGCGCCCCGGAATGATCAACCCCGGCAGCAATTGCTCTCTAGAGCGAACACGCAACAACTAATGTTGCCTCCCATCCGCCGAGGTATGATAACCATGAGAGAAGGGATGCAGTGCATCAGGTAGAAAACCAGCATCAGCTGGATCAGAGGTACCCCGGAAATGAGGGAAGGAATGAGTACAGAGAGCATCATCAAAGTTACTGTGTGTTTACCACTGAGGAAACAAACAGAAAGAGCTTGCAGCACCGACATATGGAGGTGAATGCGGTAATGCCAGCAGTGACGAGGTATATTCCTTGGTCGGACCAGGAAATCACCTGGAGCATTAAAGATCATCCCAAGCTTATGCCAAGTCCTGGTTCATATGCGTTAGTGCTGGATCCGACATTCATTGGGCCTAACATCAACGTAAGGTTCTCCAAGGTACTGATTGACAATGGCAGTAGCATTAACATCATGTATGTGGATACAATGCGCAAGTTGGGTATCTCGGAGAACATGCTCCAGGCTACAAGGACAACTTTCCATGGTATTGTGCCCGACATTTCTTGTGAGCCCATAGGCAAGGTCCGGGTTGACGTATTGTTCGGCACAAGAGATAACTGCTGAACTGAGAATTTGGAGTTTGAAGTGCTAAACTTGGAAAGTGCGTATCACGCGTTACTCGGAAGACCAGCACTGAACAAGTTCATGGCAAGTTGTCACATCAGTTACTTAAAGATGAAGTTGCCCAGGCCAAACGGAGTGATTACTATTGCTGGAGATTTCCGACGTTCCATTGAGTGTGCGTCGGCCGGATCTAATCTAGCCGAGTCACTCGTGATCGCGCAAGAGAAAAGAAAAATTCAAGAGGTGGTGGCATTGGCTCAGTCCGCGCAGCAGTATATGCCGGCGCTGAGTAACCCACATGGGAGTGTCTCATTCAAGGCCACGAAAGATACCAAGAAGGTGCCTGTTGATGATATGTTCCCAGAGCGCACCGTAACAATTGGTGCCGGGTTAAATGAAAAATAGGAAAGCGAGCTCGTCAACTTCCTCCGTGAGAACGGGACATTTTTGCTTGGTCCACACAGGACCTTCAAGGTGTTCCGAGGGAGTTGGCCGAGCACTCTTTGAATGTGAGACCCGGAGCAAAGCCGGTGAAGCAAACTCTCCGCCGCTTCGCCAAAGATAGGAGGAAAGTCATCGGATACGAGATAGCTCGGTTGTTGGCTACAAGATTTATCATGGAAGTTCTTTACCTAGATTGGCTATCTAATCCGGTGCTGGCGGAGAAGAAGGATGATCCAAATGTGGCAGTGGTTTGGCGTATGTGTATCGATTACACGAACCTGAACAAGGCGTGTCCAAAAGATCCATTTCCACTACCTAGGATAGATCAAGTCATAGACTCAACTGCTGGATGTGAATTGTTGTCATTCATTGATGCATATTCTGGTTTCCACCAGATACCTCTGAATCCGGATGATCAAATAAAGACCGCATTTATCACCCCGTATGGGGCTTATTGCTATCGCACCATGCCGTTTGGTTTACGTAATGCAGGAGCAACGTACCAAAGATGTATGCAAAAATGTTTGCACGACCAAATAGGTCAAAATGTACAAGTGTATGTGGATGATGTGGTTATCAAGACCAAGGAAAGCAAGACGCTCCTTGACGATATCAGGCAGACGTTCGCGAACTTAAGAAGGTTCCAGATGAAGCTTAACCGGAAAAGTGTACCTTCGGTGTCCCGGCTGGAAAATTACTCGGATTCCTTGTTTCCAGCCGAGGTATCGAAGTTAATCCAACTAAAATCCGGGCCACTGAGCGAATGGAACTGCCGAAATGTCTTAACGATGTCCAGAAGTTCATTGGTTGCCTGGCATCATTAAGTCGGTTTATATGTCGGTTGGGAGAAAAGGCATTGCCTCTCTATCAACTCATGAAAAAGTCGGATAAGTTCGTTTGGACGCCGTAGGCCAATGAAGCCTTTGCTCACTTAAAGAAGATGTTAGCCACTGCACCAGTGTTGGCCTCTCCACTATCAAAGGAGCGAATGTTGCTATATAGCCACAACCAACCGAGTTGTAAGTGCAGTAATTGTGGTAGAGCGCGACGAAGGGGGTAAGTCAGTGCATAGGCCAGTGTATTATCTGAGCGAGGTGTTGTCTGCCTCAAAGAAGAACTACCCACACTATCATAAAGTGGCATATGGTGTGTATATGGCAGCTAAGAAGTTGAAGCATTACTTTGAGGAGCATCCCATCAAGGTAATATGTGAGGCTCCCATATCCGAGATAATGAGTAACAAGGATGCAAGTGGTAGAATTGCAAAATGGGCAATTGAACTAGCTCCCTATGCACCACAATATGACAAAAGAGAAGCAATCAAGTCTCAGGTTGTGGCCGACTTTTTTGTGGACTGGGCCGAGGTACAATACGAACCACCGCTACCAGATCCGAATTACTGGAGGATGCACTTTGACAGGTCTAAAACCAAAACCGGGCTAGGCGCCGGAATTGTACTTACCTCGCCAAAGAAGGACCAGCTGAAATATGTGCTGCAGATCCATTTCATGGCATCAAACAATATTGTTGAGTATGAAGCACTTGTGCATGGGCTCAAAGTGGCAAAAGAAATTGGGATACGTCGCATCCTATGCTTTGGCGACTCAGATTTGGTAATACAGCAAGTGTCGGGACTATGGGACGCCCTTGATCCAAACATGGCACTGTAGAGATTTCATGTGCAGAAGATATCTGGTTACTTTGAGGGATGTGAATTGCACCATGTACCCCGAGTGGAAAATGAAGCTGCCGACGTATTGTCGAAGCTCGGATCAACCCGACAAGCAATTCCACCGGGGGTAGCATTGGAACACCTCAGAAAACCGTCTATTAGGCCGTCCCCAGAAACCGACTCAATTTATGTCCAGGAGGATGCAGAATCCGGAGCCGTGCCCATGGACATAGACCCAGGGACTGCTTCGCAAGACCCGGGGACTGCTCAGCGTGATCCGGTTGAAGTTATGCCGGTGGATCAGATGGAAATCGATGAGGATGTGTTCCCTGTGCGAGCAATACTAGCTTGGGCACTACCTATATTTCAATTCCTGAAAGACGGAATGTTACCCACTGAGGAAGTGCTATCCAGGCAAACTCAGAGGAGAGCAAAGGCGTACACAATCATCAATTCCGAGCTATACAAAAGGAGTGTGACCAATGTCCTCTAGCGATGCATTGACCCGGAAGAAGGGCTTGACATCCTCCGAGATATACATCAAGGGGAGTGCGAGCATCATGCCTCGTCCCGAACCTTGGTGGCAAAAGCTTTCTGGCATGGGTTCTACTGGCCAAATGCCTTAGAACAAGCAGAATATCTGGTGAGAAAGTGCAATGGTTGTCAGAGGTATGCTAACAAGACACATATGCCAATGTCGGAGCTCAAGACCATACCAATCACCTGACCATTTGCCGTGTGGTGTTTGGACATGGTGGGCCTGTTTAAACCAGCAAGGGGAAATATGACTCACATTTTGGTCATGGTGGACAAATTTACAAAATGGATCGAGGTGAAGCCAATAAGAAAGTGTGATGGGGCTACGGCCGTGACGTTTCTCAAAGACATCATCTTGAGATACGGTTATCCTCACAGTATCATAACTGATAATGGCACAAACTTTGCGGAAGGAGCATTTGCGTGTTTCTGCCAGGATAAGAAGATCCGGTTGGACGTTGCCTCGGTAGCCCACCCCGCTTCGAACAGACAAGTGGAAAGATCCAACAGATTGGTATTATCCGGGATAAAACCCCGGCTCATTGAGCCGCTCCAAAGATCAGCGGGGTTCTGGATAGAAGAACTACCAACGGTACTATGGAGTTTAAGAACAACTCCGAATCGATCAACGGGCTATACGCCATTTTTTCTGGTATATGGGGCAGAAGCTGTATTACCAGCCGACATAGAGCATGATTCCCCTAGGGTCACCCAATACACAGAAGCCGAAGTGCAAGAAGCCCAGCAAAATGATGTTGATCTGCTGGAAGAGCGAGAGAATTGGCATTGTCCAGATCCGCCATATATCAGCAAAATCTCCGACGCTATCATAGCCGGAAAGTAAGCCCCCGAGTTTTCCGGGAAGGCGATCTGGTGCTCTGGTTGGTACAACGTACTGCTGGCATGCATAAATTATCTCCTCCATGGGAAGGGCCATTCATTGTGAGCAAAGCATTGCACAATGATTCTTATTATCTTACAGATGCAAAGCCATAGGAAAAGAACAAGGCGGACAGGTCCGGCGAGGAATCTAAGCATCTGCGGAATGTAGCTCTACTTCGTCCTTTCTACACTTAGCAGAGAAGTGTATGTATCCGAGTCTTCTCATATGTCGGCATGTATGCCAACAATGAGCTTATCAATGAGATGTTGGCACCTCGAGCAGTAACTCGGGGGCTACCTTAATAATATTTGTTGTCTTTTGTTATTTGTGCGTCATCTGGAGTAAGTTGTTCTACTTAACTCGGATTAGTAGTGTGTGAGCACCAAACACCCAACTCTTCGACTTGCTGCTATCCAACAAGAATTGGCTTCATGGCAAGCAAGAGAACAAGTTTGGAATTGCGTAGCACATGACAAACGACTAAGGAAAAGAACTTAATCGAGCCAACGTTTGTTTTTCGAACTAACCTTGTATGTTTTTAGTTTATTATGCTGATTTATTTTGAGCTAAGCCTAAAAGTTTCCTAGTATTGTTAAGACAATTTTTGAAGCCATAAAACTGAATCAAGGTAGACTCGAGCCAAGCCAAAAGATTGGACGAACAAGAAAATGAAACTCAGGGGCTACGCCCAAGTTAATCCAACATAAAAACTTAGTAGCAAAATATCACATGTGTACTGGATACAATTCCACCCGGCATACCGGGGATCTGATAAACTTTAAAGTTTTTTCACTTAAGGAGCAGCAGGAGGAGGAAGTTCAGCGTCATCTTCGCTGTCTTCAATGTCTGAGGCATCGCTCTCTTCGTCCTCATCCGACCCATCTTCAACGTTCTCAGCGTTTTCATCGCCGGCGGCTTCCAGGAAGCTCGGTCCCTCAGTCCATTCGTGAATGGGAGCATATTCGATGAGGCTGTGGGCGCAAGACTTGCGCCAAGCTACCCACTCCGGGTCACTGGTCCATTTGGATCCGGTGCGCATGCGCGTTAAGAGGTTGAGGTCGATCTTCTCATACCACGTGAGTACGTAGTGGAGAACGGCCTCAGCTGCGGCGCGTCCAGCGGATTCCCTCCAAAGGTCGAGCTGGGTCTCGCACTCCATCAATTTTTCAACAAGAAGTGCGGTTCCCTCCGGAGTGTCTTCTGCAGGCCAAAACGTGTTGAAGACTCGGACTGCAGCGTCAAGGATATCCTTGCCATAGTTTTTGATGATTTCCACGCGAGATGACAGGCTGACCAGCATGTCCTCCATGTCATAGGGAATCTCTTCAGCGTCAGGCCCAACGGGAGTACCCCTCTCTCGGCGGAAATCAGAAACAGCAGCGCTCGCGATGGCAGTGCCCTCTGGAAATTTGCCTGAAAACGAGATAAGAGAAACAGATAAAGAAAAGACATGTGAAGTAACCCGGAGAAATATGCCAGATAAGGGAAAGGAACTCACGTGAAATATGGCTGAGGACCCGAGTCAACTCCCTGGTACAGTCATCACGTCTTTTGCGAAGCTGCACAAGTTCAGCATTTGCCGACTCAAGCTTGACGTCGGTCTCCTGGAGAAGTTCTCGGTCCTTGGCAATTTGGAGGTTGAGGCGTTCGTGCTCCTCGGTATAGTCTTGGCCAGCCTTTTGGAGCTCAGATTGATGTTGTGCCTTCAATTTTTTCATCTCGGCTTTAAGCTTGGTGATCTCATCATCCTTGGTCCGGAGGCGGGCAAGCTCATCGTCTTTCTTTTTGAGCTCGGCCTGATGCTGCCCTGCTTGTTCGAGAAAATGCAGCATCATATCAGGCACGGGCACACTATCTTCCAGCGATACTAAAATAGTTTGTCAACCCGGCAAAGCTGAAGTATGAATGTTTGCCGAGCCAAGGAGGAAAGGATATGAAAAGCATAACAAGGTTGAGCAGATATAACTTACCCTTGATCTGATCCAGATTCTTCCTCATAAGCTTGTTCTCAGCCTCCACCCCAGCTGCGAAAATCGAATGATGGCTTAGTTCGGCAGAAGAAGATGAATGAAAATGGAGAAGTGTCAAGGAAGAAACCTACCCCGTTTCTCATATTCAGCGAGGAGTGCGTTATGCTTGGCGCGCAGCATCTTATGAGTGTCCAGGAGACGCTGAAACTCAGCACTCCGGCGGTTGGTGGTCACCTGGAAAGAATACAAAAATACAACTTAGCTTTGTGCATATTTGAAGTGTACAAAATCCAGGCCAAGTGGAACTTAACCCAGCTCTAGGTGTGTGCATATTCCAAGTGTACAAAATCCAGGCCAAGTGGAACTTAACCCGGCTCTAGGTGTGTGCATATTCGAAGTGTACAAAATCCGGGCCAAGTGGAACTTAACCCGGCTCTAGGTGTGTGCATATTCGAAGTGTACAAAATCCGGGCCAAGTGGAACTTAACCCGGCTCTAGGTGTGTGCATATTCGAAGTGTACAAAATCCGGGCCAAGTGGAACTTAACCCGACTCTAGGTGTGTGCATATTCGAAGTGTACAAAATCCGAGCCAAGTGGAACTTAACCCGCCTCTAGGTGTGTGCATATTCGAAGTTATCACGGAGGTACGTTAGTTTTCTAAGGAGCATCCGGCCGAGTAACAAGTTACTCCCCCGGAGGCTCGGGTACTAATGGTTATGTCATCAATATCTACAACATGCTAAGGAGGTAACGTACCTCCATCATCTGACCCACGAGGTTGATTGCCTTAGCGGCTGTGTTCATTTGAGCAGATAATTCAGCGGGGCCGAACTTCTCCGGAAGATCGTCGTTGTGGACGAACTCCGCCTTGTTCCAATTCATGACGAATTCGATCAGGCTCGGAGGGTATCACTCGCCGGTGGGCATATGGGGCGCCACCAAGCCCTTCGCATGCGCCTCCCTCCTCTCAACGAGGGCAAGGGTCGGGCTGGTGTGCAAAACCATCTGTTGCGCATCAGCTAGCTCGGCAGGGGCGTCCTTCCGTGCTAGAGGCTTCTTGGGAAGCATGGATGCGAGAGTGCGCTGTCCAGCCTCGATGAACGTTGTCCTGGTGGCGTTAGGGGCCTTTTTGCCCTTGGGCTGCTGGGAGGAGGAAGTGGTTGAAGATGATTTTCCCTTAGGAGCTGTTTGGGTACTTTCTCGCCGAGACTGGGAAGTTTCGGAGGCGGAGGAGCTTGGAGCTGGTGCTCTTGCTGCTGGGCTTGGTTCTGCTACTAGCGCTCTTGCTGCTGGAGTTGGTGCCGGTGCCGGAGTTGGTGCTGGTGCTGGTGCTGAGGTAGTCTCGGTGGTAGCTGGTTGTGGCGGAGCCGAAGTTGTGGATGCCGCCGCCTCGGCTGGGCTAGTCTCCCCCGCTTCAAGGTTGCCCCCCTCTTGACGAGGTGGAGCAGAACCCAAAGCAGCCGTAGAACCCTCTAGAATAGGGCTCAGTGGGCGTGGCTCGTCGCCACGAGGGGGAGAAGGGCTAGGTCGGAGCGACGAAGCAATGCCAGACCCACTCTAGGGGACCTCCACCGTGGCCCTGCCGAATCAAACAATGTCGGATGAGTAACTAAAACAGTACAAGAGCAAGTAAGTGGATGAGGGAAAAGAGGCTTACGCATCCGAGGTCAGGGGATCCTTAGGCTTCCGAGCCCTTCGTGCAGGGGCCGGTGTTGCAGGCGTAGAGGCAGTTTTGTCCCCAGACTTCTTTTGCCTTTTGGTAGGATGAGAAGGTCCGGAGGAAGAAGTTGATGCAGCTCCCCGCTTCTTCTTCGGTGCAACCGGAACAGGGTCACCCACGGCAAGGGGAGGGTCCTCATGGATCTGCCCACCGGGGTTAGCTGATGCCGGAAAAGCATAAGAAAGGGGGACAGCATCAAGAGCTTCCATCACCTCAACATTCGAGTCATCTTCATCATCGGGCCAATCTCTAATGGAAGAGAGTTTACCGGTGGGTCGCTTCGTAGCATCGGTCATTGGAAGGAACATCTCCTGATCCGGCTCTTCCTCGTCCGAGGTCTCCCGGTCAGGCGCCCACTTAAGGGTGGGATCGGTGCCATATTCGAGGGTCTGCTGATGGAATAGCTAAGGAAAAGAACAGACAACAGAGTTAAAAATACAACGGGACCGACATAAGGTTTAATTCGGAGAAAGTTTGTGGCACAAAACTTACCGCGGGAGG
The DNA here is from genome assembly GCA_910589775.1 of Avena eriantha. Lineage (NCBI taxonomy): Eukaryota > Viridiplantae > Streptophyta > Magnoliopsida > Poales > Poaceae > Avena > Avena eriantha. Next base: position 202,447,891 of record OU342745.1, on the reverse strand, counting down.
AAGCCTATCACGGCAAAAGTGCTCAATTCCCCATGTCCACTCAGAGTTGAAGTCCTCGTGGGTGGTGAAGAGAGCCTTGACCCGGCGATAGATCTTCGTGTTGCTCAGCTCGAAGGACGAGGTCCGGTTGGGGTCGCGGCCCCAGCTCATGTGACACACTTTGTGAGTGCGCTTCTGGAGTGGGGAGATCCGGTTACGGACGAACGTGATGATGGCGTCCTCGTTGTGCAACCCGAGCTTCTTCAGTTCCGCAAACCTTTTATTTACCTGGTTGGCCAAGGCCGTGGGCTTCTTGGGGATGACGTCCCACAACTCTGGGTTAGGAGGACCCGGACTATAGGGGCGCAGCCGGATCAAGTCTTTGGTGCTGGTGTTCCGGAGATAAAAGAAAGTCCGGGCCCATCCCTTGCAGGACTCCAGCCCGGTGACTCGGGGGAAAACGGATAGCCTCCGGGGAGAGATGGACGCAACCCCGAACTGCGTAAGCTGCTTGTCCTCCAGGTCAAGCTGAATGTTAGGAATGACGTTGCGATGAAGGCCAAAAAACGGATCCAAGCTCCTTCGTGGGCCATAATCCGACATAGCCTTCGATCGTGGAGGCGAAAGCAAAGAGAGAGATGATTGCGTTGGCAGGAAGGTGGTGCGGCTAGAGTTCGTAGGTATTCAACCAATCGTGGAAGAAATCGCTGACTAGCAAACCGAAACCCCGTTGAAAGTGTGACAAGAACACCACATACTCACCCGGATTGGGTGAGGGGGCAAGTTCGGCGGAGGCGAGGCGCACGGTGACTCCGGCGGGGATGCGCCTGGTGCGGTAGACCCAGTCCAGGTCATCCTGGCAGACCCAGGATCCGGCCCACGCACCACGGTCCGCCGTGGCGTCGTCTTCCTCCATCTCTTGCTAGGCGACGGCGAGCTCCTCCTCTGTCATCTCGAGTTCATTGCCCTTGCTAGCGCTAGCGGCGGTGGGGGCAGCGGCCTAGACTGACAGCGACTCGTGGCGGAGGAGGTGCGCAGCGGCGGCGGCGACGCAGAGGCGCATGGAAGCGGTGCGGCGGCGGCGCTGCTACTTAGAAGAGGTGGCGGCGGCGCTGTCGCAGGAGAAGACGAAGAAGTGGAACTGGAGGTAGAGGGGCGCGGAAGGGGGAAAAGAACTAAGGGGCGTGCCCCTCCCCTATTTAACCACTCCCTCGTAGGGGAAGTGGGATCGTGTTTTGTGGTTACGCCACACGGTGTGGCCGTGTACACACCGGATTGGCCAATCAGAACCAGGCCACACGGAAGGTCACAGGGCGCCGCAGATCCCATGACGCGACGCATTGATGCAGTTAACAAGGAGGCAGGCGTGACATGACACGCGTACAGTAACTCCTGACAATCACTGCAGCGGTTACTGTGGTTGGCCCTTAAAATGAAGCAATGTGATGATTAGCCTCCACGTGGGGAAGCGTACGAGAGAAGGAACAACAACCCGGATGAGAATGTGCTAACCCGGCCACCAAGTGAAAACTTGGAATGTGCCAAGGGAAAGTAAATCCATAGAATCCGAGATAAGATGGTAACCCGGCCAGCAAGTGACAACTTGGAATGTGCCAAGGGAAAGTAAATCCATAGGATCCGAGATTAGGAGGTAACTCGGAAATAAGATCCAAAGCTCAGTGAAATGGAACCTGATGTGGCCTTAGCGGCCAAGGCAGCTAAGACCGCACCAGCTTCGGGGACTAATGTTGGGGGGATACCCCCGGGTAGGGTCACGCCGGGGTATAAAGGCCGAGTTAGCCGAGGTTCGGCAAGGTCAAAGCGGATGCTGGCCGGGCCACCTCAAGGTATGCCGAATCACGGAGTAACCCGGACCAGGGGGCGTCCACCTAATTTGGTCTCAACCGACTTAAGCCGTAAGTCGGAAGGATGTATCTAACTATCATGCAGGAACGGGTGTGGCCGGATCAACTACGATCCGGGTCATGTCAAGCTTCTAGAAGAAGGAAGGAATCTCGCTGGTCAAAAGTAGCCCCGGTACGCACGGCAAGAGCGAAGCGGACAGAGGCAGGACCAGTGAGGCGTGGCCGACAAAGGTGACGAAGCCAATGTCGGGTGACGCAGGGGCCGCAGATGCTCACGTAGCCTCTGCATGGATGACGCGGGGGTAAAGTAACCCGGTCGGCTTACTATTTTGGGAGGAGGCATATTCCCTGGAATATGCCTCCACGTATGCCCTAAGTGGAGACCTAGCCACCCCTATATAAGGAGGGCAGGGAATATGCCTCCACATATGCCCTAAGTGGAGACCTAGCCACCCCTATATAAGGAGGGCTAGGGCCTCTGTAGAGAGGTTAGGTTCTACGGGTTGGTCTTGTACGGGTTAGCTAGTGGCGAGAGTAAGAGAGTCCCTTCTTCCTCCTCTCCCCAAGACAGCTCTAGGAGCACTTGTAAACCTTGGAATTAATCAAATATAACTTCGGTGTGAGGAATCACCTCACTATCCCTCCCTGGATTCCCCTAGTGCATATTAGTCCCCACCTTTAGCCTATCCATGGCATCTGCCGTGACACCACCACGACAAACACCGTACGTCTCACACCCCTCTCTTCCACATGCCTCGAGGACCCCCTCATGGCGTACTTGTCCTTAATCCGACGATAGTTGGCTCCCACTGTAGGGCAAGTGAGCTTCGGATCTACGTTCCGAGCGGAATCTGCAAGAATCGGAATCGGAGAGACTATCACGGTCGGTCGCGTCCTCTACGCCAGCGACGTCCCTCTCATCGTTCTCGATGAGACTTGGATTCCGGCTAGGGAGGCCGTGACTGCCTACACAATCATGTCTTTTGGCGGGATCGATGTTTACATCGGTTTCGCTGAACCTTCCCAACCCACCCCAGTGGTGATGATAGAGGCAGAAAAATCTTCTAGGTCCCCTTTGTCCGCGGAGGCGGCAGAGTTCTGGATCTTAGAAAACCCTAATCCCACCCAGCCCGCACTAGTTGCGGAGATAATTGAGAAATCCGAGCCTGAAGAAGACCTAGCGGTCCAAGTCGAATCTAGAGTGGATCTTCCTGGAGAAGCCGGATCCCAGATCGACCCACCCGTGGAAGTCGAAATTCAGGAGGAACATATCAACAACACTGATTCCGGCTCTGACGACACCAGGACAGACAGGCCTTTCCTGAGGTACACACTAAGACGTATGATACTGCAAGGCAAAAGCGCAGATGCAATCCTCGAGACCATCAAAAGTTTCGACATGGCTGATCACGAAAGCCACAGGTACCTCAGGAAGCACGCGTCGCACTTTGTCGGATACGTGGGATCCGGATCCGGCTCTGCCGATGCTGGAGAAAACACCGACTCTGTGCTGGAGGCAATTGGAACAAACGCCGACGTTCCCGCATCCTCGGATGAATCCATGACGTCAGCAGATTTCCGAAAGTTCTCCGTGGAATATGAAGAGGAGGATAACTCCAAAGCTGCAGAAGAAGGAGAAGCCATGGATGACGGATCCGGGGAACACTCTCCCAAAGCGCATGATGACATGGACGTCGGAGATAATCCCGAAGTCTAGATGTTCGAAAGTACCGATCAGAGCTTGACTCCGGGAAACGGACCCAAAGCCGTCTTTGCTACCAGCACTGCCAAGAAGGCAAAGAAGAAGAACAAAACCCTGTCAAAAGACCCTCTGACAGAGGAGGTGATTGCCGAGGAATACGAGGAAGACTCGGATGGAGCACTTATCCTAGAAGAGCCGAAAAAAGAAGAATCGGTGGATGGACACGTGATCACCGAAGGTGCGCGTAAACTCGTCGATGCTGCATTAACCACACCTATCCCTATAGCCGCAGAACTTACTGCTGAAGAGCTGGACGAAAGGGCCCAAGCCCTAGAAGCGCGTCATCAACAACTCCTCGATGAAGCCAATAACATCGAGGTGGAGAAGAAACGCATGGCAACTAAGGACTACATGTCTCGGTTGCATCAGAAGACACGGAAGCGTCACACCGATGACGACCAATTCCCACATGTCCATGCCGTCCTTTTTGGAGATGAGATGGGGAAGCCACGGAAAGATAGCAAAGGAGATTGGGTATACCCAACCCCAGTACAAAATACCATGGCGGCCCGAGAAATTCTATCGGCCAATCCAGGACTGGAGGAGATCCGTTTGGGTATCAAACTACTCAACAAGGGACTGGAGCAGCAAAAGGTCGCCCTGTCCGGAAGTCAAAAACTGGTCTCGGATTCCGACCAATGTCGCACAGATCTGGCATGGGCTGACGTAACATCCCATTATGTCCGGGAGTAGTATCATCGCCCCGAACACCGGGAAGACAATTATTCAAGAACCGGATCGTCAGGACAGCATCATAGAACTACGCGTAACTGGAGCAACGTCGCTCCAGCGGCCGAGAAAGATGCCATTGCTGCACTGAATTCGAGGAACCCTCCCCCACGAGATTCTAACGATCGAAGGGGAGAAGATAAAGAGAAACGTCGGGAGGAGGATCGTCAAAAAATGCCACCTCCTAAACATGCAAGCCGTCCGGCTGAGCCTCACCGTGCTGGGAACGACGGACGAAGGAACGACGGACGAAGGAACGACGGAAACCATGCTGGGACAAGCCGGCAGGGGGCTCGTCGTAGTCAAGATCCTCCCTGGAACCGGAATAATGACGCTCCGGACGGAGCCCGGCGATCAGCCAGAAACAATTCAGCTGCCCCACCCTCTCCACCAAGCAGTCATCACAACGGCTCCCAAGGAGGGCAAGGAGGACGACGTGGTGGAGGAGGTGGTGGCAGAAGCCAAAGTCCGGCTCCAAGGCACCGCAGTCACAACCGGCATTGGGGACGATCTCTATCCCCGAACGACGCATGGCACAGGATCAATTCCAACATAGAGGCGCGGCGCTATGAAAACGATGACATCTACGTGGGCCCAAAGTGCTTCGGACCACGCATCAGAGCTACAAGATTCCCGGAAGGGTTTGCTATCTCAAGGCACATCCAAGCCTACGACGGCATCGCTCGGCCAGATACTTGGCTACAGGATTTTTCCCAAGCTTGCTGCATCGCTAAAGGCGGAAACAGCTTGGTCGCAACCCGATATCTCCCACTTATGTTGCGGAAGACGGCGCGATCATGGCTCAATGAACTTCTGGAGAACACCATCCATAAATGGTATGACATGCAAAGTGTGTTCTTTCGGAATTTCGAAGGCACATATCGGAGGCCCTGTTCGGTCGGAGACCTACAGCGTTGCACCCAGAAAGCCGGAGAAACTTGCCGGGATTACCTCGGACGATGGATCGACACCAAGAACTCCTGTGGAGGAGTAAACGATCAAACCGCGATTGAAGCTTTCATCGCAGGGCTCCCAATTGGTCTAGTATGTCACCGCTTGAAGTGTGACAAGGTCACTGATTTGGGAGAGATGATAGAAACAGCGAGCAAGTATGCAGATGCTGACGATGATGTAGAGAGATTACTCAACGTCCTAGCTGTGCCTCAGTCGGCTTTTATGGCTCGTCCGTGTTACATTTACAATATGATAGAAATTCTAGGTCCCAACGGCGTGATCACCATCAGGGGAGACCCGAAGAAAGTGCGAGAGTGTGAGGATGAAAATGCCGCCTTTGCCGAAGCCGTGCTGCACGCCCAGGAGTACCAGGAGATCAAGAAGAGCATAGATCCGTCTGAGATGCCCGCAACGAAGAAGGAGGTGACAAAGCCAAATCCGGAGTTCAAGGCATCAGAAGAGATGAAGAAGACGTCGTTGAAGGATGATGACCCCTCCAAGGTGACCTAGATAGGCGTAGGCCTAGGTAGCGCATAGGAAAGCGCGCTCGTCAAGTTCCTCCAAGCAAATCAAGATATCTTCGCATGGCAGCCTTCTAACATGACCGGAGTACCTAGGGAACTTGCTGAGCACTCTCTAAATGTAAACTCGAACGCTAAACCCGTCAAACAGTCCCTATGGCGGTTTGGCGATGAAAAGCGTAAGGCAATAGCTAAGGAACTAGCACATCTCGAGTTAGCCGGATTCATAGAAGAGGTCATCCACACTGAGTGGTTGGCCAATCCTGTAATGGTTCCTAAAAAGGACACCACTGATTTAAGGATGTGTTGATTATACTGCCTTGAACAAGGCTTGTCCAAAAGATCCGTTCGCTCTGCCTAGAATTGATCAAGTTATCGATTCTACGGCAGGCTCGGAACTCCTCTGTTTTCTCGACGCATATTCTGGCTATCACCAAATCCGAATGAAGGAATCTGACAAAGTCAAAACTTCATTCATAACCCCTTTCGGAACCTTCTGTTTTGTTATGATGCCCTTTGGGCTGAAGAACGCAGGAGCTACGTACCAGCGCACGATGCAGCATTGCCTCCACGACCAACTCGGACGCAATGTACATGCATACATGGATGATATCGCTGTGATGTCCAAAAAGAAGGAAACAATGATTTCCGACTTGGAGGAGATGTTCACCAATCTACGAAAATACAACATCATGCTTAACCCAAAGAAATGCTTCTTTGGAATACCAGCCGGAAAATTGTTAGGTTTCATCATGTCTCAAAGAGGCATAGAGGTGAACCGAGACAAAATCAAGGCTATACTCAATATTTCCAGGCCAACTCGCCTGAAGGACGTACAAAGGTTAACTGGTTGCATCACTTCGGTCAGCCGATTTGTAAGGCGGCTCGGTGAAAGAGCCGCACCATTATACAAACTCCTGAAAAAGACCAAGGATTTTGTTTGGACTGACGAAGCTGAAGCTGCACTACAAGACCTGAAGAAAGTACTCTCATATGCTCCTATCCTTGCAGCACCGGAACCTCAGGAACCGATGTTGCTCTATCTTGCGGCGACAAATAAAGTCGTTAGTATCGTCATGGTGGTGGAGAGACCAAAGGAAAATCAGGAACACCTGGTGCAACGTCCGACTTACTTTGTCAGCGAGGTCCTGACAAAATCAAAACAGCGGTATCCGCACTATCAAAAGTTGGCTTACGGGGTTTTTTTAGCATCTCGTAAGTTACGACACTACTTTCAGGAGCAGCCAATTACCGTGGTGAGCACAACTCCCATGAGAGATATAATCAACAACAATGATGCCACTGGACGCGTCGCCAAATGGGGCATAGAGCTTTTAGCTTTCGATATTGAGTATAAACCTCGGGCAGAAATCAAATCCCAGATCCTTGCTGACTTTGTCGCTGATTGGACAGAGACGAAGGAGAACATGATCCTCCCTGAGTCGGAATATTGGACCCTCTTTTTCGATGGGTCTAAGGCTCGAGGGGGCTCGGGGGCTGGCGTGGTGCTCAAATCACCCCAAGGAGATAAACTTTTATACGTGTTGCAGATCCACTTCACAGCGACAAACAATATTGCCGAGTATGAAGCACTGCTGCATGGAATCCGGATTGCTAAGGATATTGGCATCCAACGTTTGATGTGTTACAGAGATTCGGATCTTGTTGCTCAACAAGTGTCGGATATTTGTAATGCAAATAAACACATGGCAGCATATAAAGCTATCGTGGATGATCTATCTAAATCGTTCGAAGGGTTTGAAGTTGAACACATCCCTCTAGCAGAAAATGAGGAAGTAGACGCACTATCTCGGATAGGTTCTGCGAGGAAAGAGGTTCCGGATGGCGCTTTTTTAGAGCACCTCAAAGTTCCCTCAATAAAAGGAGTAGATGAGGAATATCCGACCAAATCCGACTCACCTTTGATAGCAGTTCTGGCTGTAATTCCTAGCTAGACTCAACCCTACCTCGATTATTTGGTACATGGCAAATTACCCCAAGACGAGGTGCCGAGCCGGCAGATTATCCGAGGAGCAAAAGCCTATATTATTGTTAAAGGTGAGCTCCATAAACGGAGTGTTTCTGGGGTTTTTCAGCGCTGTGTATCTCCGGAAGAAGGAGTGGAAATCTTAAGAGAAATCCACGAAGGCGAGTGTGGTCACCACGCTGCAGCCAAATCTTTAGTAGCAAAAGCTTTTACACATAGATTTTTCTGGCTTATAGCTCAGGCAGATGCCGAACGATCAGTCAAGACGTGCAAAGGCTGCCAAAAGTACGCCAAGCAAGCTCATATTCCGGCTGATCAACTGCGAACAATACCTATAACATGGCCCTTTGCGGTCTGTGGGCTTAATATGGTAGGACCATTTAAATGAGCTCCAAGTGGATTTACTCACCTCTTAGTGATGGTGGATAAATTCACCAAATGGATTGAGGCTAAACCTGTCACTAGTTGTGATGGAGCAACAGCCAAAAGATTTGTCGAGGATGTTATAATCCGGTATGGTTATCCGCATAGCATTATCACGGACAACGGGAGTAACTTCTCTATGGGAGAATTGGCTGAATTCTGCAACGAGCAAAATGTCCGGCTTGACATTGTGTCAATCGCACATCCACAGGCTAACAGACAAGTCGAAAGAGCAAATGGTTTAATCCTACAAGGCCTAAAACCGAGACTCGAAGCACCACTACGACATGCTGCGGGGGCTTGGGTAGAGGAATTACCCTCTATAATTTGGAGTTTACGAACAACTCCGAATAGGTCAACAGGATACACGCCTTTTTTCTTGGTCTATGGCGCATAAGCAGTTCTTCCCAGTGATTTGATTCATACCTCTCCTAGAGTGGCCGCGTATATTGAAGAGGAAGCCGAGGTTTCTCGACAAAACGATCTCGACTTGGTCGAAGAAGTTTGCGTCGTTGCTGAAATGAGATCTACAGCCTATCAGTAGAAGTTACACAAGTATCATAGCTAGAGAGTCCGAAATAGAGCTTTCAATAAAGGTGATTTGGTTCTCCGGCTTGTGCAACAAAGAAAGCACAAACTTTCCCCAGTATGGGAAGGGCCCTTTTTAGTTAGTCGAGTATTGTACAATGGATCGTACTACTTAACTAATATGAGGCCAGTCAAAGAAAGACCTGCTACTAAGAAGAGAAAGAGAGCTCGAGGCAGTACAAATCCGGATGAGTTAGAGAGACCGTGGAATATTGCTCAGCTACGTCCATTTTATTCTTAGTTTATCCTTCTTTGTAATCATATATATGTACATGTTTTGTGAGAAATAAAAGTTTTGGTTGCCTCAAGATTTTTCTGAGAAGTTTTTACCATCTTATTTCCGAATGATCATGTCATAGTCGAAAATCCCAGAATGCTTGAAAGTACTTTATGCTCATGTTCGTTCTGGTTTAGATTTTCGATCCTAAAATTGCTACCTTCGGGTATAACTCTAAAATTTCTAGTCTTTACTTTGGTTATTTGTCTGATTGCTGGATGCGGGCATTTTCCGAGTAGTGAATTGTTGGTACTGGAAGCCGGCTTTGTTTCCGAGTTTAAACTGGTTTAGCAATTGAGCTCCGTTGCTCGGCAAAGTTTCCGGCGGAAGGTTTAGCCGGCTCACGAAAGGGACGAGGCGGAAAGCCAGATAAACGATAAGTATAGATGAAAAAATACTGGTGCTTGTGTAAACATTTCAGGCACACAAAAAAAAACTCAAAGCCAAAAAGTGCTGAAAAGATCAAAAGCTTAGCACTAGCAAAGTTAAAATATTGCATATTTATAGACGCGTCATGTTTTTCCTGAATAATACAAAATTTCTGATCTATGATGCATGAGGAGATGAAGGAGCTGCCGGCTCGCTGGATACGTCGCCTTGATATCGTTCCGAGATGTCCGCATCCGAGGTGGTGCGTTCATCGTCGGAAATTTCTGTTATTTCTTCTAGAGGCGGAGGCGGAGTGTCCACGCGGTTGAAGAATGGAGTATCGTAGCTGGTCAAGTCAGCTACATGACACCCATATCTGGCACAGGAGTCCATAATGGCCTTGATGTCCTGCTCCTGGCCATCTTCATCCACTATAGAGTACCCTCTGGTCACTTGTCATATCTCCATGTTTCCATGGTGGCTCATGACCATGGTGAGAGCGTTCTGCGCTGCTGATCGCGCGTAGGACATGTTCCAATCCTGGACGATCTGCGGCATCTCCTTTGCCTTGTCCCGCACCTGAAAATCTGACATGTTGTGCATGTCCGGAATCTTGAGAGCTTCGCCGATGTCCTCAAGGGATTGGCGGAAGTCATGAAGCAGGTCACCGACTTGGGTAAGCCGGTGGGTGCGGGGCTCGGTGGAAGAAGAGTCCGTCAAGTTTAGAGGACCTATATACAAATAAGAAAAATCCTACATTGAAGAAAGTCGAAGAAAAAGATAAGTCAGACAGATGGAACGTACCGAAAATGACTTCATCAATTTTGGTCTTCTCCTCCCAGAGACTCTGGAGTTTAGTCCGGAGTGCCTGGGAAAGGTCCCTCTCTCTTCTAAGCTCATTCTTGAGGTCCGAGATTGTTTTATCTTGAGCAGCGATCTTGCGATCACGCTCATCAGTGGCCATGGTGGAGGATTCAAGGATTTGAGCAATGCTCTTTTCATGATCCACCTTGAGCTTATCCAGCTCTTGGTGAAGCTCCTTGTTCTCCACTACCAAGGTCTTGAGGTTCTCGGCCTCTTCAATCATTGCGCATGATTGTTTCACCAGCGCTGTAAGCCAAAAAGAACAACAGTTCAGAAACATTTGACATTGAAAATAAAAAAGACAAAGTTTGAGCCTCGGAATGTTTACCTTCGGCCTCGTCCTTGGCAACTTTAAGTTCAGCATTTTTAAGCCGGAGAGCTTTGATCTCTCTCCGCTTATCACAGACATTTCTCAGTAAATCCTGGTTATAGGACCATACTTTCTATAAGTCAGAATACCCAAAGTCAGAAAGCTACTTAAGACTCGGGCTAATATTTTTGCTAATATCAGCACGAGCCTTGGGGCTACACTAGTTCGTTCTTTGGCATCCTAATGAAGCATAAACCAGGATTATATATCCTACTTCATGCTTGGGGGCTAGAGGATATGGTATAAAATAATGGAAAAAACATGAGTTGGAATTCCGACTTACATATTGTTCGTGGGTGAGTTTATCCAAACCCACGTTCACTTCAGCGGCCACCTTTTCGGCGAGAGTCAGAGGAATCACTGGGGCTGTTGGGAGCTCACCAGTCCTAATCCTCTCGTCGCGAAGGCGCACCTAGGCGAGAAGGTCGGAGAACTTGATGTCCTCTACTTCTTGCGCTTCTTCTTCGGCAGATAAGGTAATTTTCTCCAGGCATTGCCTAGCGAGCCGCTAGATTTCTTCAGCAGATTTCCGAGACATGCCAAACTTGGCAAGTCCCGGATTGCTGATAAGGTTTTCGGCGAAGGTTTCTGCCGAGGGATCATTACCCAAAGAGGGTTCACCCTTATCTAGATCTGACTCACCCATGGTGATGTCAGTGTGCGATTCAAGGATCGCGGGCTCTGTTGAAGGAGCTGGATCTTCTGCGATGACCGGGGAAGGAATGGTCGCCGGCGTTGCAGAAGGTTGAGGGGCAGGAGTCGGAGGATCTACGACAGGGGAAGCTATGGTGAGCTTCGTCTGTCGCAGGGGCTTCGAAGTAATTCCCTCCCCTTGCCCTTGATGAGCGGTTTTGCTCTGAGAATGTAGTAAAGTCAGAAACATTACATCTCGGAAAGAAATTTGAGTAAAGTACAAAGGCGGAAGTTGTGACTGAAAGTTACCTCTTCACGACAGGCACCTCCTTTGTGCCAACAGCCACTATCGGAGCTTTGCGCTTCTTGAGCGCAAGGTTCAGCAATGGGACCACCTCTGTCTCCTGAGAAAACTCAGGAGGATATCCTTCGAGCGGAGCAAGTTCTAACTCGGGGAGGTCGGCAAGCTGAAAATAATAAAACATATCAGTATTGCAATATAACTCGAAGATTGAAACACATAAAAGTGTACTGATGGAATCTTACCAGCACTACGGGGTTTTCCGCCGTATGCATATCCAGAGAAACCTCTGGGATTCTCCTCTCGATCCGCTCCCGGATCAGCTACTTGATCTGGCTTATGTAGCCTTGAGTGGTGTAGGATTTGGGGCTGATGCAGAGGGAGTCTTTCTTGGATGACGTGATGGAGTGCATCAGTCAATCCCCATGGTACTGAAGGGGCTGGATCCGGCGTGAGACCCAGCATTGGACCAAGTCGGATCCCTTCAGTCCCTTGTGTTTGATCAAGTATTCGATCCGCCTCTTAGCGAGGATCAGATCGCCGGAGAGAGCCGGAGCAGCCTCGTCCCAAGAAGGTTGGGCCGTAGCAGCTCCGTCAACAAAAGCCGGCAAAGCAGTGGCTTTGCCGGGAGCCAGAATATCCCTATGATAGAAAAACGTGGGTGGCCATTGTTTGACCGAGTCACTAGCTAGAATTTTGGGATACGCGCGCTCGCGTCTAAGCGAAAAACTGATAGTGCCGGTGATATAAGGAACACCGGCGGTAATGGAGTTTCTCCGGACATGAAAATAGTACCGGAAAAGAGTCAAACTCGGCCTAATGCCGAGAAATCCCTCACACAATGAAGCGTAGGCGCTCATCTCTAAGAGAGAGTTGGGAGGAAGATGATGGACTTGAACTCAGTAATGATCAATCAACTTGGAGAAGAATTCCGAGGGAGGAAACGACAAACCTCTGTTGAGGTGGGTGCCGAAGTGGACCCGCTCGCCGTCGCGCGGGTTGGGGACGGTTTCCTCGAAGCCGCTCCGCCAGTCACCGGCGGCAAGAAGCCCCTCCTTCTCCACGTTCTTGAGGCCCTCCTCGTTGAGCGTGCAGGGAATCCAGAGCCCACGAAAGCCCTCTTTCTCCGCCACCGCTTCCGCCATGGCCGCCGCCGCCGCTACCGCCAAGCCGGAGGAAGAAGATGAAGCCATTTCTCTGGCGAGCAGTTGACCTAAAAGAGGTGGCGCTGGGAGTTATGTGGGGGAGGAACGGGGGAGCTCTGTGCATGCAGGGAGATTGGGAGGAGAGGAAAAAGCAAAGGACTGGTGGAAGGAGAAGGAGAAAATCCTAACTCCTTATATCCACCTAACTGCGCTAAGAATGGTGCAAATGCTACAGTGTAACCGCCACGCGTCGTGGAAGGAACTGGGAAGGACCAACGCGATGATTGCGTCGCCTCGATCTCCACGCACGCATTGAAACGGCGCCTCGATTCCACGAACCGCAGACCCACCAACGGTCATGCTGACGGAATGCCTGTCAGATGACGTGACTTGACCATGACTTGTGTTTGGTGGCGTTAGAAACCAAGTTCCGGCTTAGTTTGAAATCAAGCTGGAAAATCCGAGTAACCTGTTGATAGGTCCGACTTATTTTTTAAGACCCGGATCGTATTTTTTGTGGTGAAGTTTCAGGAACCCTTCAAGATTGTCCAAGCCGAAGATCAAGCTAGATGATGATGAATCCGACTTTGGATCTTGGAGGCCTCCAGGGGCTGCTATTGGGATATACTTTCCGGGTATCCTCACAGTTCCTCACTGACCAGTGTGGCCCACTTCGGGTTAGAGCTTTGCTTCACGGGCGGCCCAGTCAGGGAGAAAGACAGAGTCCAATCCGGCTACGGGAAGGCCCAGAAGACTTACCGACTTAGGCCCATAATGTTACTTGTAGTTCAAGATGTACTCTATAACCGACTCTTAGTCATAGCCGGATAGATCTCTCCTGTAAACCCTAGGCCGGATATCTATATAAGCCGTCCTAGGGAGAGCCTTTAGGGCAACACTCTAAACACCTCAATAGTCTACAATCTCAACTCACATAGGCGAAACCCTTGTAACCCATATTCTGGCTCTGCCGTATTACTGGATTGCTAGCAGGAGTAGGATCCGTCCAAAGCCGGCGGATTCGAACCTGGGTAAACTTGTGTGCTCACCGTCCCGGAACACCGTACGTCTCACACCCCTCTCTTCTGCACGCCTCGAGGACCCCCTCATGGCGTACTTGTCCTCAATCTGACGACACTACACATGGATCCACCAGTGTCATTGCATGTCTGCTCTTCTCATGAACCACAGCTAGAGTCATTGCATGTGTGTTATTTTCACAAACCACTTATCACCAGTGTCATTGCATGTGTGTTCTTCTCATGAACCACACATGGATCCACCCAGTGTGATTGCATGTCTGTTCTTTTCACAAACCACATATGGATCCACCAGTGTCATTGCATGTCTGCTCTTTTCACAAACCACATATCACCAGTGTCATTGCATGTGTGTTCTTCTCACAAAACACATAAGGATCCACTGGTGTCATTGTATGTATGTTCTTCTCACAAACCACATAAGGATCCAGGAGTGTCATTGGATGTGTCTTCTTTTCATGAACCACACCTAGTGTCATTGGATGTGTGTTCCTCTCACAAACCACATAAGGATGCACCATTGTCATTGCATGTGTGTTCTTCTCATGAACCACAACTAGAGTCATTGCATTTCTGTTCTTCTCACAAACCACATAAGGATTCACCAGTGTCATTGGATGTGTGTTCTTCTCATTAACCACACATGGATCCACCAGTGTCATTGCATGTTTGCTCTTTTCATTAACCATAGTTAGAGTCATTGCATGTATGTTCTTTTCACAAACCACATATCACCAGTATCATTGCATGTGTGTTCTTCTCATGAACCACACATGGATCCACCCAGTGTGATTGCATGTCTGATCTTTTCACAAACCACATATGAATCCACCAATGCAATTGCATGTGTGTTCTTTTCACAAACCACATATCACCAGTGTCATTGCACGTGTGATCTTCTCACAAACCACACATGGATCCACCAGTTTCATTGGATGTGTGTTCCTCCCACAGACCACACATGGATCCAACCAGTATCATTGCATGTCTGCTCTTTTCATGAACCACAAAAAGATTCATTGCATGTGCGTTATTTTCACAAACCACATATGGATCCACTGTGTCATTGCATATGTGTTCTTTTTACAAACCACATATGGATCCACTAGTGTCATTGGATGTGTGTTCTTTTAATGAACCACAACAAGTGTCATTGCATGTATGTTCCTCTCACAAACCACACATGGATCCACCAGTGCCATTGCATGTGTGTTCTTCTCATGAACCACAGCTAGAGTCATTGGATGTGTGTTCTTTTCATGAACCACAGCTAGAGTCCTTGCATGTGAGTTCTTCTAACAAACCACATAAGGATACACCGATGTCATTGCATGTGTGTTCTTCTAATGAACCAGATCTAGAGTCATTGCATGTCTGTTCTTCTCACAAACCACATAAGGATCCAACAGTGCCATTGGATGTTTGTTCTTTTCATGAACCACACCCAATGTCATTGCATGTCCATTCCTCTCACGGACCACACATGGATCCACCAGTGTCATTGCATGTGTGTTCTTCTCAGGAACCACGGCTAGAGTTATTACATGTGTGTTCTTTTCACAAACCACATATCACCAGTGTCATTGCATGTGTGTTCTTCTCATGAACCACACATGGATCCACCCAGTATGATTGCATGTCTATTCTTTTCACAAACCACATATGGATCCACAAGTGTCATTGCATGTGTGTTCTTTTCACAAACCACATATCACCAGTGTCATTGTATGTGTGTTCTTCTCACAAACCACATAAGGATCCACCGGTGTCATTGGATGTGTGTTCCTCTCATAAACCACACATGGATTCACCAGTGTCATTGCATGTCTGCTCTTTTCATGAACCACATCTAGAGTCATTGCATGTCTATTATTCCCATAGACCACTCATGGATCCACCAGTTTCTCTCACAAACTACACATGGATCCACTAGTGTCACTAGATGTGTGTTCTTCTCACAAACCACATAAGGATCCACCAGTGTCATTGGATGTGTGTTCTTTTCATGAACCACACCTAGTGTCATTGCATGTATGTTCCTCTCACAGACCACACATGGATCCACCAGTGTCATTGCATGTGTGTTCTTCTCATGAACCACCACTAGTGTCATTGTATGTGTGTTCTTTTCATGAACCATAGCAAGATTCATTGCATGTGTGTTCTTCTCACAAACCACATAAGGATACACCAGTGTCATTGCATGTGTGTTCTTCTGATGAACCACAGCTAGAGTCATTGCATGTCTGTTCTTCTCACAAAGCACATAGGGATCCACCGGTGTCATTGGATGTGTGTTCTTCTCATTAACCACACATGGATCCACCAGTGTCATTGCATGTCTGCTCTTTTAATTAACCACAGTTAGAGTCATTGCATGTCTATTATTTTCACAAACCACATATCACCAGTGTCATTGCATGTGTGTTCTTCTCATGAACCACACATGGGTCCACCTAGTGTGATTGCATGTCTGTTCTTTTCACAAACCACATATGGATCTACCGGTGTCATTGCATGTTTGCTATTTTCACAAACCACATATCACTAGTGTCATTGCATGTGTGTTCTTCTCAGAAACCACATAAGGATCCACCAGTGTCATTGGATGTGTGTTCTTCTCACAAACCACATAAGGATCCAGCAGTGTCATTGGATGTGTGTTCTTTTCATGAACTACACCTAGTGTCATTGGATGTGTGTTCCTCTCACAGACCACACATGGATCCACCAGTGTCATTGCATGTGTGTTCTTCTCATGAACCACGGCTAGAGTCATTGCATGTGTGTTCTTTTCATGAACCACACCTAGTGTCATTGCATGTGTGTTCCACTCATAGACCACACATGGATCCACCATTTTCATTGCATGTCTACTCTTTTCATTAACCACATATAGAGTCGGTGCATGTGTGTTCTTCCCACGGACCACACATGGATCCAGCAGTGTCATTGCATGTGCGTTCTTCTCATGAACCACATAAGGATCCACCAATGTCATTGGATGTTCTTTTCATGAACCACACCCGGTGTATTGCATGTCTGTTCCTCTCACAGACCACACATGGATCCACCAATGTCATTGCATGTGTGTTCTTCTCATGAACCACAGCTAGAGACATTGGATGTGTGTTCTTTCCATGAACCACAACTAGAGTCCTTGCATGTGTGTTCTTCTCACAAACCACATAAGGATACACCGGTGTCATTGCATGTGTGTTCTTCTCATGGACCACATCTAGAGTTATTGCATGTCTGTTCTTCTCACAGACCACATAAGGATCCAGTAGTGTCATTGGATGTGTGTTCCTTTCATGAACCACACCCAGTGTCATTGGATATGTGTTCTTCTCACAGACCACACATGGATCCACCAGTGTCATTGCATGTGTGTTCTTCCCATGAACAACACATGGATCCACCAAGTATGATTGCATGTCTATTCTTCTCACAAACTACACATGGATCCACGTTCTTTTCATGAACCACACCTAGTGTCATTGCATGTCTGTTCCTCTCATTAACCACATATGTATCCACCAGTGTCATTGCATGTGAGTTCTTCTCATGAACCACAACTAGAGTCATTGCATGTCTGTTATTCTCACAAACCACATAAGGATACACCATTGTCATTGCATGTGTGTTCTTGTCATGAACCACAACTAGAGTCATTGCATGTCTGTTCTTCTCACAAACCACATAAGGATTCACCGATGTCATTGGATGTGTGTTCTTCTCATTAACCACACATGGATCCACCAGTGTCATTGCATGTATGCTCTTTTCATTAACCACAGTTAGAGTCATTGCATGTCTGTTCTTTTCACAAACCACATATCACTAGTGTCATTGCATGTGTGTTCTTCTCATGAACCACACATGGATCCACCTAGTGTGACTGCATGTCTGCTCTTTTCACAAACCACATATGAATCCACCAATGCAATTGCATGTGTGTTCTTTTCACAAACCACATGTCACCAGTGTCATTGCATGTGTGTTCTTCTCACAAACCACACATGGATCCACCAGTGTCATTGGATGTGTGTTCTTTTCACAAACCACATATGGATCCACCAGTGTCATTGCATGTCTGCTCTTTTCACAAACCAGATATCACCAGTGTCATTGCATGTGTGTTCTTCTCACAAAACACATAAGGGTCCACTTTGTCATTGCATATGTGTTCTTCTCACAAACCACATATGGATCCACCAATGTCATTGGATGTGTCTTCTTTTCATGAACCACACCTAGTGTCATTGGATGTGTGTTCCTCTCACAAACCACATAAGGATGCACCATTGTCATTGCATGTGTGTTCTTCTCATGAACCACAACTAGAGTCATTGCATTTCTGTTCTTCTCACAAACCACATAAGGATTCACCAGTGTCATTGGATGTGTGTTCTTCTCATTAACCAGACATGGATCCACCAGTGTCATTGCATGTTTGCTCTTTTCATTAACCATAGTTAGAGTCATTGCATGTATGTTCTTTTCACAAACTACATATCACCAGTATCATTGCATGTGTGTTCTTCTCATGAACCACACATGGATCCACCCAGTGTGATTGCATGTCTGATCTTTTCACAAACCACATATGAATCCACCAATGCAATTGCATGTGTGTTCTTTTCACAAACCACATATCACCAGTGTCATTGCATGTGTGATCTTCTCACAAACCACACATGGATCCACCAGTGTTATTGGATGTGTGTTCCTCCCACAGACCACACATGGATCCAACCAGTATCATTGCATGTCTGCTCTTTTCATGAACCACAAAAAGATTCATTGCATGTGCGTTATTTTCACAAACCACATATGGATCCACTGTGTCATTGCATATGTGTTCTTCTTACAAACCACATATGGATCCACTAGTGTCATTGGATGTGTGTTCTTTTAATGAACCACAACAAGTGTCATTGCATGTATGTTCCTCTCACAAACCACACATGGATCCACCAGTGCCATTGCATGTGTGTTCTTCTCATGAACCACAGCTAGAGTCATTGGATGTGTGTTCTTTTCATGAACCACAGCTAGAGTCCTTGCATGTGAGTTCTTCTAACAAACCACATAAGGATACACCGATGTCATTGCATGTGTGTTCTTCTAATGAACCAGATCTAGAGTCATTGCATGTCTGTTCTTCTCACAAACCACATAAGGATCCAACAGTGCCATTGGATGTGTGTTCTTTTCATGAACCACACCCAATGTCATTGCATGTCCATTCCTCTCACGGACCACACATGGATCCACTAGTGTCATTGCATGTGTGTTCTTCTCAGGAATCACGGCTAGAGTTATTACATGTGTGTTCTTTTCACAAACCACATATCACCAGTGTCATTGCATGTGTGTTCTTCTCATGAACCACACATGGATCCACCCAGTATGATTGCATGTCTATTCTTTTCACAAACCACATATGGATCCACAAGTGTCATTGCATGTGTGTTCTTTTCACAAACCACACATCACCAGTGTCATTGCATGTGTGTTCTTCTCACAAACCACATAAGGATCCACCGGTGTCATTGGATGTGTGTTCCTCTCATAAACCACACATGGATTCACCAGTGTCATTGCATGTCTGCTCTTTTCATGAACCACATCTAGAGTCATTGCATCTCTGTTATTCCCACAGACCACTCATGGATCCACCAGTTTCTCTCACAAACTACACATGGATCCACCAGTGTCACTAGATGTGTGTTCCTCTCACAAACCACATTAGGATCCACCAGTGTCATTGGATGTGTGTTCTTTTCATGAACCACACCCAGTGTCATTGCATGTATGTTCCTCTCACAGACCACACATGGATCCACCAGTGTCATTGCATGTGTGTTCTTCTCATGAACCACAACTAGTGTCATTGTATGTGTGTTCTTTTCATGAACCATAGCAAGATTCATTCCATGTGTGTTCTTCTCACAAACCACATAAGGATACACCAGTGTCATTGCATGTGTGTTCTTCTGATGAACCACAGCTAGAGTCATTGCATGTCTGTTCTTCTCACAAAGCACATAGGGATCCACCGGTGTCATTGGATGTGTGTTCTTCTCATTAACCACACATGGATCCACCAGTGTCATTGCATGTCTGCTCTTTTAATTAACCACAGTTAGAGTCATTGCATGTCTATTATTTTCACAAACCACATATCACCAGTGTCATTGCATGTGTGTTCTTCTCATGAACCACACATGGGTCCACCCAGTGTGATTGCATGTCTGTTCTTTTCACAAACCACATATGGATCTACAGGTGTCATTGCATGTTTGCTATTTTCACAAACCACATATCACCAGTGTCATTGCATGTGTGTTCTTCTCAGAAACCACATAAGGATCCACCAGTGTGATTGGATGTGTGTTCTTCTCACAAACCACATAAGGATCCAGCAGTGTCATTGGATGTGTGTTCTTTTCATGAACTACACCTAGTGTCATTGGATGTGTGTTCCTCTCACAGACCACACATGGATCCACCAGTGTCATTGCATGTGTGTTCTTCTCATGAACCACGGCTAGAGTCATTGCATGTGTGTTCTTTTCATGAACCACACCTAGTGTCATTGCATGTGTGTTCCTCTCATAGACCACACATGGATCAACCATTTTCATTGCATGTCTACTCTTTTCATTAACCACATATAGAGTCGGTGCATGTGTGTTCTTCCCACGGACCACACATGGATCCAGCAGTGTCATTGCATGTGCGTTCTTCTCACGAACCACATAAGGATCCACCAATGTCATTGGATGTTCTTTTCATGAACCACACCCGGTGTATTGCATGTCTGTTCCTCTCACAGACCACACATGGATCCACCAGTGTCATTGCATGTGTGTTCTTCTCACGAACCACAGCTAGAGACATTGGATGTGTGTTCTTTCCATGAACCACAACTAGAGTCCTTGCATGTGTGTTCTTCTCACAAACCACATAAGGATACACCAGTGTCATTGCATGTGTGTTCTTCTCATGAACCACATCTAGAGTTATTGCATGTCTGTTCTTCTCATAGACCACATAAGGATCCAGTAGTGTCATTGGATGTGTGTTCCTTTCATGAACCACACCAAGTGTCATTGGATATGTGTTCTTCTCACAGACCACACATGGATCCACCAGTGTCATTGCATGTGTGTTCTTCCCATGAACAACACATGGATCCACCAAGTATGATTGCATGTCTATTCTTCTCACAAACTACACATGGATCCACGTTCTTTTCATGAACCACACCTAGTGTCATTGCATGTCTGTTCCTCTCATAAACCACATATGTATCCACCAGTGTCATTGCATGTGAGTTCTTGTCATGAACCACAACTAGAGTCATTGCATGTCTGTTATTCTCACAAACCACATAAGGATACACCATTGTCATTGCATGTGTGTTCTTGTCATGAACCACAATTAGAGTCATTGCATGTCTGTTCTTCTCACAAACCACATAAGGATTCACCGGTGTCATTGGATGTGTGTTCTTCTCATTAACCACACATGGATCCACCAGTGTCATTGCATGTCTGCTCTTTTCATTAACCACAGTTAGAGTCATTGCATGTCTGTTCTTTTCACAAACCACATATCACCAGTGTCATTGCATGTGTGTTCTTCTCATGAACCACACATGGATCCACCTAGTGTGACTGCATGTCTGCTCTTTTCACAAACCACATATGAATCCACCAATGCAATTGCATGTGTGTTCTTTTCACAAACCACATGTCACCAGTGTCATTGCATGTGTGGTCTTCTCACAAACCACACATGGATTCACCAGTGTCATTCAAGGTGTGTTACTCCCACAGACCACACATGGATCCAACCAGTGTCATTGCATGTCTGCTCTTTTCATGAACCATAGTTAGAGTCATTGCATATGTGTTGTTTTCACAAACCACATATGGGTCCACTTTGTCATTGCATATGTGTTCTTCTCACAAACCACATATGGATCCACCAATGTCATTGTATGTGTGTTCTTTTAATGAACCACACCCAGTGTCATTGCATTTGTTTTACTCTCACAAACCACACATGGATCCACTAGTGTCATTGCATGTGTGTTCTCAGGAACCACAACTAGAGTCATTGGATGTGTGTTCTTTTCATGAACCACAGCTAGAGTCCTTGCATGTGTCTTCTTTTCACAAACCACATCAGGATACACCGGTGTCATTGCATGTGTGTTCTTCTAATGTACCACATCCAGAGTTATTCCATGTCTGTTCTTCTCACAAACCACATAAGGATCCAACAGTGTCATTGGATGTGTGTTATTTTCATGAACCACACCCAGTGTCATTGCATGTCCATTCGTCTCACAGACCACACATGGATCCACCAATGTCATTGCATGTGTGTTCTTCTCATGAACCATGGCTAGAGTCATTGCATGTGTGTTCTTTTCACAAACCACATATCACCAGTGTCATTGCATGTGTGTTCTTCTCATGAACCACACATGGATCCACCCAGTGTGATTGCATGTCTGTTCTTTTCACAAACCACATATGGATCCACCAGTGTCATTGCATGTGTGCTCATTTCATAAACCACATATCACTAGTGTCATTGCATGTGTGTTCTTCTCACAAACCACATAAGGATCCACCGGTGTCATTGGATGTGTGTTCCTCTCACAAACCACATAAGGATCCAGCAGTGTCATTGGATGTGTATTCCTTTCATGAACTACACCTAGTGTCATCGGATGTGTGTTCCTCTCACAGACCACACATGGATCCACTAGTGTCATTGCATCTGTGTTCTTCCCATGAACCACGACTAGAGTCATTGCATGTGTGTTCTTTTCATGAACCACAACTAGTGTCATTGCATGTGTGTTCCTCTCATAGACCACACATGGATCCACCATTTTCATTGCAGATCTACTC
Source organism: Avena eriantha (assembly GCA_910589775.1). Classification (NCBI taxonomy): domain Eukaryota; kingdom Viridiplantae; phylum Streptophyta; class Magnoliopsida; order Poales; family Poaceae; genus Avena; species Avena eriantha. The sequence continues at coordinate 202,425,145 of OU342745.1, read as the reverse complement.
TTTTTATTAACCACATATAGAGTCGGTGCATGAGTGTTCTTCCCACGGACCACACATGGATCCTGGAGTGTCATTGCATGTGCGTTCTTCTCACAAATCACATAAGGATCCACCAATGTCATTGGATGTGTGTTCTTTTCATGAACCACACCCAGTGTCATTGCATGTTTGTTCCTCTCAAATGCCACACATGGATCCACCAGTGTCATTGCATGTGTGTTCTTCTCATGAACCATAGCTAGAGTCATTGGATGTGTGTTCTTTCCATGAACCACAACTAGAGTCATTGCATGTGTGTTCTTCTCACAAACCACATAAGGATACACCGGTGTCATTGCATGTGTGTTCTTCTCATGAACCACATCTAGAGTCATTAAATTTCTGTTCTTCTCACAAACCACATAAGGATCCAGAAGTGTCATTGGATGTGTGTTCCTTTCATGGACCACACCCAGTGTCATTGGATGTGTGTTCTTCTCATAGACCACACATGGATCCACCAGTGTCATTGCATGTGTGTTCTTCCCATGAACAATACATGGATCCACCAAGTGTGATTGCATGTATATTCTTCTCACAAACTACACATGGATCCACGTTCTTTTCATGAACCACACCAAGTGTCATTGCATGCCTGTTCCTCTCATAAACCACACATGGATCCACCAGTGTCATTGCATGTGAGTTCTTCTCATGAACCACAACTAGAGTCATTGCATTTCTGTTATTCTCACAAACCACATAAGGATACACCAGTGTCATTGCATGTGTGTTCTTCTCATGGACCACATCCAGTGTCATTGCATGTGTATTCTTTTCACAAACCACATATCACCAGTGTCATTGCATGTGTGTTCCTCTCATAAACCACATGGATCCACCTAGTGTGATTGCATGTGTGTTCTTCTCACAAACCACATAAGGATCCACCAGTGTCATTGGATGTGTGTTCTTTTCATAAACCACATATGGATCCTAATTAACCTTAGGAGAGACCTAACCTTAGCCCCCCAATGGGTGGCCGTTAGACTGAGTCTTCTAGAAGGCACACCCTAACACAGTTGTTCTGCTTGACGATTGTTACATATCGTTCGATCGGGGCGCTTGAACGATTGGGATGGTCTTCGTGAGAGCGATCTGCGAGTAGTCTGTTCTGCGGCATGATTGGCCATGCTTACTCTAGACAAACTAGCAACACCGGGGGCTCCCTGTTGCGAGTGTCACGACTCACAAGTTCAGTGGGCCATATCCCAGTGTCACGTCCCCATTACTTCTCTTTCTCCCCGTACTTCTCTTCCTTCCCCTCGAAGCCACTTTCCCCACTTCACTCACATCTTGCCGTAGCCACAAGCCGACCGCGCCTCCATCCCAATCCCCTCTCCGGCAGCCACCCCCTCCCCTCTCGCCATGGGTTCAAGGGGAGACATCGAGGAAACGCGTCGTGACGATAGGGACGGTGATTTCGATGTGAGTCGTCTCATCTCTATCTCTATGATCTGTGGCCAGTTATCTATTTTTTGAGCTAGATCTACTCTATTTACTCATGCGCATATGATGTGTTAGGCCAACCAGACGATGTATGACTCCGACTATCATGGTTTAGCGGATGAAGACAATCCTCTGCTATGTAAACATGGATATGTGCCCGCTAAATTTGTAGCGTTCGAAGGACGAAACGTAGGCAGGAGATTTCTACGGTGTCAAGGACACCGTGCAATGATGCAAGGCAGAAGTTGTGGTGTTGTCAAATGGGTAGATCTAGAGTGGCCCAAATCGATGCAAAAAATGCTGGACAAACTATGGGAAATGACTATTGAGTTGAAAGAATCCGTATTCAGCTCACTTCTTGACAGTGTTGAGATGAAGCTATGGAAACCAGTTGACACGACGAAGCATAAGCGAGATCTCAGGTGGGTGGAAGACAAGGTTAGCACAGTCGAGAAGGAGAGGGACGCGGCGTTGGCCCTGAAGGCTAAAGCAAAGCAAGAACTGACTGAAGAAAGGAATGATCTTCACCAGGCCAAAGTCCTTCAGTTCACAACTACGAGTATTGACAAGTGCATGAGGAAAAATGGAGAGAAACAATTGAAGCTGTGCAAGGAAGATGCTAAAAGGAAGGAGCAGACGATTCGATCCTTGCTCTCGCAGGAAGATGCGCATCAGGCTCAGATTAGGAAGATCAAGGAGATGTGTGATAACTAGTTCTATTTAGCTTGAGCTTCGTGCCTTTTTTAAGTTGTAATAGTTGTACTTGTTGACCTAGCGGTCTGAACTATTGGCCCCGGAGTCCTGAGAGGAAAAAAATTGGTCACCCATTGATCTGTCTTAACCCTGCATTACTTCCTTTTGTCTGACCAATGCCCCTTGGATATTCCGCACATCGCTTCGTCGTCCTCGTGTACAAATAGGAGGCGCCACAGCGCGTCGCTTCGTCGTCCATCCCGTCGCCCTCTCCAATCTCCACCGCGCCATCGCTTTGTTGTCCATCCCCTCGCTCCCTCTCCAATCTCCACCGCGCCGCCATGGAGATGCCCGTGCTGAACTTCTACGAGGCGGTGATGTTCGCGCACTTTGACATCCTCGCGCCGCCGGCCGCGACGGTGCCCCATGGATGGCGCATCACCTATGCAGGGGTGGCGGTGGCTCCGCTCCTCGTCCCCGGCGGAGCCGTGATGGAGAGCAAAATCGGGGCGCGCGGCCGCCAGATGCCCGTGTGGAAGAGGGCGCTGCCTCGGTACACGGCGGCCAGGCCGTACTGGCCGACGCTGTTCAAGAAGGAGCGGAAGGCCAAGATTGGCAACCGCATCATTTACAGGCGCGTGGTGCACCGGGATCTCCGCAACCGAGAAGGGCGGGAGAGGTTCTGGTCTGTCCCTGGATGGACCAAGTACACCGTCATCGCTGCTGCTTGCCGCGAAGAGGTGCTCCGTCTCGCAAACAATGCGGAAATCGTGGAGGTTCCGTCCGACGAGGGCGAGGAAGCTGGCGGCTCAGAGGACAGCGACAGCGGAAGTGAAATTGTTGACTAGTGGTTGAATTAATGTAGGATGTGAAATCGCACCTTTGTTTAGAAGAATTTGTGGTTGAATTAATGAAATGCCTTGATTTAGATCTCTGTCTTGATTAATTGTTGGAAGAATTTGTGATTTAGATCAATTTCTGCCTCGATTTAGATCTCTGTCCTGGATTGGGAACGTGACCGTGGACCAAAGACCCCTTTTCTACTAGTGTATTCTGACACTAGTGGTTTGTTTAAACATAATCTACGTGGATTGTGCCGCATGCAAATGGCACAACCACAATTTATAAAGTGGAAGCACGTACACCCGGTTACTGGAGATCCGAGAGCTTCACCAGATCTAGGGGATGTAGGAGCAGAGAGGCGGTGAGATAGACGGGCTCAAGATTAGGCCAGAAAGTGGTACCGATTTCCTCCTCATCTGGGCATTATCGGTTGTCATTGCTGTTTATGTTGCCATGTCATTGTGTGCAGCAGCTGAAATAAGTTGTTGCTTCATGGAGTTTAGCAGCTTAAATAATTTATTTCTGTGCCACTTACATTCCGTCGTATTGTGAGACCTCCTGCCCCTCAGCAGTCGTGGAACCGGTGCTGCGTGTTTTCAGATAGCAGTGGCACAATCACAATTTCGGATTCAACTACTGACTCGGGCGTTTCCAAACCCTAAGTCGCGGCACATTTTACTTAGAAAACGTGGGTAGATTGTTTCACCCAACAAAGTGCCACACACAGAGCTCCAGAATTTAACCGAATTACATATATAGGTTCAAGTTCAACACATTACTATGCATCTTCATTGCCAGCAGCCTTCTTCCGCAGCCTAGGTGCCAAGCCTTCACGTCCTTTGGCTTCTTCATTTCCTGCCTTCTTCCTCTTCCTCGGTGCCAATTTTCATAGCTTCACGTACTCTGCATCGCTGGGACAATGGGCACCAGAATCGTGTCCAGCATCATCTTTCCACTCGTTTTTAATTTCTTCGAGCAGCAAAATGACTAACCCGACAGTCATGTTTCTAACCTTGCGGCGCTTCCTGTCAAAGAAACAGGACTGTTGCATAACTACCCAATATCTACAGAGTAAATAAAACAAAAATTACAATTCAGCACAAACATGCAAACCCTAAGAGACTTTTGCTTACCAGGAGCTAATTTGGTTCAAGCAACCACCCTATCCAACAATAGAAGGGCGACTCCTAGTTGTAGCAGCTTCCACATCTAGTACATCACAATTCAGCTCAAACATGCAAGCCGAAGCATACCTTTTCATCAACCCAATTAGCTGACTATCACACGTTAGAGGAACCATGATGCCACATTCATCCATGAATCTGAACTTTGTAGTATGCTTCGGCCATAATTCGTCATGATTACGCAGAGCAGCAACCATACCCGATATAGTGCAGATCTGCACAAGCACTTCTTCCATCGTGATACAACGGTGTCCATACCACTTCCCCTTAGAGTCGTACCTGAAGAGCACTACCGTAACCAGGTAAGGGTGGTCCGTGGAGTTCCCACTTGACAGAAAACTGTGGACAAAATATGTTTGTCAGCGTTGGGCTAACAAACAATTTTAGGCAACTTAGGTACCGCCATGCGCTGGCCTACGAACTTTCGTACCGCAGACGAACAGGCCCCATGGAATGGAGCACCAGTGTGACAGAGGTTGCATCACCACACCCACTTGAGTGTGTGTGGTCATGTGGAAGAATGTGGTTTCGAAAAGAACACATGTAATGACACTCCATGTGTCAATCCATGGTCAGAAAGCCCAAGAACATGTTGGAATCTAACTGCCACATGAAATGGAGAACCAGTGTGATACAGGTTGCATCACCACACCACTTGACTGTGTGTGGTCATCTGGATCATTATGGTTTGGAAAAAAACATATTTGAATGACACTCCATGTGTTAAACCATGGTCAGAAAGCCCAACAACATGTTGGATTGCAACTTCCACATGCAATGGAGCACAAGTGTGATAGAGGATGCAACACCACACCCACTTCATTGTGTGTGGTCATGTGGATCATTGTGGTTTGGAAAAGAACACATGCAATGACACTCCATGTGTCAAAGCATGGTCAGAAAACCCAAGAATATGTTGTAATGGAACTGCCATATGCAATGGAGCACCAGTGTGACAGAGGTTGCATCACCTCACCCACTTGAGTGTGTGTGGTCATGTGGATCAATGTGGTTTCGAAAAGAACACATGTAATGACATTCCATGTGTCCGAACATGGTCAGAAATCCCAAGAATATGTCGGAATACAACTGCCACATGCACTGGAGCACCAGTGTAACAGAGGTTGTGATGCGGCCCGTCCTACGGACGCTCCTACATCTACACCACCGAGTCCCCCAAGTAGACCGATGACCCGTGCCCAAGCCAAGCTCCCTCAAGTTAAGGTGAATTCGCTCCTCTCATCATGTGACTTTGACATACACCTGGATGGCTTGCTACTTCATACCACTACTCTGTGCATCATCAGGTACGAACCCCCGCCGCGTCGACCCACGAGCCCTGAAGTTGCACATGTCCCGAAGCTACCTGAGTCGGAGTGTCCGGTGCAGCCGGAGTGTCCGGCACGACTCGGCCGGAGTGTCCGGCCTGCCCCAGTCCCAACCTGGCGTGGACATTCAGAAGACCAGTTTGGACACTACCCGGACACTACCTGGGGTGTCCGGCCACCCCGAACTGTCCGGTCAACTCGACCCGGACTGTCCGGCCTAAGTGATGGGCCTACGAGCCAACATCTGGGCCCTTGGCCCATGTACCCCTCTATTCCTCACAAAACCCTAGTTTTACGTCCAAACTACCCCTGAACTTGTGGCTGGCCTATAAATAGAGCCCCCACCCCTCATTGTATTCCTTAGGCATAGATGATAGACTAAAGACAACCCCCTTTGTGGAATCTCTAGTTTTGCCTCATCCCCTTCTACCAAAGGGGATCGACTATCGTCACCACCTCATTGGAGTTTGCATCGCGCCTCCCTTGTTGTACAAGGCCTTGGCATCGGTGTCCCTTTGACAAGATGTCAAGACCCTCTCCAAGGTGTTCTTCCCTCTCCACTTGGGATTCACGGGAGCACATTGACCGATCTTTCCTTGCGAGGATTCTATCGGACCGGTGGCCACCAGTGAGAGCAATCGGCCTTGTATCGTGTGTGTTTTGCGTGTGTTCATCATGTTCTTCGCGAGGTGTGCGTCCGCTTCCGCTACCTTCTCCCTTTCCCCTCGCTTTCCCATCGATTTGACCATGAGATCCGTGCAGATTGGGCCACCCACGGGGTTACCCCATAACATCTGGTATCAGCAGCTTTTGGTTGCCACGGATTTCTCATCGATTTGGTCTTTTCCCCGTAAATTTGACAATTCCACCAAAAACAGCCACAATTCATGTTTTGGATCGATCTGTGATTTGAGTGCGTTTTGGTAGGTTTTGATCCGTGGATTACTTGCTAAACTTGTTGATCTACCTTGCCCTGCGTTTCCATAGCCTAATTCCTTGATTTCCCCCATCAATTTGAGGTTTTGGTTCGAGTTTTTCGGCCAAAACTTGTCCTGTTCGTGTTCTGGAAGTTCTGCCAAAACGGACCGGAGTATCCGCCCCACCGGAGTATCTGGCATAAATTGACCGGAATCTCCGCCCCGGCCGGACTGTCTGCCCTCTGCAGACAGAAAAAACTGTTTCACCGTTTTGAGCATAACTTTTGCATATAAACTCGGATTTTGGTGTTCTTTAGCTCATTTTGAAGAGGATAAAGAGCTCTACATCATAATATCCGTGGTTCATGCTATCTACTCCATCCAAATTCCATGGGCAAGGCGGAATCCACCAATAAATGGTGAAGATCGTCGATGAAAGGTATAAAAATTCTGCGACTTCTCCCCACTTGCATCCCTTTGTGAGCCACACTATCTTTGCGTTAAAAAAACACCTATTTAGACTAGTTCCTCCTATGATTCCTTGGGCTATGCACATTTGATACCTTGTAGAATTCTGAGTAAAAGTTGTGAGTGCGCTATCTCAGATAGTTATCCTGTATAGCTGTTGGCAGAAGGAAGAGGCAAGTGAAAAAGAAAAGAAAAGTGAAAAAAATAGAAAAAAAGAAGAAAAGAAAGAAAGAAACAAGTGCCTCATAGAATAGGAAGCGCAAGCTCGATGAACATCAAATAGGTGGTACATATTGTGCATATCTTGTAGCCCACCAATTTATTGCAATCGAACTAGCGTCTCTCCTTGCACTTGTGCGACATGAGCTATAGTCTTCGCTAGGTAATCATTTTGTTCTTAGCTCGCTTTCTCCGTCGCACAAGTCCCATTTATCCCATCGTGTGTGTTTCCTTGTACATAATTCCTATCTGTGGATTGACTTGTTTTGCTTTGTGATCATCGTGGTTCTTTACTTGCCATTACAATATCTTGATTTCGGATTGTTCTTGGACATGCCACCTTCCATACCTATCCACCATAAGCTTTGTGTCTGTGTGTTTTTAGTGGTTAGTTGGTTTTGGTGTTCCGCGTGAACTTCACTTTGCTTGGTTTTGATTGCTCTCAAGTGTTGCCACTTGCACAATACTATCTTCCAAGGTAAAGTAAGGTTCGACGTTGCATCCCTAACCCCCTACCACTTCCATATACACCACTTGGTCTTGTGAATCATGTCTAGGGACTCCGCACGACTACGAATCAACAAGTATAGAGGACATGATTGAGCACTACACCGACAATGGCTCCGCATGCTTTGAGGACCCGGAACATTGCACCTACGATGACTCCACATGCATGGAAGACATGGAACACGTCATCAACTATGGCTCCTCAAGCATGGAGGACTTGGAGCTCTACATCGACAATGGCTCCTCATGCATGGAGCTCTACACCGACAATGGCTCCACATGCTTGGGTGATATGGAGTACTACATCAACAATGACTCCCCAAGCATGGATGACTTCGAGTGCTACAACGACGACGCCTCACCAAGCATGGAGGACATGGTGAGCTTCACCCACTTCGAGGGCTCTTCCACGAGCCATGAAGAATACCTCCATCGGTTGGAGGTGGAGGACTACTACGCCAAGCTAGCGGAGGCGCATCATCAAGAAACCATGAACTTCAAGGCCAAGCGTGCCACACCAAAGGGCACCACCTACTACGATGATCCACCTCCAAGGCATCAGACACGACTACCTACATGGCGTCATGCACCACCATCTCCAAGGCGACGAGAGCCATCACCTCCAAGCTGTCAAGCGCCACCATCTCCAAGGCGCCAAGCACGACCATCTCCAAGGCGTCAAGTGCATCTACCTCCAAGGCATCAAGTGCCATCTACTCCAAGAAGAGTGGTGCCCAAACTTCATCTTCCACACAAGGCGCGACAAGGCAAGAATCTTCATCGACAAACATCCTCTCGAGATCATCACCAACATCAAGATGATACAAGACGTCGTTCAAGGCATCTTCGCCATGAAGACGAAGAATACATGTTGAGCACCATCCATAATGCTCAACCAAGCTCAAGAAGGCACCACCATCACAAGAAGAGTGCCAATGACAAGGAGCATCGTCGCGAGCGTCATGTGGACGACCAAGTGCACCATCTACATCAACCTTTGGCAAGGCACACCAATGACCTCTGTCGAAACCATCATAAGGCTCCTTCTACGACTCGTGCCACCACCAAAATGGCACCAAGAGCAGCTCTCCTCCACGCCATCAAGCTTCAACGCCCAAACTTGACGTCCTAGATGACGCATGCAACTTCATGGATGAGGAAGACGAAGACCTCTACTTTTCCAAGTTGGACGAGTATGCTAAGAGGATGTCTACACAAGCCAAGGAGGCCATTGCAAAGGATGAGCAAGCTCCAAGACAAGGGCCTACACCACAAGCTAGCGACGACAAGGTCAAGAATGGTGAGCATGGGACTTTCCCTTCACCAAAGGAGGCGCAAGGAGTTGAGAGAACCGAACCTACCCCCATATGCTTGAGTGATGATGTGGTACCAATCCCATGTGAGTATGAGAGCCACTTAGCCCACTTGCGTGAAAACAAGAGTGAGATGAGTGACTCCACCATACGTGAGATTGAGTGCTTCCACTTGGAGGGAATGAGTGATACACCTCGTGATTTGAGAGTGGTAGTTGATAGGTCATGTGAGACCACTTTGATTGCTAACGACTTACCCTCTACCTCTAGTGTGTTTCCTCATGATGTGCTAGGTTCCATGGATAAAGAAGCGCCAAGATTGGAGATGATGATGCCTCCGACCGATAAGATGTACATGGTGGATGAAGATGATGCCATCCCCATACATGATGAAGAAGTCGCCCACATGGAGGCCAATGCTACCACAACACCCACTTTATATGAGAGGTATGAACAAGGTAAAAATAAGGGTGTTGATGATGCCATGATCCCACTAGGGGACATGATGACTTGTGATGATTGGCATGCTATGGATAATGTTTGTGATATCACATATGCTTCGTTGGTAATTCCATGTGATACTTTGCCTTTGCATAATGTTGAGCATGTGAAATTATTTGATTGTGATGATGTTGCCATAGACATGCCATGCTCTAAACATTACGTTGATGATATCATTGCTTGCACTTTGTTGAAAAATTGCTCTTTCCAATGTTTTGCTTGCAATGATGTTACCAATGGTACCCCTCGAACCATGCTTTGTCATGAATGTTTTACAATTTCTCCTGTTGCTTGCAATAAGTTGAATATTTGCTCTTTCACTTGTTTTTCTTGCAACAATAATTCTCATATGGTTTATATTGAGATGCCCCCATAGCTTTCTCAAATTTTGGAGATTTTGATGATTGCCATGATAAGCATGTTCCCCACTTGCATACTCACCATGCATATTTTTCATACTTGATTGACACTAATGGTGATGTGCACAAGAAGAGATACGTCATGATGGATGATCTGTTTCTCTACCATGCACACACGTTCTTTCCTTTGTGCTTGATGTGTGTAGGTACCCGCAAGAGAATGTCAACCTCGGTTGAGCACGAGTTGACAAAAAGAGCTCTAGAGAGCATCCCCCAAGTGAGTTCAAGATCGAACCCAGCTCTGATACCTTTTGCATGCTTTGCATCTTTCATGTTGAAAAATTGCTCTTTCCTATGGTTTGCTTGCAAGCATGTTAATGGTATTCTTTCACCTTGTGACAATCATGTTTCGTTGCTATTGGATATTGATGCTTTGTGTGTTGCCACAAAAATGTTGAACAATTTCTCTTTCTGATGTTTTGTGTGCAACCATAATGCCATTTTGAGCATGTATTGTCACGAGAGCTTCCAAGTCTCTTGTATTGTTGTTGCAACAAACATAAGGACCATTTGCTCTTTCATTTGGTTTGTTTGCAAACATGTTGCTTGTGTTTCGGCTTGCGATACTCATACCCCCATGATCTTGGCCTTTGATGATATGTGTATGGCATCCAACATATTTAACAATTGTTCTTTCCAATGGTTGGTTTGCACACATAATGATGTTGTTTTGGATATCTTTCCTCATGTGTTTTTGCCGAATTCTCCTACTCTTGCATCAAAGATGTTGATCCATTTCTTAGTCAATTGCTTTGAGTGACACACTAAGATGCTTTATGGAGTTTTTGAGTTCCAACATTTGGATGATGTTCAAACAACATCCATGCACTTTGACCTTGCATACGCATTTCGTTTGCGATAATTGAGTTGTGCTAATAGTGTTGTGAACAAGAATGGACATGCCACAAATGACATGCTCCTCTATCACACACGAACATATGTTGCTTGGTCGTTGTTGTGTGAAGGTACAATTGCATACACGGCAACCTCTATGGACAAAGAGTTGTCAAGACGAATCGAAGAGAGTTACCTAGGGCCACCCTTCAATGAGCTATCTCTACATTATAAGGTGACTTCCTTCTACTTGAGGACTCATGCTATAATCTTCATGAATTGGCTACTCTTTGAGTGTTGCTTTGCTTTTATTGTGAGCTTTGTAGGCTTCATGGAAGGTGAAGGAATATTGAAGAGTTACCACATGAAGCTTCTCAAGGACGACTATATGGTGAACCCCAGGATCAAGAAGGTCTCTAAACATCATATTCTTAGGATGAGCATGAAGAGTCGAGGACGACTCTTTTTGAAGGGGGGGAGCTGATGCGGCCCGTCCTACGGATGCTCCTACATCTACACCACCGAGTCCCCCAAGTAGATCGATGACCCATGCCCAAGCCAAGCTCCTTCAAGTTAAGGTGAATTCGCTCCTCTCATCATGTGACTTTGACATACACCTGGATGGCTTGCTACTTCATACCAATACTCTGTGCATCATTAGGTCCGAACCCCCGCCGCGTCGACCCACGAGCCCTGAAGCTACACCTGTCCTGAAGCTACCTGAGCCAGAGTGTCCGCCCGGAACCAGCCGGAGTGTCCAGCGTAGCCGGAGTGTCCGGCGCCACTCGACCGGAGTGTTCGGCCTGCCCCAGTCCCAACCTGGCATGGACATTCAGAAGACCAGTTCGGACACTACCCGGACACTACCCGGAGTGTCCGACCACCCCGGACTGTCCGGTCAACTCGACCCGGACTGTCCGGCCTAAGTGATGGGCTTGCGAGCCAACATCTGGGCCCTTGGCCCATGTACCCCTCTATTCCGCACAAAACCCTAGTTTTATGTCCAAACTACCCCTGAACTTGTGGCTGGCCTATAAATAGATCCCCCACCCCTCACTGTATTCCTTAGGCATAGATGATAGACTAAAGACAACCCCCTTTGTGGAATCTCTAGTTTTGCCTCATCCCCTTCTACCAAAGGGGATCGACTATCGTCACCACCTCATTAGAGTTTGCATCGCACCTCCCTCGTTGTACCAGGCCTTGGCATCGGTGTCCCTTTGACAAGAAATCAATACCCTCTCCAAGGTGTTCTTCCCTCTCCGCTTGGGACTCATGGGAGCATGTTGACCGATATTTCCTTGCGAGGATTCTATCGGACCGGTGGCCACTAGTGAGAGCAATCAGCCTTGTATCGTGTGTGTTTTGCGTGTGTTCATTGTGTTCTTTGCGAGGTCTGCGTCCGCTTCCGCTACCTTCTCCCTTTCCCCTCGCTTTCCCATCGATTTGACCACGTGATCCGTGAAGATCGGGCCACCCACGGGGTTACCCCATAACAAGTTGCATCACCACACCCACTTGAGTGTGTGTGGTCATCTAGATCATTGTGGTTTGGAAAAAACACGTGCAATGACACTCCATGTGTCAAACCATGGTCAAAAAGCCCAAGAACATGTTGGAATGCAACTGCCACATGCAGCGGAGCACTAGTGCGATAGCGGTTGCATCACCACACCTACTTGAGTGTGTCTAGTCATGTTGATCAATGTGGTTTGGAAAAACACATGCAATGACACTCCATGTGTCAAAGCATGGTCAGAAATCCCAAGAATATGTTGTAATGGAACTGCCACATGCAATGGAGCACTAGTGTGATAGAACTTGCATCACCACACCCCTTGAGTGCGTGTGGTCATGTGGATCAATGTAGTTTCAAAAAGAACACATGTAATGACACTCCCATGTGTCAAACCATGCTCAGAAATCCCAAGAACATGTTGTAATGCAACTGCCACATGCAATGGAGCACCAGTGTGACAGAGGTTGCATCAACACACGCACTTGATTGTGTGTGGTCATGTGGATCAATGGGGTTTGGAAAAGAATACATGTAATGACAGTCCCTGTGTCTAACCATGGTCAAAAAGCCCCAAAACATGTCGGAATGTAACTGCCACATGTAATGGAGCACCAGTGTGGCAGAAGTTGCGTCACCACACCACTTGAGTGTGTGTGATCATCTGGATCAATGGTTTCGAAATGAACCCATGTAATGACTCTCCATGTGTCAATCCATGGTCAGAAAGCCCAAGAACATGTTGGAATGTAACTGCCACATGAAATGGAGCACTAGTGTAATAGAGGTTGCATCACCGCACCCACTTGAGTGTGTGTGGTCATCTGGATCATTGTTGTTTGGAAAAGAACACATGTAATGACACTCCGTGTGTCAAACCATGGCCAGAAAGCCCAAGAATATGTTGGAATGCAACTGCCACATGCAATGGAGCACCAGTGTGATAGAGGTTGCATAACCACACCTACTTCATTGTGTTTGGTCATGTGGATCATTGTGGTTTGGAGTAGAACACATGCAATGACACTAACCATGGTCAGAAAGCCCAAGCACATGTTGGAATGCAACTGCCGCATGAAATGGAGCACCGGTGTGATAGAGGTTGCATCACCACACCCACTTGAGTTTGTGTAGTCATGTGGATCATTGTGGTTTGGAAAATAACGCATGCAATGACATTCCATGTGTCAAAACATTGTCAAAAAGACCTAGAATATGTTGGAATGCAACTACCACATGCAATGGATCACTAGTGTGACAGAGGTTACATCAACACACCCACTTGAGTGTGTGTGGTCATGTGGATCATTGTGGTTTGGAAAAGAACACATGCAGTGACACTCCATGTGTCAAACCATGGTCAGAAAGCCCAAGAACGTGTTGAAATTTAACAGCTACATGAAATGGAGTACACGTATGATATAGGTTTCATCACCACACCCAATTGAGTGTGTGTGGTCATCTGGATCATTCTGGTTTTGAAAAAAACATGCAATGAAACTCCATGTGTCAAGTCATGGTCAAAACGCCCAAGCACATGTTGGAATGCAACTACCGCATGAAATGGAGCACCAGTGTGATAGAGGTTGCATCACCACACCCACTTGAGTTTGTGTGGTCATGTGGATCATTGTGGTTTCGAAAAGAACACATGCAATGACATTCCATGTGTCAAACCATTGTCAGAAAGACCTAGAACATGTTGGAATGCAACTGCCACATGGAATGGAGCATGAGCATGACAGAGGTTGCATCACCACACCCACTTGAGTGTGTGTGGTCATGTGGATCATTGTTGTTTGGAAAAGAACACATGCAATGACACTCCATGTGCCAAACCATGGTCAGAAAGCCCTAACACATGTCGGAATACAACTACCGCATGAAATGGAGCACTAGTGTGAGAGAGGTTGCATCACCACACCCACTTGAGTTTGTGTGGTCATGTGGATCATTGTGGTTTTGGAAAAACACATGCAATGACATTCCATGTGTCAAACCATAGTTAGAAAGACCTAGAATATGTTGGAATATAACTGCTACATGCAATGGAGTACCAGTGTGACAGAGGTTGCATCACCACACCCACTTGAGTGTGTGTGGTCATGTGGGTCATTGTGGTTTGGAAAAGAACACATGCAATGACACTCCATGTGTCAAAACATGGTCAGAAAGCCCCATAACATGTTGGAATTTAACTCCTACATGAAATGGAGTACAAGTATGATAGAGGTTTCATCACCACACCCAATTGAGTGTGCGTGGTCATATGGATCATTGTGGTTTGGAAAAAACACACGCAATGACACTCCATGTGTCAAACCATGGTCAAAAAGCCCAAGAACATGTTGAAATGCAACTGCCACATGCTGTGGAGCACCAGTGTGATAGAGGTTGCATCACCACACCAACTTGAGTGTGTGTAGTCATGTGGATCAATGTGGTTTGGAAAAGAACACATGCAATGACACTCCATGTGCCAAAGCATGGTCAAAAAGCCCAAGAATCTGTTGTAATGGAACTGCCACATAAAATGGAGCACTAATGTGACAGAGGTTGCATCACCACATACACTAGAGTGTGTGTGGTCATGTGGATCAATGTGGTTTCGAAAAGAACACATGTAATGGCACTCCATGTGTCAAACCAACTTAGAAATCCCAAGAACATGTTGGAATGCAGCTTCCACATGCAATGGAGCACCAGCATGATAGAGGTTGCATCAACACACCAATTTGATTATGTGTGGTTATGTGGATCAATTTGGTTTTTAAAAGAACACATGTAATGACACTCTCTATGTCTAACCATGGTCAGAAAGCCTAAAAACATGTCAGAATGTAACTGCCACATGTAATGGAGCACCAATGTGATAGAGGTTGCATCACCACACCCAGTTGAGTGTGTGTGGTCATCTGGATCAATGTGGTTTCAAAATGAACACATGTAATGACACTCCATGTGTCAAACCATGGTAAGAAAGCCCAAGAACATGTTGGAATGTAAATGCCACATGAAATGGAGCACCAGTGTGACAGAGGTTGCCTCACCAGACCCACTTGAATGTGTGTGGTCATCTAGATCATTGTGGTTTGGAAAAGAACACATCCAATGACACTCCATGTGTCAAACCATGGTCAGAAAGCCCAAGAATATGTTGGAATGCAACTTCCACATGTAATGGAGCACTAGTGTTACAGATGTTGCATCACCACACCCACTTCATTGTGTGTGGTCATGTGAATCATTGTGGTTTGTAATAGAACACATGCAATGACACTAACCATGGTCGGAAAGCCCAAGCACATGTTGGAATGCAACTGCCACGTGAAATGGAGCACTAGTGTGATAAAGGTTACATCACCACACCCACTTGAGATTGTGTGGTCATGTGGATCATTGTGGTTTGGAAAAGAACACATGCAATGACATTTCATGTGTCGAACCATAGTCAGAAAGACCTAGAACATGTAGGAATTCAACTACGACATGCAATGGAGTACCAGTGTGACAGCGGTTGCATCACCACACCCACTTGAGTGTGTGTGGTCATGTGGTTCATTGTGGTTTGGAAAAGAACACATGCAATGACACTCCATGTTTCAAACCATGGTCACACAGACCTAGAACATGTTGGAATACAACTAACACATGCAATGGGGCACCAATGTGACAGAGCTTGCATCACCACACCCAATTGAGTGTATGTGGTCATCTGGATCATTCTGGCTTGGAAAAAACATGCAATGACACTCCATGTGCCAAACCATGGTAAAAATCCCAAGCACATGTTGGAATGCAACTGCTGCATGAAAGGGAGCACCAGTGTGATAGAGGTTGCATAACCACACCCATTTGAGTTTGTGTGGTAATGTTGATCATTGTGGTTTGGAAAAGAACACATGCAATGACATCCCATGTGTTAAACCATTGCCAGAAAGACCTAGAATATGTTGGAATGCAACTGCTACATGCAATGGAGTACCACTGTGACAAAGTTTGCATCACCACACCCACTTGAGTGTGTGTGGTCATGTCGATCATTGTGGTTTGGAAAAGAACACATGCAATGACACTCCATGTGTCAAAGCATGGTCAGAAAGCCCAAGAACATGTTGGAATTTAACTCCTACATGAAATGGAGTACAAGTATGATAGAGGTTTCATCACCACACCCAGTTGAGTGTGTGTGGTCATATGGATCATTGTGGTTTGGAAAAACCACATGCAATGACACTCCATGTGTCAAACCATGGTCAAAAAGCCCAAGAACATGTTGAAATGCAACTACCACATGCAGTGGAGCACCAGCGTGATAGAGGTTGCATCACCACACCAACTTGAGTGTGTGTGCTCATATGGAACAATGTGGTTTCGAAAAGAACACATGTAATGACACTCCATGCGCCAAACCATGCTCAAAAAGCCCAAGAACATGTTGAAATGCCACTGGCACATGTAGTGGAGAACCAGTGTGATAGATGTTGCATCACCACACTCACTTGAGTGTGTGTAGTCCTGTGGATCAATGTGGTTTGGAAAAGAACACATGCAATGACACTACATGTGTCAAAGCATGGTCAGAAAGCCCAAGAATATGTTGTAATGGAACTGTCACATAAAATGGAGCACTAGTATGACAGAGGTTGCATCACCACATACACTTGAGTGTGTGTGGTCATGTGGATCAATGTGGTTTCGAAAAGAACACATGTAATGACACTCCATGTGTCAAACCAACTTAGAAATCCCAAGAACATGTTGGAATGCAACTTCCACATGCAATGGAGCACTAGTGTGATGGAGGTTGCATAAACACACCAACTTTATTATGTGTGGTTATGTGGATCAATTTGGTTTTGAAAAGAACACATGTAATGACACTCTCTATGTGTAACCATGGTCAGAAAGCCTCAAAACATGTCAGAACGTAACTGCCACATGTAATGGAGCACCAGTGTGATAGAGGTTGCATCACCACACCCAGTTGAGTGTGTGTCGTCATCTGGATCAATGTGGTTTTGAAATGAACACATGTAATGACACTCCATGTGTCAAACCATGGTAAGAATGCCCAAGAACATTTTGGAATGTAACTGCCACATGAAATGGAGCACCAGTGTGACAGAGGTTGCCTCACCAGACCCACTTGAATGTGTGTGGTCATCTGGATCACTGTGGTTTGGAAAAGAACACATCCAATGACACTCCACGTGTCAAACCATGGTCAGAAAGCTCAAGAATATGTTGGAATGCAACTTCCACATGCAATGGAGCACTAGTGTGACAGAGGTTGCATCACCACACCCACTTCATTGTGTGTGGTCCTCTGGATCAATGTGGTTTCGAAATGAACAAATGTAATGACACTCCATGTGTCAAACCATGGTAAGAAAGCCCAAGAACATGTTGGAATGTAACTGCCGCATGAAATGGAGCACCAGTGTGACAGAGGTTGCCTCACCAGACCCACTTGAATGTGTGTGGTCATCTGGATCATTGTGGTTTGGAAAAGAACACATCCAATGACGCTCCATGTGTCAAACCATGGTCAGAAAGCCCAAGAATATGTTGGAATGCAACTTCTACATGCAATGGAGCACTAGTGTGAGAGAGGTTGCATCACCACACCCACTTCATTGTGTGTGGTCATGTGGATCATTGTGGTTTGTAATAGAACACATGCAATGACACTAACTATGGTCAGAAATCCCAAGCACATGTTGGAATGCAACTGCCGTGTGAAATGGAGCACCAATGTGATAAAGGTTACATCACCAAAACCACTTGAGTTTGTGTGGTCATGTGGATCATTGATGTTTGCAAAAGAACAGATGCAATGCCATTTCATGTGTCAAACCATTGTCAGAAAGACCTAAAACATGTAGGAATGCAACTACGACATGCAATGGAGCACCGGTGTGACAGAGGTTGCATCACAACACCCACTTGAGTGTGTGTGGTCATGTGAATCATTGTGGTTTGGAAAAGAAAACATGCAATGACACTCCATGTGCCAAACCATGGTAAAAAGCCCAAGGACATGTTGGAATGCAACTGCTGCATGAAATGGAGCACCAGTGTGATAGAGGTGGCATCACCACACCCATTTGAGTTTGTGTGGTCATGTTGATCATTGTAGTTTGGAATAGAACACATGCAATGACATTCCATGTGTCAAACCAATGTTAGAAAGACCTAGAACATGTTGGAATGCAACTTCCGCATGGAATGGAGCACCAGTGTGACAAAGGTTGCATCACCACACCCACTTGAGTGTCTATGGTCATGTGGATCATTGTGGTTTGGAAAAGAACACATGCAATGACACTCCATGTGTCAAACCATGGTCAGAAAGGCCTAGAACATGTTGGAATGCAACTGCCGCATGAAATGGAGCACCAGTGTGATAGAGGTTGCATCACCACACCCACTTGAGTTTGTGTGGTCATGTGGATCATTGTGGTTTGGAAAAGAACACATGCAATGACATTCCATGTGTCAAACCATTGTCAAAAAGACCTAGAATATGCTGGAATGCAACTGCCACATGCAATGGAGCACCAGTGTGACAGAGGTTGCATCACCACACCCACTTCATTGTGTGTGGTCATGTGGATCATTGTGGTTTGGAATAGAACACATGCAACAACACTAACCATGGACAAAAAGCCCAAGAACATGTTGGAATGCAACTGCCGCATGAAATGGAGCACCAGTGTGATAGAGGTTGCATCACCTCACCCACTTGAGTGTGCGTGGTCGTGTGGATCATTGTGGTTTGGAAAAGAAGACATGCAATGACACTCCATGTGTCAAACCATGGTCACAAAGCACAAGAACATGTTGGAATTTAACTCCTACACGAAAGGGAGTACAAGTATGATAGAGGTTTCATCACCACACCCAATTGAGTGTGTGTGGTGATACATTGCAAATGTATCTATAATTTTTGATGTTCCATGCTTGGTTTTATCTACTTTCTTGTGTTTTGTCCACACTTTGGAGTACTTTTCATATGATTTCTTGGACTAAACTATTAACAAGAGCCACGGTGCCAGCTGCCTGTTTTCTGTTGTTTTTGGTTCCAGGAAAGTTAGAAAATGAATATTCTCGGAATTGGACGGGACAAAGCCAAAAATCCTATTTCATGAGAAGAATCCCAGAACCAGAATATGAGACGGAGTGGGGCTAGGGCCCAGCCACACCACCTGGCCGCGTGGGTTGGGCCTCGCCGCCCTAGGCACCCCCTCGGTCTCCCTCTTCGCCTATAAGTTGCCTTTTGACCTAAAAACTCAGGGGGGTTCAACTTTTTTCTGGAAGGAGTTCCACTCCGCCGCCACCACCAGATTCCACAAAACAGCACCAGAAACTCCGTTCTGGCACCCTGCCAGGACGCGGAATTGGAGGAGATCATCGCCATTATCATCACCATCGCTTCTCCATCGTTCATCAATGCTTCCCCCATCTATGAGTGAGTAATCCCTTGTGGTAGGCTATGGGGATGGTAGGGATTGGATGCGATCGTTCATGTAATGGCATCAGATTGTTAGGGCATGGTGCCTAGTATCTTCTATTAGTAGTTTATGACTTTGTTGCGACTTGTTATGCTTAATGCTTGTCACTAGGGCCCGAGTGCCATGATTTCAGATCTGAACATGTTATTGATTCATTATGATAGTATTGTTTATGGTCTTATCTGCAAGTTTTATACACACATTGTTGTCCGTAACCAATGACCCCGAAGTGACAGAAATCGGGATAACCGAAGGGAATGGCTTTGATGTGAGGATCACATGTGTTCACGGAGTGTTAATTCTTTGGTCCGGTGCTCTATTAAAAGGAGCACCTTAATTGCCAGTAGTTCCCTTGAGGCCCCGCTGCAAATGGGCTGGCAGGACAAAATATGTTGTGCAAGTGCTCATTGCGAGCATGTATGACTATATATGGAACACATGCCTAGGATTATCTAGTACATGGATGCTTTATCTTATTTATCTGCAATTTCCCTATGTTCTGATTGTTATGTGAATTGTCTTGTCCATGCAACGCCCGTCCATCCATCCCTATGCCTACCGCACTCGAATCCTAATGTTAACTACTATTGTTACTGCTGTCTTTACTTTACTACTGCTGTTACTTTACTACTCCTAGTACAAAACTATTTCTACTGATAAACTGCTATGAGCAAGATTGTTTCCAGGTGCAGCTGAATTGACAACTCAGTTCTTAAGGCTTATAAATATTTTTTGGCTCCCCTTGTGTCGAATCAATAAATTGGGTTTCACTTCCCTCGAAAATACTGCGATACACCCCCTATACTTGCGGGTCATCAAGACTATTTTATGGCGCCGTTGTCGGGGAGCATAGCTTTATTTATCAAGTCCACTTGGTCTCACCATTGTTCAAGCTTAGTTTGTTTCTGCCTAGTTTGCTTATTACTTTATCAAAAATACAAAAAAATTAGTTCCTACTCTAGTTGTTATTTTCGCTGGTCTGTTATTGTCTTGCTTTATCATGCTTGTTGTCAATGGTTGGTTTCTTTGAAACTGAATCTTATTGGCAAGGTGGGTTCACGGAAGATCAAAAATATTATTATAACGAACACCGCTTGTCACAAAAAAGGAAAACACTTATGAGAACAAATTGATAAATTGTATACCATTGCTATAAACGTGTGCTCTACTTATAATGTTACGTGTTGCTTTGATAAATCTTGTTGCTGTAGGAGGTACAAACACCTCCCATTTCAATGTGAGTATAATGATAATCTTACCATATCTTCTTATGTTAAAGGAAATTATGACTTTTATGATGTGGAACGAATTGAAGAATTTATTGCTTCGAAGGGTGCATTTGAACTTGCTAGTTTGCTTGAAAATATTGATGATTCACCTTATAAATATGAAGTTTATGGTATACTTAAATTTTGCTTTGATAATTACAAGGAATAAAATGGCTATATTCTTGAATATATTAATAGATGCTTTCCATAAATGGAAGAGACTAATGCCTTGCAGGATCCTATGGAAGAAGAAATTGATGAACCTTAAATCTCATTAGATGAAAAAGAGGAGGAGAGTGATGAACAAAAGGAGGAAGAATGGATTAGCTACCCATGCATACCTTTGAATGAGAGTAACTCTTTATCTCTTACATTATTTGATTATCCCACATGCTTACTAAAGAAGGATGAATGTTATGTTCCTGAGGATTCTTTGAAGATGTTTATAATAAAGCTCTAGTGCTTGTAGATCATGAAAAGCATGCTTTATGTGATAGTTATATTGTTGAGTTTATTCATGAGGCTACTGAAAATTATTATGAGAGAGGAAAATATGGTTGTAGAAGTTTTCATGGTATTGAAACACCTCTCTATGTGCTGAAAGTTTTGAAGTTACTCTTGTTTTATCTCCCTATGCCTGTCACTTTGTTCTTTGTGAATTTATTTGCATACACGATTACTATGCATAGGAAGTGGGTTAGACTTAAATGTGTTTTGAATTTGCTTCTTGATGATCTCTTTTACTTCAACTCATATTTCTTATGTGAGCATCCTCTCAAACTATCATGCCTGAAGATGATAATATGTCTATTATTCTTGGGAGACCTTTTCTTAAAATACTGCAGGTGTAATCAAGGGAAGGTAACCTTCAATGTTAATGACAAAGAACATACTGTCTATTTCCCCTAGAAGATTGATAGGATTTATGCTTTTGAATTCAATTGAACGTGTTGAGGGCATTCAAGTTGGAGAAATATATTGTCCCATACCAAGAGAAAAATTTGAAACTATTATGATTGGGACCATTGCTATCAAGGTTGAGGTAACATAATCATTAGTGGAATACAAAGTTTTGTCTCATATGAAATTGTTTTGGTAACAAGACCTGATCAACCTTGTTAACAAAAGGATTTCATTGAACAAATAAAATGTTTTTACCATGATTATCTCCGCTTACTTCTATTCTATCCATTTTATTTTTTGCTTATGCCTAACTTAAAGGCATTAAAGAAAAGTACTTATTGGGAGATAACCCATAAGTTTTACATGAGTCTTGGAAGTTATTACTTACTTCAGTAATAACTGCTCCTTATCCTTTTTATTTGTTTTTTGTGCCAAGAGTAACCTCTAATGAGAAAGAACTAATGGTTGGGAAAGTTGCTGTCCCGAAACAGAGTTATGTGTTTCACCGTAAAAATTCATGTAAAATCTCTGTACGTCCTTTCGAGGCGTGAAATTTTGTGATTCTGCCCTAGGTTGTTATCTAACTTTAGTTAGTTCAACACTTTTCGAATTGAGCAAAAGAAGGTCTTCGAAAAATTTTGTCTTTACCTGCTGGTCTGTTTTGACAGATTTCTGCCTTTATTTGCATTTGCTTCTTGTTGGTTCCTTTTTGAGTTCTTTTGGGGAATTGAGCTTTTTGAGGGAACTGCTACAGTAGCTTGTGTTTTAATGGAAGTTTTATTGTTGTTAGAACTGAACCTAAAGACTTATTATCTTGAGTGCACTAATGTTGCTAATAAAGATTGTGTGAAGTTTTGTATGAAGGAAAAATTTCAGATGTATGGAAGGAATGAGTAATGAGATGAAGGATGGACTAAAGCTCAAGCTTGGGGATGCCACGTTTGTCACCCCAAGAAATATTCAATAAGTACAAGTGTCAAACCTTGGGGATGCCCAAGTCATCCCCCTCTTCATCAATAATAATCCCAGGTTTCTTCCAAATGCTTCATTTTCATTGTTTCATGCACAGTTGTATTGTTTTTGGAGCGGCTTCTTTTTCGTTTTCGTTTTGATTTTTCGTTTTCTTTGTTTGTTGAATAAATTGGTTGTACCCCCTCTTTCATACATTGGTTTTCAAATAGTTTGGTTTGGTTTGGAAAAGAGTAGGAAAGTTCATGCTTAAGTGGTAAAAGAGAGCTTGTTTTTGACCGTGGCCTATGCTTTGTCACGCCATGCTTGATATTGTTTTCGCTTTATGCTTAGTAATATTTGCTGTAGCATGACTTGTTATAAACAATTGAGATTGCTTAATGTGCCTTGGATGAATCATGTGTTGTTTTAGCATATTAAAGCATAGTATTGTGGTATTCTCCTTTGATGCTTTATTTGTGTTGACTTGGCACGTGCTCACACCATGTTATGACTATCCCAAGTCACCATAGCCTTTATGATCCTTTATTTTTCAACTTGTAGTATCACTTTATGCTTTGATTAATGATGTTTTGTCGCTCTGCATGATTATGCCCATTATTGCTCTCTTAGTTTGTCGCTCCCAATCTTTTGCTAGCCTCCACAACCAAGTATGAGTTCCACTCATGCATCCAACTCCCTAAACCAAGTTATTCCAAATAGTCCACCATACCTACCTACTAGGATATGCTATTCCAAGTATATTCATGTTTTTGTTTACCTTCCAAATTAAACTTGTTGTGAGAAAACTAGTGATTAAAGCTCTCACGAACTTGATGGTACACTTTAATTTTTTGCATCTAATAAACTTGAACCATTGGGTCCTTCTTTGTTGCGTATACGCTTTATAAGTTGAAATTAGCAGAACCATGTATCATGGGGAACTCTTTCAACATTGCACTTTGTACCCCGTTCATATCATGTTCTTTTGCTTATGAATCACAGCGGTGTGAAATAAAAGTGGAACTTGTAAGATCATGGAGTTTGTATGTGTGTTAGAGAAACACCTGGGACGCTAGCCTAAGCCATGCCTAATCATGGTGGAAACTTGCAGCATCACCATACTGAGCACTCTATGAAGCATCCTCAATAAAAAGCAAATAGCAAATTAAAAGATCGCTGAGATGCTCATTGTCTGTTGCCTTGTCATTTTGATTATGGGATAGCTCCTGTATCATGTGCAAGGGGTACCCTGTTGGCGATTCTTTATGATACATATGTACTTACAATTACAAGAGCTTACTTGTGACTAAAGTTGAGTAGCATGAGGATCGGTCTTCGTAAGTAAGGGGCATGAGATTTCGGTTTATAACTTGTCAAGCATATCCTCTTAGTTGTGCCACTTTAACCTTAATCACTTCAAGATGCTTATGATAGGGGTAATGAGAGCTGAAAGCTATTAAGTACCATAATTTTTGGAAGCTCTTTATGATACTTGAATCCCTACTTCCTTCTATGAAGTCCTTTCTTCCACCATTATATTGAGTCTCCACCTTCTACCTCTATGCACCTACTTTGAGAACATAGTGGCCATTCTTAGTTCTATGTGCATTGTCCCAAGACTAGTTGATTGATGCATAACTTGATATTGCTTGTTTTAAACTATTTGAATCCAGTCACTCTTATGAACTTTGAAGGTGTCCTATGCATTTATATTTGCTACTCTATGAGGGACAAGCTGAATACTATTATGCTATGTTTTCTTTATGTGAAACAAACAAACATCTTGCAAAGCATTGTTATTCATGAATCTTTTGTTTGTGCCTTTTCATGTTGCATCATAATTTCTTTGTCTTATTGCTAGAACTTTGTCTTTCATGTTATTATTGAAGTACTATGATCCTAGCTTTGAATGTTTTACAAATACTTTGATCAAGCCTTTGATGGTGCATGTCACCTCAAAAATTATTCTTTCTTTTTATCACTTACCTACTCGAGGACGAGCAGGACTTAATCTTGGGGATGTTGATACATTGTAAATGTATCTATAATTTTTGATGTTCCATGCTTGGTTTTATCTAGTTTCATGTGCTTTGTCCACACTTTGGAGTACTTTTCATATGATTTCTTGGACTAACCTATTAACAAGAGCCACGGTGCCAGGTGCATGTTTTCTGCTTTTTTTGGTTCCAGGAAAGTCAGAAAATGAATATTCTCGGAATTGGACGGGACAAAAGCCAAAAATCATATTTCATCAGAAGACTCCCAGAGCCAGAATATGAGACGGAGTGGGGCTGGGGCCCAGCCACACCACCTGGCTGTGCGGGCTAGGCTTGGCCGTGCTAGGGGGTGGTCTGGCCGCCCCAGGCACCCCCTCGGTCTCCCTCTTCGCCTATAAGTTGCCTTTTGACCTAGAAACTTAGGGGGGCTCAACGTTTTTCCAAAAGGAGTTCCACTCTGCCGCCACCACCAGATTCCATGAAACAGCACCAGAAACTCCGTTCTGGCACCCTGCCAGGACGGGGAATTGGAGGAGATCATCGCCATCATCATCACCATCGCTTCTACATCGTTCATCAATGTTTCCCCCATCTATGAGTGAGTAATCCCCTGCTGTAGGCTATGGGGATGGTAGGGATTGGATGAGATCGTTCATGTAATGGCATCAGATTGTTAGGGCATGGTGCCTAGTATCTTCTATTAGTAGTTTATGACTTTGTTGCGACTTGTTATGCTTAATGCTTGTCACTAGGGCCCGAGTGCCATGATTTCAGATCTGAACATGTTATTGATTCATTATGATAGTATTGTTTATGGTCTTATCTGCAAGTTTTATACACACATTGTTGTCCGGAACCAATGATCCCGAAGTGACAGAAATCGGGATAACCGGAGGGAATGGCTTTGATGTGAGGATCACATGTGTTCACGGAGTGTTAATTCTTTGGTCCGGTGCTCTATTAAAAGGAGCACCTTAATTGCCAGTAGTTCCCTTGAGGCCCCGCTGCAAATGGGCTGGCAGGACAAAATATGTTGTGCAAGTGCTCATTGCGAGCACGTATGACTATATATGGAACACATGCCTAGGATTATCTAGTACATGGATGCTTTATCTTATTTATCTGCAATTGCCCTATGTTCTGATTGTTATGTGAATTGTCTTGTCCATGCAACGCCCGTCCATCCATCCCTATGCCTACCGCACTCGAATCCTAATGTTAACTACTATTGTTACTGCTGTCTTTACTTTACTACTGCTGTTACTTTACTACTCCTAGTACAAAACTATTTCTACTGATAAACTGCTATGAGCAAGATTGTTTCCAGGTGCAGCTGAATTGACAACTCAGTTCTTAAGGCTTATAAATATTCTTTGGCTCCCCTTGTGTCGAATCAATAAATTGGGTTTCACTTCCCTCGAAAATACTGCGATACACCCCCTATACTTGCGGGTCATCATGTGGTCATCTGGATCATTCTGGTTTGGAAAAAACAAGCAATGACACTCCATGTGTCAAACTATGGTCAAGAAGCCCATGAACATGTTGGAATGCAACTGCCACATGCAATGGAGAACTAGTGTGACAGAGGTTGCATCACCACACCCACTTGAATGTGTGTGGTCATGTGGATCAATGTGGTTCGAAATGAACACATGTAATGACACTCCATGTGTCCGAACATGGTCAGAAAGCCCAAGAACACGTTGGAATGCAACTGCCACATGCACTGGAGAACCAGTGCGATAGAGGTTGCATCACCACAGCCACTTGAGTGTGTGTGGTTGATACGTCCATTTTGCATTACTATTCTATATCATAATTTATTGTTATTCATTGATAAATTTCATCTTAAGAGATGATACTTATGTTATTTCATCTGTTTTTGCATGGTTGATGACTTTTGGAGCATGGACTGCTGCAGTCAGGATTCTGATGGAAAAGGTGCAGTTTGGAGGCGAAATTTGCGAAGATTAGAAAATCTGCGAAAATACATGGAAAATTCTATTTTTCCAGAAGACGAAGATTGCCAGAAGGGGAAGTGGAGATGGGCCACAGCGGGCCCACACCACCCCCTGGCGCGGGCAGCTCTAGGCCGTACCACCAGGTGGTGTGGCCACCCTGGCCCACTCTTGGCTCTCCCCTTTGGCATATATTATCCCCACGAAACCCTAAACCTCACGGAGAGATCACAGAAAGATTCCACCGCCTCTACGGGGCGGAAAACACCAAGAGAGAAAGATCTCTCCGGCAGACAGGATTCTGCCGGGGGAATTCCTTCCCAGAGAGGGGAGATCGTCGCCATCAACACCACCATCAAGCTGGACTTCATCGGGATCATCATCATCATCACCATCATCATCATCATCACCACCAGCACCATCATCACCACTCCATACCTCTGTAACAATTGGGTTGAATCTTGCATAGTTCTTAGGAGAAACTTACCCGGTGTTGATTACTCCTTGTAGTTGATGCTATTGAGTGAACCATTGAATTATTGTCTATGTTTAGATTGTTACATATCGTTGTTTCATCTCTGATCTTGATCCATATGATGTCTTGTGAGTAGTTCGTTTAGTTCTTGAGGACATGGGAGAAGTCATGTTGTTAGTAGTGGGATTGTGTTGAGAAAGATTCAATGGTTTGATATTTCAGTTGTGGTGTACTTCTTCTAGTGGTGTCATGTGAACGTCGACTACATGACACTTCACCTATATAGGCCTAGGGGAATGCATTGTGTATTTGGCTACTAATCGTAGGGGTTGCCGGAGTGACAGAAACCTGAACCCCCATTAGGAAACCTTTGCACAAGGGATGTCAGGGTCTTAGAGTTTAAAGCTATGGTTAGGTCTCTATCTTAATTACTTTCTTGTACTTGCGGATGCTTGCAAGGGGTATAATCACAATTGTGTATTAGTCCTAGGAAGGTCAGTACATTAGCACAGGTTCACCCACACAACACTTAGCAAGCTAAAGAAGATTAATCAACTATATGAAGCGAAAGGACTTGACGATATTCCCGTGTGTCCTCGAGAACGTTTGGTCATCTTAAGTAATACAACCGGCTTATCCTGGATTGGGCCACTTGCTGCATTTATTCTTATCGTCTTTTATTCACTCATACTTTATTTATTTGCATTATCAAAAACCCCTAAAAATCCATTTGCTAAGTATTTATAGAGAATTCCTGCTCCAAGCCACTAGCCAACACCTTCTGCTCCTTGTTGGGTTCGACACTCTTACTTCTCAAAAATACTATGATACACCCCCTATACTTGTGGGTTATCAAGACTATTTTCTGGCGCCGTTGCTAGGGAGTGAAGCACTATTGGAGAGTGGAACTGGTAAAGGAAACTTCTACTATGAGTATTGTTTATTTCTGTTAGTTACTTTATTTCAATATGGATAATTCGTTGAGTTTCTTATTTCGTAATGCTACTGCCACTGCTAAGGTAGTAGATGAACCACCACCTGCTGAGAATGATACTTTCAAAATACCTACAAGAATTATTGATCGTGTTATGGATAACTACTATGTTGGGGATGGAACTGTCCATCCCGGTGATCATTTGCTCTTTATACACGAATTATGTGGGTTGTTCAAGTGTGCAGGTATTACAACAGATCAAGTCAAGAAGAAGTTATTCTTGTTATCACTAAAAGGAAGAGCTAATGAATGGTATAAGCTGCTAAAGAATGGTCAAGCTCTTGAATGGGAGGAAATAGTGCCTCTCTTTTATTCTAAATTTTATCCTCCTAGTGAGATTCATAAAGATCGGAATCAAATATACAACTTTTGGCCTTTTGATGAAGAGAGTACATCTCAAGCTTGGGGGAGATTGAAGTTACTAATGCTCAAATGTCCCATGCATGACCTCCCCAACAATATTATTATCAATAACTTTTATGCAAGGCTTTCTGTTCATGATAAGGATCTATTGGATGCTTCTTGTGCTGGATCATTTACACGCATGGAAGAAGGAGCTAAATGGGATCTTCTAGACCGTATTCAAGACAATGCTGAAGCATGGGAGAATGATAAAGGAAGAAAGTCAGGTATAAATTATGATTATGAATGCATTGAATCTTTTATGGGAACTGATGACTTTCAAAATATTAAAAATGCTTATGGTTTAGACTCTCAAGTTATTGCAAATTCCGAAAAGGAATGGAACAAGTATCGAGAAATTTGTTTTAAGGCTTTTGCCTCTTATATTGAAATTATGAAAAAGGAATGGAACAAGTATCATGAACCATATAAACATATTGTTGATTATGTTCCTATTAGAAGTACTGAAGTTTGCACTATTGATCACATCTTACCTGAGCCTTATATCGAGAAAATACTCTTCCCGGATAAGGTAGAGCATCCTATGATAACTAGTGTAATTAATAAAAGTACAAAGAGAACTGTAAAATCTGATGAACAAATAAATATCAAACCTGCAGTAGCAATTGTGAAAGACCTAGTCACTAAAAGTGTAGAAGATGGACACATTGTCTTCTGTGAGGATGGTTCTAATATCCTCTCACATCCTAATAGAACTAAAAAGGCTAGTATCCCTATGCTTTCTGTTAGAATTTGTGATCATTGCTATTATGGTTTATGTGATATTGGTGCAAGTTCAAGTGCTATTCCTTACGAGCTTTATAAAGAAATTATGCACGAAATTAGACCTTGTGAGCTAGAAGAGATTGATGTGGTTATTCACCTTGCTAATAGAGAGACCATATCTCCAATTGGTATTGTAATAGATGTGGAAGTTCTTTGTGGTAAGATTAAATATCCTGCTGATTTTCTAGTACTTGGTTCAGCTGCTAGTAAAACCTATCCTATCATTTTTGGTAGACCTTTCTTGAACACATGTGGAGCCATTATAGATTGTAAAAGGGAGAAAATTTTAACTAAGTTTGATGGGGAATCTTATGAGTTTAATTTTTCGAAATTTACTAAAGTTCCTTGTGAAAATGAAGCCCCAAATGAGGATTTTAGAGTTGAACAACTTGCTTCTATCTCTCTTGCTCCTAAGAATGCTTTGCAGCAATTTATGGAAGACCACGAAAGTGAAATCTTCATGGAAGAAAGAAATGAGATTGACGAGATTCTCCGTCGTCAACCAAAGATGCTTAAGCATAACTTGCATGTGGAAGATTTGGGTACCACATTGCCACCTAAAACGGATCCACTTTTAGATTTAAAACCTTTACCCGATGATCTTAAATAAGCTTACATTGACGATAATAAAATATATCCTTTTATTATTAGTTCTAAACTTCTAGGGAAGGAAGAGGAAACATTATTGGAGGTATTTAAGAAACACCGAGGAGCTATGGGCTATACTCTGGATGATTTAAAGGGGATTTCTCCTACTATATGTCAGCACGCTATCAATATAGAACCAGATGCAAAGCCAGTGGTAGAAGATGAACGTCGTTTAAATCCTAAGATGAAGGAAGTGGTAAGAAATGAGGTATTAAAACTCCTTAATGCTGGTATTATTTATCCTATTGCTGATAGTGAATGGGTTAGTCCTGTTCATTGTGTCCCTAAAAAAGGGGGAATTACCATTGTGCCTAATGATAATGATGAGCTTATTCCCCAAAGAATAGTAGTAGGTTATAGGATGTGCATTGATTTCAGAAAAGTTAACAAAGTTACTAAGAAGGATCATTACCCACTTCCTTTTATTGATCAAATGTTAGAAAGGTTGTCTAAAAAGACCCATTTTTGTTTTCTTGATGGATACTCTGGGTTTTCTCAAATTGTTGTTAAACAACAAGATCAAGAAAAAACTAATTTTACATGCCCTTATGGAACCTATGCTTATAGACATATGCCTTTTGGTTTGTGTAATGCTCCTGCTACTTTTCAAAGATGCATGTCTGCTATCTTTCATGGTTTTTGTGAGGAAATTATGGAAGTTTTCATGGATGACTTTTCTGTCTATTGAACTTCTTTTGATAATTGTCTGCACAACCTTGATAAAGTTTTACAGAGATGTGAAGAAACTAATCTTGTTCTTAATTGGGAGAAATGCTATTTCATGGTCAATGAAGGGATGGTCCTCGGACGTAAGATTTCCAAAAGAGGCATAGAAGTTGACAGAGCTAAAGTTGAAGCAATTGAGAAAAAATACCCTGTTCAAGAGACGTCAAAGGTATTCGTAGTATCCTTGGTCATGCTGGTTTCTATAGAAGGTTTATTAAAGATTTCTCTAAGATATCGAAACACCTCACTAATCTTCTTCAAAAGGATGTACCCTTTGTTTTTGATGATGATTGTAAGGAAGCTTTTGAAACTCTAAAGAAGGCTTTAACTCCTGCTCCTATTGTTCAACCACCTGATTGGAGCTTACCCTTTGAAATCATGTGTGACGCTAGTGATTTTGCTGTAGGTGTTGTCCTTGGGCAACGAATAGATAAAAAGTTAAATGTTATCCATTATGCTAGTAAGACTCTTGACGCTGCTCAAAAGAATTATGCTACTACTGAAAAAGAATTCTCAGCTGTTGTCTTTGCTTGTGATAAGTTTAGACCTTATATTGTTGACTCAAAAGTTACCATACATACTGATCAAGCTGCTATTAAGTACCTTATGACAAAAAAGGATGCTAAGCCTAGGCTTAGATGGGTGATGCTCTTACAAGAGTTTGATCTACATATTGTAGATAAGAAAGGTGCTAAAAATCCTGTGGCTGATAATTTATCTCGGTTGGAAAACATCTCTTTTGATCCTATGCCTGTTAATGATAGTTTCCCAAATGAACAGTTGGCCGCAGTAGGGGTAAGCTCGCGAGGGAGCCCGTGGTATGTTGATTATGCTAACTTTATTGTCTCCAAGTACTTGCCTCCAACTTTTATAGCTCAACAAAGAAGAAAGTTCTTTCACGATTTGAGGCATTATTTTTGGGATGACCCACATTTATATAAAGAAGGAGTGGATGGTATTATGCGAAGATGTGTTCCAGAATATGAACAAAAGGAGATATTGCGGAAATGTCATGGTAGTGCCTATGGAGGACATCATGCGGGAGATAGAACTACGCAAAAGGTGCTACAATCAGGTTTTGACTGGCCTACCCTTTTTAAAGATGCAAGAAATTTTGTCTTATCCTGTGATGAGTGTCAGCGTGTTGGTAATATTTCTAGACGCAATGAAATTCCTATGAATTACTCTCTAGTTATTGAACCCTTTGACTATTGGGGATTTGACTTTATGGCTCCTTTTCCTCCCTCAAAAGGTTATACTCATATTCTTGTTGTTGTTGATTATTTTACTAAGTGGGTAGAAGCCATACCTACAAAGAGTGCTGATGGGGAGACCTCTCTAAAAATGCTTAAGGATGTTATATTTCCGAGGTTTGGAGTGCCTAGGTATGTCATGACTGATGGAGGTTCTCATTTCATTCATGGTGGTTTTAGAAAGACCCTTGCTAAATATGATGGTAATCATAGAATTGCTTCAGCCTATCATCCCCAAACTAGTGGACAAGTAGAGCTATCAAATAGAGAAATTAAATCCATCTTGCAAAAGACTGTTAATAGATCTAGAAAAAAATGGGCTAAAAAGTTGAATGATGACTTATGGGCTTATAGGACTGCCTATAAAAATCCTATGGGTATGTCTCCTTACAAAATGGTTTATGGGAAGGCTTGCCACTTGCCTTTAGAATTAGAACACAAAGCTTATTGGGCAGTGAAAGAACTTAATAGAGACTGCAAACTTGCTGGTGAGAAAATATTAGTTGACTTAAGTTCGTTGGATGAATGGAGGAGTGAAGCATATGAGAATGCTAGACTCTTTAAGGACAAAAGTTAAAAGATGGCATGATAGGAGAATTCTTAAAAGAGAGTTCCATGTTGGTGAGAAAGTTCTATTGTATAGGTCTTGTCTCAGATTTTTTGCAGGGAAACTACTTTCAAAATGGGAAGGACCTTTTGTTATTGAAGAAGTATATCGTTCAGGTGCAATAAAAATTTCCTCTTTAAAAGATAACACTACACAAGTGGTGAATGGTCAGCGACTCAAGCACTATATTGCTGGAGATTCTTATAATGAAGATATTGATGCTATTCAAGTGGTAACTCCGGAATTTTTTATTAAAGACCAAGTTCGGAGACCCGCAGAGTCCGTTTTCGAATAGGTAACAATTCTGGTAAGAAAAGTTCCGTGAAAAATCTGTCCAGTTATATTTTTGCAGTTTTTATCTAACAAGGAAAGCAATGAAGCGAAAGAGGGACGGAATGGAGCCAGGGTGGCTGACACCACCCTATAGCGCGGGCCCACCCTAGGCCACGACACCAGGTGCTGTGGCCACCCCGAACTCCGTCTTCGACACGTTTTCTCCTAGTACCTTCCTTTTGTTGTAAAAAAATTGTAATATATAATCCCCCGGGTGTCCTGAGGTTCATATATCGTGTTCTTGTTGTGTTTTCATTTCGATCTGTTTTTGTCAGGTAGAATCGTAGTTTTGGAGCCACAGTGTCCCCCTCTGGATCAGCCAAGGAAGATTCCTCCGAGGACATCATCAACCCGTACATGCGTGAGTAGAAGATTCATCCTAAGGAGTTGTTGTTGGAAGATGGGAAGGAACAGATGAAAGAGGTTCAAGGCCCTAAAGGTGAAGGAAGTCTGGAGGACAGGATGGAAGCACTAGAGCAAGAGGTCTTTAGGTACAAGAAGATGGCGGAATGCGAAGTGGATATCATCCATAAGATTTGTTCCGAACTCATTGCCGAGCACCAGAAGGAGACTGCTGAACTTAAGGATGAAATTCTCTTACTCCACCGAACAACCAACCAACTGCAAGCACAGCTCTACGGCGTTCAAAATCAAAACGGTGAGTATGAGGTTAGGTTTAAACGCACAAGTGTTGCTGCTAGTTTCAGGATGATGGAGACCAGGATGTCTTTTGTTGATGGGAAACCTTTACCTTGGAAGTCGGACGATGATGAGAGAACACCACCACCACCGAAGAAGTAATTTGTCATCAGGTTTCGGCATCCCCTTGGTTTGTTCCAAGCTTGGGGGAGTGCCACGGTATCACATCACTATCTTCTATCTTTTTACCTTTTTAGTAGAGTCATATCATGAATACAGAGGTTATCATGTAGGATGGTTTGCATTATGGAAGTGTCCCCTCTCTCGTTAGATATGTATCCCTTGGTGTGACTTGCCGTTATGGAATACTAATGAGAAGTTCTATCATTTACTTTTTTGCATAGCTTATATTAGTTTTCAATTTTTTTATATGATTGATCTTGTTGTTAGTATTTGTATAACTTTGGGATCATTGAGTTAATTTAGTTGGTTTTGGCAAACCTGGCTCGGCCAGTAGCAACACTATTTTTGAGAGTTGAATGAAAAAGATAAAAGTACTCTAAAGAAATATAATTTCATCATCTTTCTTTCTTGATTTGCTCATAAGCTTAGTATTCTCTAGTTAAGATCTTTTGCTTCCAAGGAAGATTGGATGTTTGTTTTTATCACTTGTATGTTTTTTTGTTTCCTTCAACTCTTATACCTGCTACCCAGCCTTGCTAGCAAAAAACATGTACTGAGAGGGAATGCTTCTTGTGCATCCAATCCTTAAACCAAAACCTATGCCATTTGTGTCCACCATACCTACATATTAGCATTATTGATATTCCAAGTAAATTCGTGTTTTTATCTACCTTCCGAATTAAACTTGTTATGTGAAAATTAGTGATTAAATCTCTCACGAACTTGATGGCACACTTTACTTTCTTGCACTTAAATAAACTTGAACCATTGTGCCCATATATGTTGCGTATATGCTTGCGCTTTGTAAGTTGTGAATTAGCAGAACCATGTTGTCATGGGGAACGCTTTCAATATTGCACTGGTACATTGTACCTAGTTGATATCATGCTCTTTTGTCTATGGATGTCGTCGGTGTGAAATGAAAGGGGAGCTTGTAAGTCCATGGAGTTATGTATGTGTGTTAGAGAAACGCCTGAGCCGCTGGTCTAATCCATGCCTAATCATGGTGGAAACCTGCAGAGTAACCATAATGAGCATCTATGAAGCATTCTTCTTATAAAAAAGAGATAGAGATTGAGAAAAAAGAGAAAAAGGAAAAAAAGAAATGAGAAAAGAGGAAAGAGAGAAAAAAAGCACCATTTTCCCATGGTAAATAAGAAGATTCCTGAGATGCTCGTTGTCTGCTTGCCTTGTCATTTTGATATGGGGATTCTTTCATATCATCGGGCAGGGGGTACCCCGTTGGCGGTTCTCTATGATACACATGTACTTACTATGACAAGAACTTACCGGTAACTAAACTTGAGTAGCATGAGGAGCGGCCCTCGTATTCAAGGGTCATGAGATTTTCAACTTACAACTTGTCAAGCATATCCTCATATTTGATCACTTTAACCTTAATCACCTAAAGATGCCTATGATAGGGGAAATGAGAGCTGAAAGCTAATAAGTACCATTATTTTTGGAAGCTCTTTATGAAACTTGAAATCCCTGCTTCCCTCTGCGAAGGGCCTTTCTTTTACTTTTTAAGTTGAGTCTGTAAACCTATTCTCTTCTATCTCAGCAAGTATTTTGAGTTGTTGTGTTTCATTCATTCATATGATGATTTATTCAGTCATGTTTATTATGTTCCTTGTTTTGCACATTTGCTCTTGTCTTAGTGTTTACTACTTTGAAAGCTTTCATTGAAAA
The DNA here is from genome assembly GCA_910589775.1 of Avena eriantha. NCBI lineage: Eukaryota > Viridiplantae > Streptophyta > Magnoliopsida > Poales > Poaceae > Avena > Avena eriantha. The sequence goes on along the minus strand of OU342745.1, from coordinate 202,389,580 downwards.
CCCTTTATGTGTGAACTCCTACAAATTGTCAACTATTCTTCGACCAAGAGCTAAGTTTGCATGACCAATTGTGATTTACTTTATGTATCTTTACTGTGTTTCCTTTACTTCTTGCAAGTTAAGTTATATAATAGTGAGTTTTCTTCTATTATGATTTGTGTATTGATGAATGTGATGCTTCTTGTCCATATTATTTTATCGACTCTTCACTCCATAAACCTGAGGTCATGTTTATTGAGCTCAGTTTTCACTTAGGGACAAGCGAAGTCTAAGCTTGGGGGGAGTTGATACGTCCATTTTGCATCACTATTCTATATCATAGTTTACTGTTATTCATTGATATATTTCATATTAAGAGATGATACTTATGTTATTTCATCTGTTTTTGCATGGTTGATGACTTTTAGAGCATGGATCGCTGCAACCAGGATTCTGATGGAAAAGGTGCTGTTTAGGGGCGAAATTCGCGAAGATCAGAAAATCCGGGAAAATACATGGAAAATTATATTTTTCAGAAGACGAAGATTGCCAGAAGGGGAAGTGGAGATGAGCCACAGGGGGCCCACACCACTCCCTGGCGCGGGCAGCCATAGGCCGCGCCACCAGGTGGTGTGGCCACCCTGGCCTACTCCTGGCTCTCCTTTGGCGTATATTATCCCCACGAAACCCTAAGCATCAAGGAGCGACCATGATACGTTGCTAACGTATCCATAATTTTTGATGTTCCATGCTTGGTTTTATCTACTTTCTTATGTTTCGTTCCAACTTTGGAGTACTTTTCATACACTTTCTTGGACTAACCAATTAACAAGATGCCAGAGTGCCAACTGCCTGTTTTCTGCTGATTTTGGTACCAGGAAGTCAGAAAATGAGTATTCTCGGAATTAGACGGGACAAAAGCCAAAGTCAGTTTTTCACCGAGGAGGACACGAAGCTAGAATACGAGACAGAGAGGGGCTAGAGTGCCGCCACACCACCTGGCCGCGCGGCCAAGCCTGGCTCGCGCCAGGGGTGGTCTGGCAGCCCCAGGCACCCCCTCGGCCTCCCCTTCCGACTATAAGATGCCTCCGATATAGAAACCCTACGTACCCGATCAAAATTCCACGAAAGAGTCTGTAGCCACCGTCATCTCCATCCCTAGATCGGGAGGGATCTGAAGCTCTTCCTGGCACCCTGCCGGAGGGGAAAATTCAACCTGGAGGCCTTCTTCATCACCATGCAAGCCTCCGGTGTGATGCGTGAGTAGTTCATCCTTGGACTACGGGTCCATGTAGTAGCTAGATGGCTGGTTCTTCTCCTTTGTGCTACCATGTTTAGATATTGTGAGCTCCGTTCATGATCAAGATCATCTATTTGTAATCATACATGTTGTGTTTGCGGGGATCCGATGGATATTGAGATGCTATTTCAGATTGATTATTGATTCTATCATGTCTTTGTTATTTGTGATCTTGCATGCTTTCCGTTGTTAGTAGCTATCTTGGGCCAAGTAGATACTAGCAACTCCAAGAGTTAGTATTTATGCTCGATAGTGGGTTCATACCTCTAGTAATCTGGGGAAGTGACAAAAATCTCTAAGGTACTAGATGTGCTGTTGATACTAGGGAGAAAAAAACAATCCTTTGTTCATAGAACAATCGTATTGTTTACTTTACACGCAATGTGTAATGCAATTATCTGTTGCTTGCAACTTAATACTAGAGGGGGTTCGGATGATAACCTGAAGGTGGATTATTAGTATAGATGTAGTTGGATGGTGGTCTATGTATAATGTTGTAATGCCCAATCAAATCTCAAAGGAGTCAAGATGATTAGTATATGCTTGTATGCTTTTTCGATGTTTGTCAATTGCCCCGCTGTAATTTGTTCACCCAACATGTTATCTATCTTAAGGAGAACCACCACTAGTGAACTATGGACCCCGGTCTTTTCTTTTACCGTCAATCTACAATTGTTTACTGTTTTCTGTTTACTTTCTGCAGTCTTTTACTTTCTTCCACTCGATACGTTTAATCCATTGTTTTCAGCAAAACCGGTGAGATTGACAACCTCATCGCAAGTTGGGGGCAAAGATCTGTGGTTGTGTTGTACAGGATTCCATGTTGCTGCTAGCATCGGTAGTGCGTCCTGCCAAAGCTCAGCTAGCAACGCCTTGGAGGTATTTCCTTGCTCCTACTAGTTTGATAACCTTGGTTTCATAACTGAGGGAAACTTACTACCGTGCTCATCATACCTTCCTCTTGGGGTTCCCCAACGAGCTCGATATCAAGCACGAGTCATCAAAAGTATTTTTCTGGCGCCGTTGCTAGGGAGTAAAGAAGAAGAAGCTCCCACGTCAACAACGAGCCAGCAAGTATTTTTCTGGCGCCATTGCCGGGGTGACAAGGACATCTTCACAAGGGGAGTCCCTCATCACCAATCTCTTTACTTTGTTTTTTTTGTTTTGCTTAGTTTATTTTCTGCTTTGTTTGCTTTTTTCTTTATCAAAAACACACAAAAATTAGTTGTACTAGTTTGCTTCCGTTATTAAAAACACAAAACAAAGTTCCTATCTTAAGTTGCCATTATGTCTAGAATTGCTCCAATCACTATGTCACCTAAGGAAATGATTTTCACTTTTAAACAAGGAATTGAAGAGAGTTTCAAAGAGGCTTGGTCTAGAATCTCTGATCTACATGAAAAAACTGAACCTAGAATGACTCAAAGCTTGTTCCTTAGCAGTTTTTACCTTGGAATTCTCTTTGCTATAGATATTCTTTGGATGCTGTTGTGGGAGGAGATTTCCTCCAATCCAATGAGGATGATGTTGTTAATGCCATAAAGAAGTTGATCTTTACTTACAACTTGCCTAGCAAATCTGATTCTTCCTTTATGAACATATTTGTTAGATTGAACACTCTTGAGACCCGCACTACTAGTTTAAAGGATTGCTATAACATGCTTAGAGAGCATCATGATTATGTTCCAATAAACTCTGAACCATCAAAGTGGCTCCCCACAGTAAAGATTGTTATAAATAATGAAACTTTTCAAGCTCGCTGTGATAGCATGTCTGAATTTTGTCTTATGCCCAAAGATGTCTATGAATCTTTGAATCTTTGGGGGCTTTCTGAAGGAGGAGAAGAAATATTTCTTGCTAATAATGCGACAATATTACCCATTGGAATAGCTGAAGGAGTGTTTACAAAGATCTTAGGGAAAATGGTTTATACTGATTATCTTGTTATTGAATGTGCAGGAAAAGGACAAATTACACTTGGAAGATCCCTATTGAAGCTTCTTGGAGCAATAATAGATGTGGGAAAGGGGACCATGCACTTTGCTTCTCCACCAAACAATCATATGTTCCCCAAGGTTAAGAATAAAAGTAAGAGAGGTAAGGGCAAGAAATTTGGTGTTAATGCTTCTTCATTTGAGAACACTTAATTCTTGTTCTTGCTTCTTATGCCTAACTTAAAGGCGTTAAAGAAGAGTACTTATTGGGAGATAACCCAAAAGTTTTAGATGAGTCTTGGAAGTTATTACCTCTGTAAAAACCTCTCCTTATCCTTTTTATTTGCTTTTTGTGCCAAGAGTAACCTCTAATGAGAGAGAAGTAATGCTTGGGAAGGTTGCTGTCCCGAAACAGATTTTTGTTCTTCACCGTAAACATCCGTGTAAAATATCTATATGCCTTTTTGAGGCGTGAATGTTTGTGCTTCTTCCCCAGGTTGTTATCTAACTTTCGTTAGTTCAACACTTTTTGTTTTGAGCAATAGAAGGTCTTCGAAAAAAATCGTCTTTACATGCTAGTCTGTTTTGACAGATTTCTGCCATTTTTTGCATTTGCTTCTTGTTAGTTCCTTTTTGAGTTCTTTTGGGGAATTGAGCTTTTTGAAGGAAGTGCTACAGTATCTTGTGTTTTATTGGAAGTTTTATTGGTGTTTAAACTGAACCCAAAGACTTATTATCTTGAGTGCACTAATGTTGCTAATAAAGATTGTGTGAAGTTTTGTATGAAGGAAAATTTTTAGGTGTATGGAAGGAGTGAGTAATGAGATGAAGATTGGACTAAATCTCAAGCTTGGGGATGCCACGCGTGTCACCCCAAGAAATATCCAAGAAGTACAAGCGTCAAAGCTTGGGGATGCCCAAGGCATCCCCTTCTTCATCAATAAAAATCCCAGGTTTCTTCCAAACACTTCATTTTTATTCTTTCATGCACAGTTGTGTTGTTCTTGGAGCGTCTTATTTTTCGTTTTCATTTGCTTGGTTTTCTTAGTTTGCTTGAATAAATTGGTTGGACCCCCTATTTCATACATTGGTTTTCAAATAGTTTGGTTTCGATTGGAAAAGAGTAGGAAAGTTCATGCTTAAGTGGTAAAGAGAGCTTGTTTTTGACTGTGACCTATGCTTCGTCATGCCATGCTTGCTATTGTTTTGGCTTTATGCTTAGTTATTATTTTTGTAGCATGACTTGTTATAAAAAGTTGAGATTGCTTAATGTGTCTTAGAAGGATCATGCGTTGTTTTAGCATATTAAAACATAGTATTGTGGTATTCTCCTTTGATGCTTTATTTGGGTTGACTTGGCGCATTCTCACACCATGTTATGACTATCCAAAGTCACCATAGCCTTGATGATCCTTTAGTTTTCGACTTGTAATATCTCTTTATGCTTTAATCAATGATGTTTTGTCGCGCTGCATGATTATGGCCATTATTGCTCTCTTAGTTTGTCGCTCCCAGTCTTTTGCTAGCCTCCATAACCAAGTGTGAGTTCCACTCATGCATCCAACTCCTTAAACCAAGTTATTCCAAATAGTCCACCATACCTACCTATTAGCAATTGCTATTCCAAGTATATTCATGTTTTTATCTACGTTCCTAATTAAACTTGTTATGTGAAAATTAGTGATTAAAGCTATCACGAACTTGATGGCACACTTTTCTTTTCTTGCATTTAATAAACTTGAACCATTGTGACCACCGTTGTTGCGTATATGCTTGCGCTTTATAAGTTGAAATTAGCAGAACCATGTATCATGGGGAATGCTTTCAACATTGCACTTGAACTTTGTACCCTGTTGATATCATGTTCTTTTGCTTATGGATCCCGGCGGTGCGAAATAAAAGTGGAACTTGTAAGATCATGGAGTTTGTATGTGTGTTAGAGAAACGCCTAGGCCGCTAGCCTAAGCCATGCCTAATCATGGTGGAAACTTGCAGCATCACCATAATGAGCACTCTATGAAGCATCCTCAATAAAAACCTATGCAAATAGCAAATAAAAAGATCGTTCAGATGCTCATTGTCTGCTTGCCTTGTCATTTTGATTATGGGATAGCTCCTGTATCATGTGCAAGGGGTACCCCGTTGGTGGTTCTTTGTGATACATATGTACTTACAATGGCAAGAGCTTACTTGTGACTAAAGTTGAGTAGCATGAGGTTCGGTCTTTGTAAGTAAGGGGCATGATATTTCGGCTTATAACTTGTCAAGCATATCCTCTTAGTTGTGTCACTTTAACCTTAATCACCTTAAAGATGCTTATGATAGGGGCAATGAGAGCTGAAAGATAACAAGTACCATAATTTTTGGAAGCTCTTTATGAAACCTAAATCTCTACTTCCTTCTATGAAGGCCTTTCTTTTACTTTTATGTTGAGTCTCCACCTTCTACCTTTATGCACCTACTTTGAGAGCATAGTGGCCATTCTTAGTTCTATGTGCATTGTCCCAAGACTTGTTGATTGATTCATAACTTGATATTGCTTATTCTTAAACTACTTGTATCTAGTCACTCTTATGAACTTTGAAGGTGTCCTATGCCTTTATATTTGCTACTCTATGAGGGACAAGCTAAATGCCACTATGATATTTTTTCTTTATGTGAAACAAACAAACGTCTTGCAAAGCATTGTTATTCATGAATCTTTTGTTTGTACCTTTTCATGCTGCAACATAGTTGCTATGTCTTATTGCTAGAACTTTATCTTTCATGCTATGTTGAAGTACTATGATACCAACTTTCAATGTTTTACAAATACTTTGATCAAGTTTATGATGGTGCATGTCACCTCAAAAATTATTCTTTCCTTTTATCACTTACCTACTCGAGGACGAGCCGGAGTTAAGCTTGGGGATGTTGATACGTTGCTAACGTATCCATAATTTTTGATGTTCCATGCTTGGTTTTATCTACTTTCTTATGTTTTGTTCAAACTTTGGAGTACTTTTCATACACTTTCTTGGACTGACCTATTAACAAGATGCCACAGTGCCAACTGCCTGTTTTCTGCTGTTTTTGGTTCCAAGAAGTCAGAAAATGAATATTCTCAGAAGTGGACGGGACAAAAGCCAAAATCAGTTTTTCACCGAGGAGGACACGGAGCCAGAATACGAGATGGAGAGGGGCCATGTTGCTGCCACACCACCTGGCCGTGCGACAAAGCCTGGCCCATGCCAGGGGGTGGTCTGGCCACCCCAGGCACCCCCTCAGCCTCCCCTTCCGACTATAAGATGCCTCTGATACAGAAACCCTACATACCCGATCAAAATTCCACGCAAGATTCTGTAGCCGCCGTCATCTCCATCCCTAGATCGGGAGGGATCTGAAGCTCTTCCCGGCACCCTGCCGGAGGGGAGAATTCACCCTAGAGGCCTTCTTCATCACCATGCAAGCCTCCGGTGTGATGCGTGAGTAGTTCATCCTTGGACTACGGGTCCATGTAGTAGTTAGATGGCTGGTTCTACTACTTTGTGCTATCATGTTTAGATCTTGTGAGCTCCGTTCATGATCAAGATCATCTATTTGTAATCATACATGTTGTGTTTGCGGGGATCCGATGGATATTGAGATGCTATTTCAGATTGATTATTGATTCTATCATGTCTTTGTTATTTGTGATCTTGCATGCTTTCCGTTGTTAGTAGCTATCTTGGCCAAGTAGATGCTAGCAACTCCAAGAGTTAGTATTTATGCTCGATAGTGGGTTCATTCCTCTAGTAATCTGGGGAAGTGACAGAAATCTCTAAGGTACTAGATGTGCTGTTGCTACTAGGGAGAAAACAACAATCCTTTGTTCATAGAACAATCATATTGTTTACTTTACACGCAATGCGTAATGCAATTATCTGTTGCTTGCAACTTAATACTAGAGGGGGTTCGGATGATAACCTGAAGGTAGATTATTAGTCATAGATGCAGTTGCATGGCGGACTATGTATAATGTTGTAATGCCCAATCAAATCTCAAAGGAGTCAATATGATTAGTATATGCTTGTAAGCTTTCTCGATGTTTGTCAATTTCCCCGCTGTAATTTGTTCACCCAACATGTTGTCTATATTAAGGAGAACCACCAATAGTGAACTATGGACCCCGGTCTTTTCTTTTACCATCAATCTACAATTGTTTACTGTTTTTTGTTTACTTTCTACAAGCTTTTACTTTCTTCCACTCGATACGTTTAATCCTTTGTTTTTAGCAAAACTGGTGAGATTGACAACCTCATCGCAAGTTGGGGGCAAAGTTCTGTGGTTGTGTTCTGCAGGATTCCACGTTGCTGCTTGCACCGGTAGTGCGCCCTGCCAAAGCTCAGCTAGCAACACCTTGGAGGTGTTTCCTTGCTCCTACTGGTTTGATAACCTTGGTTTCATAACTGAGGGAAACTTACTACTGTGCTCATCATACCTTCCTCTTGGGGTTCCCCAACAAGCTCGGTATCAACCACGAGCCAGCAGACCACAGAAAGATTCCGCCGCCTCTGTGGGGCAGAAAACACCGAGAGAGAAAGATCTCTCTGGCAGACAGAATTCTAACGAGGGAATTCCTTCCCGGAGAGGGGAGATCGTCGCCATCAACACCACCATCAAGCTGGACTTCATCGGTATCATCACCATCATCATCTCCACCAGCACCATCATCACCACTCCATACCACTATAACAATTGGGTTGAATCTTGCATAGTTCTTAGGGGAAACTTTTTCGGTGTTGATTACTCCTTGTAGTTGATGCTATTGAGTGAACCATTGAATTATTGTCTATGTTCAGATTGTTACATATCGTTATTTCATCTCTAATCTTGATCCATATGATTTCTTGTGAGTAGTTCGTTTAGTTCTTGATGACATGGGAGAAGTCATGTTGTTAGTAGTGGAATTGTGTTGAGAAAGATTCAATGGTTTGATATTTAAGTTGTGGTGTACTTCTTCTAGTGGTGTCATGTGAACTTCTACTACATGACACTTCACCTATATGGGCCTAGGGGAATGCATTGTGTATTTGGCTACTAATCGTAGGGGTTGCCGGGGTGATAGAAACCTGAACCCCCATTAGGAAACCTCTGCACAAGGGATGTTAGGGTCTTAGAGTTTAAAGTTGTGGTTAGGTTTCTATCTTAATTACTTTCTTATACTTGCGGATTCTTGCAAGGGGTATAATCACAAGTATGTATTAGTCCTAGGAAGGTCGGTGCATTAGCACAGGTTCACCCACACAACACTTAGCAAGCAAAAGAAGATTAATCGACTATATGAAGCGAAAACACTTGACGATATTCCCATGTGTCCTCGAGAACGTTTGGTCATCTTAAGTAGTACAACCAGCTTGTCCTTTGCTGAATAAAGGATTGGGCCACTTGCTGCATTTATTCTTATCATCTTTTATTTACTCGTACTTTATTTATTTGTATTATCAAAAACCCCTAAAAATCCGTTTCCTAAGTATTTATAGAAAATTCATACTCCAATCCACTAGTCAACACCTTCTGCTCCTCGTTGGGTCGACACTCTTACTTATCGAAAATACTGTGATATACCCCCTATACTTGTGGGTCACCAGTGGTCATATGGATCATTGTGGTTTGGAAAAAAACACATGCAATGACACTCCATGTGTCAAGCCATGGTCAAAAAGCCCAAGAACATGTTGAAATGCAACTGCCACAACCATTGGAGCACCAGTGTGATAGAGGTTGCATCACCACACCAACTTGAGTGTGTGTGCTCATATGGAACAATGTGCTTTCGAAAAGAACACATGTAATGACACTCCATGTATCAAACCATGGTCAGAAAGCCCAAGAACATGTTGGAATCTAACTCCCACGTGAAATGGAGCACCGGTGTGACAGATGTTGCCTCACCAGACCCACTTGAGTGTGTGTGGTCATCTGGATCATTGTGGGTTGGAAAAGAACACATCCAATGACACTCCATGTGTCAAACCATGGTCAGAAAGCCCAAGAATATGTTGGAATGCAACTGCCACATGCAATGGAGATCTAGTGTGACAGAGGTTGCATCACCACACCCACTTCATTGTGTGTGGTCATGTGGATGATTGTTGTTTGGAATAGAACACATGCAATGATACTAACCATGGTTAGAAAGCCCAAGCACATGCTGGAATGCAACTGTCACATAAAATGGAGCACCAGTGTGATAGAGGTTGCATCACCACACCCACTTGAGATTGTGTGGTCATGTGGATCATTGTGGTTTGGAAAAGAACACATGCAATGAAATTCGATGTGTCAAACTGTTGTCAGAAAGACCTAGAACATGCTAGAATGCAACTACCACATGCAATGGAGCACCAGTGTGACAGAGGTTGTATCACCACACCCACTTGAGTGTGTGATGTCATGTGGATCATTCTGGTTTGGAAAATAACACATGCAACGACACTCCATGTGTCAAACCATGGTTAGAACACCCAAGAACATGTTGGAATTTAACTGCTAAATGAAATGGAATACAAGTATGATAGAGGTTTCATCACCACACCCAATTGAGTGTGTGTGGTCATCAGGATCATTCTGGTTTGGAAAAAACATGCAATGACACTCCATGTGCCAAACCATGGTCAAAAATCCCAAGCACATGTTGGAATGCAACTGCTGCATGAAATGTAGCACTAGTGTGATAGAGGTTGCATCACCACACCCACTTGAGTTTGTGTGGTCATGTGGATCATTGTGGTTTGGAAAAGAACACATGCAATGACATTTCATGTGTTAAACCATTGTCCGAAAGACCTAGAACATGTTGGAATGCAACTGCCACATGGAATGGAGTACAAGTGTGACCGAGGTTGCATCACCACACCCACTTGAGTGTGTGTGGTCATGTGGATCATTTTGGTTTGGAAAAGAACACATGCAATGACACTCCATGTATCAAAACCATGGTCAGAAAGCCCAAGGACATGTTCCAATGTAACTGCCACATGAAAAGGAGCACTATTGTGACAGAGGTTGCATCACCACACCCACTTGAGTGTGTGTGGTCATGTGGATCATTGTGGTTTGGAAAATAACACATGAAATGACACTCCATGTGTCAAACCATGGTCAGAAAGCCCAACAACATGTTGGAATGCAACTTCCAAATGCAATGGAGCACCAGTGTGACATAGGTTGCATCACCACACCCACTTCATTGTGTGTGGTCAGGTGGATCATTGTGGTTTGGAAAAGAACTCATGCAATGACACTCCATGTGTCAAAGCATGGTCAGAAAACCCAAGAATATGTTGTAATGGAACTGCCACATGCAATGGAGCACTAGTGTGACAAAGGTTTCATCACCACACCCACTTGAGTGTGTGTGGTCATGTGGATCATTGTGGTTTGGAAAGAACACATGCAATGACACTCCATGTGTCAAACCATGGTCAAAAAGCCCAAGAACATGTTGGAATGCAACTGCTACATGAAATGGAGTACTAGTGTGATAGAGGTTACATCACCACACCCACTTGAGTATGTGTGTGTGGTCATCTGGATCATTGTGGTTTGGAAAAAACATGCAATGACACTCCATGTGTCAAAGCATTGTCAGAAAGGCCAAGAACATGTTAGAATGCAACTGCCACATGCAATGGAGCACCAGTGTGATAGAGGTTGCATCACCACACCCACTTGAGTGTGTATGGTCATGTGGATCAATGTGGTTTCGAAAAGAACACATGTAATGACACTCCATGTGTCAAGCCATGGTCAAAACTCCCAAGAACATGTTGGAATGCAGCTGCCACATGCAATGGAGCACCATTGTGATAGAGGTTGCATCACCACACCCACTTGAATGTGTGTGGTCATGTGGATCATTGTGGTTTAGAAAAGAACACATGTAATGACACTCCATGTGTCAAAGCATGGTCAGAAAGCCCAAGAACATGTTGGAATGAAACTGCCACATACAATGGAGCACCAATGTGACAGAGGTTGCATCGCCACATCCACTTTAGTGTGTATGGTCATCTGGATCATTGTGGTTTGGAAAAAACTACATGCAATGACACTCCATGTGTCAGACCATGGCCAAAAAGCCCAAGAACTTGTTGGAATGCAACTGCCACATGCAATGGAGCACCAGTGTGATAGCGGTTGCATAACCACACCCATTTGAGTGTGTGTGGTCATGTGGATCAATGTGCTTTCGAAATGAACACATGGAATGACACTCCATGTGTCAAAGCATGCTTAGAAAGCCCAAGAGCATGTTGGAATGAAACTTCCACATACAATGGAGCACAAGTGTTATAGAGGTTGCATCACCACACCCACTTGAGTGTGTGTGGTCATGTGGATAATTGTGGTTTGGAAAACAACACATGCAATTACAACCCATGTTTCAAAGCATGGTCAGAAAGCCCAAGAACATGTTGGAATGTAACTTCCACATGCAATAGACCACCAGTGTGATAGAGGTTGCATCACCACACCCACTTTATTATGTGTGGTCATGTGGATAATTGTGGTTTGGAAAACAACACATGCAATGACAACCCATGTGTCAAAGCATGGTCAGAAAGTCCAAGAATATGTTGTAATGGAACTTCCACATGTAATAGAGAACCAATGTGATAGAGGTTGCATCACCACACCCACTTGAGTGTGTGGTCATGTGGATCGATGTGGTTTTGAAAACAACACATGTAATGACACTCCATGTGTCAAACCATGCTCATAAAATCCCAAGAACATGTTGGAATGCAACTGCCACATACAATGGAGCACCAGTGTGATAGAGGTTACATAAACACAACCACTTGATAGTGTGTGGTCATGTGAATCAATGTGGTTTCGAAAAGAACACATGTAATGACACTCCATGTGTCTAACCATGGTCAGAAAGCCCAAGAACATGTCGGAATATAACTGCCACATACAATGGAGCACCAGTGTGACAGAGGTTGCATCACCACACCCACTTGAGTGTGTGTGGTCATTTCTATCATTGTGGTTTCGAAAAGAACACATGCAATGGCACTCCTTGTGTCAAACCATGGTTAGAAAGACCAAGAACATGTTGGAATGCAACTGCCACATGCAATGGAGCACCAGTGTGACAGAGGTTGTATCAGCACACCCACTTCATTGTGTGTGGTCATGTGGATCATTGTGGTTTGGGATAGAACACATGCAGTGGCACTAACCATGGTCAGAAATCCCAAGAACATGTTGGAATGCAACTGCCGCATGAAATGGAGCACCAGTGTGATAGAGGTTGCATCACCACACCCACTTGAGTTGTGTGGTCAGGTGGAGCATTGTGGTTTCGAAAAGAACTCATGCAATGACATTCCATGTGTCAAACCATGGTCAGAAAGCCCTAGAACATGTTGGAATGCAACTGCCCCATGCAATGGAGCACCAGTTTGATAAAGGTTGCATCACCACACAAACTTGAGTGTGTGTGGTCATGTGGATCATTATGGTTTGGAAAAGAACACATGCAATGACACTACATGCGTTAGACCAAGGTCAGAAAGCCCAAGAACATGTTGGAATGTAACTGCTACATGAAATGGAGTACCAGTGTGATAGAGATTACATCACCACACCAACTTGAGTGTGTGTGTGGTCATCTAGATCATTATGGTCTCGAAAAAACATGCAATGACACTCCATGTATCAAACTATTGTCAGAAAGTCCAAGAACATGTTGGAATGCAACTTCCACATGCAATGGAGCACCAGTGTGACAGAGGTTGCATCACCGCACCCACTTGAATGTGTGTGGTCATGTGGATCATGTGGTTTAAAAAATAACACATGCAATGTCACTCCATGTGTCAAAACATTGTCAGAAAGCCCAAGAACATGTTGGAATGCAACTGCCCCATGCAATGGAGCACCACGTTGACACTGGTTGCATCATCACACCAACTAGAGTGTGTGTGGTCATGTGGATCAATGTGGTTTCGAAAATAACACATGTAATGACACTCCATGTGTAAAGCCATTCTCATAAGGCCCAAGAACATGTTGGAATGCAACTGCCACATGCAATGGAGCACCAGTGTGACAGAGGTTGCATCACCACACCCACTTGAGTGTGTGTGGTCATGTGGATCAATGTGGTTTCGAAAAGAACATATATAATTACACTCCATGTGTCCGACCATGGTTAGAAAGCCCAAGAACACGTCGGAACGCAACTGCCACATGCACTGGAGAACCAGTGTGATAGAGGTTGCATCACCACACCCACTTGAGTGTGTATGGTCATGAAGATCATTGTGGTTTGGAAAAAATACTTGAAATGACACTCCATGTGTCAAACCATGGTCAAAAATCCCAAGAACATGTTCGAATGTAACTGCCACATGCAATGGAGCACCAGTGTGATAGAGGTTGCATCACCACACCCATTTGAGTGTGTGTGGTCATGTGGATCAATGTAGTTTTGAAAAGAACACATGTAATGACACACCATGTGTCAAACCATGGTTAGAAAGCCCAAGAACATGTTGGAATGTAACTTCCACATGAAATGGAGCACCAGGCTTATAGAGGCTACATGACCACACCCACTTGAGTGTGTGTGGTCATCTGGATCATTGTGGTTTGGAACAGAACACATGCAATGACAATCCATGTGTCAAACCATGGCCAGAAAGACCAAGAACATGTTGGAATGAAACTTCCAAATGCAATGGAGCACCAGTGCCAGAGAGGTTGCATCACCACACCCATTTCATTGTGTGTGGTCATGAGGATCATTGTGGTTTGGAAAATAACACATGTAGTGACACTCCGTGCGTCACAGCATGGTCAGAAAGCCCAAGAATATGTTGTAATGGAACTGCCACATGCAATAGAGCACTAGTGTGACAGACGTTGCATCACCACACTCACTTGAGTGTGTGTGGTCATGTGGATCGATGTGGTTTCGAAAAGAACACATGTAATGACACACCATGTGTCAAACCATGCTTAGAAATCCCAAGAACATGTTGGAATGCAACTACCACATGCAATGGAGCACCAGTGTGACAGAGGTTGCATCAAGACAACCACTTGATTGTGTATGGTCATGTGGATCAATGTGGTTTCGAAAAGAACACATGTAATGACACTCCATGTGTCTGACCATGGTCAGAAAGCCCAACAATATATTGGAATGGAACTACCACATGCAATGGAGCACCGGTGTGCTAGAGGTTGCATCACCACACCCACTTGAGTGTGTGTGGTCATTTGGATCATGGTGGTTTGGAAAAGAACGCATGCAATGACACTCCATGTGTCAAACCATGGTCAGAAAGCCCAAGAATATGTTGGAATGCAACTTCCAAATGCAATGGAGCACCAGTGTGACATAGGTTGCATCACCACACCCACTTCATTGTGTGTGGTCATGTCAATCATTGTGGTTTGGAAAAGAACACATGCAATGACACTCCATGCACTACAAGAAAAGTTGGCTTTTACAACGGGCGATTTTCGTTGTTGAAGGCCCGTTTTTCGTGGCTAAAAAGTCTTCTACGATGGATGCTCATCATGGTAAAAGCCCCGTCACAAAAGAATCCACCGCGATTTTTTTCCTGACCGTGGCAGATCGCACCCTTCAGCCATGAAAACTTGTTCCTTCGTAGATCTATTCGCCAGCAGCGTTGACTGCTGACGTCATGCACAATGCCACATGGCAAACACCGTTAACAACCAGTTACCGTTATTAATGGCCACGGAAACCGTGGTAGAAGCCAGGCCCAGCCAAGGCCTGCTCATAATTAAGTGGGCCGGCCCATCAAGAGAGCCTAATAAGATTACGACTCGTTTCTGTTTCATCCGACAATGTTTGAAATGGGCCCAAAGATGTGGCTGGCAGCGGCCGGCGAATGTCAGGCTCGTTACTATTTTGATCTTCAAAATCCCACACTTTTCGAATATTGTGCGGACAATTAACAGGCTGCATCAAGTAGGCCCGATACTGTTAAAGCCCATGGTCAGCCAGTTACCGTTGCTGTTTTGGTCTGTCACTGTTTTGTCATGTTACTATTTTGGCCAGTTACCGTTACTGTTTCAGTAATTCTAAAACCTCATCAACCTGGCTGGCGCAGTTATGGTACCGCCATGCGTGGACGGCGTCAACTAAATGCATACATGGCCTATGCGAGTTATCTAGATATTACATTAGCTACAAACTTCTTAAAAATATTACAAAATATGAACAAAAGGGAAAGAAAATTTAGCACTTCAGTTGCGAATCAGGTTGATAGCAGAGTCCTCAATTTGCTTTCTCAATCCATCAACTGCATCTCCCTTTGAGTGTGACAGCTACATTGGTTAACCACCTTGAGATATGATCTTGCAGTCCCCTCTTTGGTGGCGATAGCAATAATTACAGTCTGAAACTAACTAATAACAAGTTAATATAGCAAAGAAACATGTCTCTTGGATCTGGAATACCTCCTGTCAACCGAAACATAAATTCTTTTTTTGGCTACTACTTCATGACCGTTTGAACACAAGAAATCTCCTTAGAAGAAAAAATATGCAACTCTAGTCTTATTCATGTGCTGTTATGGAATGTTCACAAGAAGAAACCCTTTCTCATTTATTCTGGACTTGTCCTTTTGCTGAAATCTGTTGGGACTTTATTTGCCCACAAAGGCACAGGGGTTTATCAGTGTTTGAGGCCATTGAAGATATTAAGGAGAAATTACATCTACCCTTTGCTCTGGAAATCATCATCCTAACTACTTGGGGGATTTGGATTATCAGAAATAATAAGATTTTCAATAATCAAAGACCAAGTTTCAACAATTGGAAGGCAATTTATAAGGAAGAGCTAAGATGGATTAGCTTTAGAATCAAGAGAGACCTTGCTGAAAACATTAAAGCTTGGCTCCAATCTCAGACTTTGTTAGTTAGGCCTCTGCAATTATTCTTGTACTCTACTTATATTTTAATATAGAAATTGCAGTGGGATTTTGCTCACTGTTTATCCTCAAAAAAAATACAGCAAAGAAGACAAACTACTCATAGCTAAGAATGAACCAGATAGGAATTATAGCTGCATAATATAAACTTGTAGAGAAGGAATGCAAACCATGAATGACCTATATAGTAGAGGATAGTTATGTCGTTGCCTAGGATGAACTAGAACCAAATACGAAATATAATGGTGTGGCTTGTGAACATGTAGAACAAGACAAACAAGCATTAGATAAGTATGCCAACAATGAAATGAGCAATCAAACAAAGTGTTTCTTAGAATTTTAGTATAAACTTCAACAAATATATATGGAAGAAGTGGTATCTCTTGGAATGCAAGAGACATTGGGTGACTCAGAATACGTGGTGAGCTACACAATGGCATGCAGTTACTGTCATAGCTAAGAATCAACCACATGGAAATTATAACCGCATCATACCAGAACTTGTTGAGCAAGAATGGAAAACACGAATGAACTATATAGTAAAGAATAATTATGTTGTTGATTAGGATGAACCAACACCAGATACAGAAAATATATAATGGCATCGATGGTGGACCTGTAGGCTGTGCAAACCAACATGTTCAGTGTTGCCTTTTTGAGCTCTACGCAAAGAAAACGAAAATAGTCAGTGTTGCAGCTTTTGAAGAACCAGATGGCAACAACAAAGTTATAATCAAACTAGTACGAAGAGCTTGAATGGGTACCACAGGATAGCAGAACAATGCCAGGGAGGAAATAATAGCAGGAACTTAGCTCAGGAATAACCAGATAGAGTCAGTAACTGTGTAGCAGGGAATCCACACTAATATTTTCCACTGACATTACATTTTGCAAGAACTACACAATAGCATGCATTTACTGGTGTACGAAGTAGCTAAGATAAGAACATGTGAATGACAAAATAACAGACATGTGGATGAATTGATATTTGTAGATAAGCGAATGCAAACCAACATCTCTAATGACATTGTATGTACTAGCACGAAAAACAGGCGTGCCCAGTGACTTGTATGTACTAGCACGATTAAAAAAATACAGTTCACTACGAAAGGCTTGAACCTACTATACCGCTGACAAAACAAAAACAAATTGGAGATTTGGTTAACCTTGGTCGGAGAGGCGTCTAAGCATCATCGGTAACGTGCGAGTGACGTCAATGGACATCGAGGGAGCTGCGGTTGCGGTGGCTGTTGGCGTCGGGGAAGCAGATCTTGGGTGGTCAATTGTAGCACCCCGGTAAAATCACTACTAGAAAATTGCTTGGTGATTCTGTTTTGTGCATCATTATGACCGTATGCTCATGTCATCATGCCACATTGCATTTGAGCATCGTCATGTCATCATGCATTGGTTTTCCTAAAACTATTTTCTAAAAGCCTATCTTTGTTTTCTAAATATCCCCCGTCTTTATTTCAAATTAAAACCTCGGTCCATTTGGATCTTTTATTTGTCTAAACTATTTTACAAAACAATATATCAAGCTAAATAAAAATATAAACTATTTTTACCGGGGAGGCTGCCACCGGCCAGGCCCAAAGGCCCAGCTGGCAGCAGCCTACTACCCAGATAAAAATCTAAACCCTAATCTAGCCAAATCATAGTCTACCTTCCCATCTAACCCTAACCCTAACCCTAGCCTAACCAAACCCTAGTCCTAACCCGCCAGCCTCCAACACACACGCGCGTAGCCGCACTGACGCGGTGCAAGCACACAGCCCCCGCGCGCAGCTCCTCACCCAGCCCCACCACCCAGTCGCGTAGCACCTGCCCGTGTGGTCGTGTCCCACTCCCGCTGTCAACTCTCCACCTGACCCGACCCTACCGTGACCACCTAGACTCGCTCGCGACCACCCCAACCCGCGGTTCCCGCACGCCCAGGGCGACCGACCGCGCCACGCTCCCGCTCGCCCCCTGCCCGATCGAGCCCCCAACCACCCCACCGACAGCCCCGCACCCGGCCTCGATCTCCTCGCCTCTCACCAACCCCATCGCGACCTCACCACACGCACGTCTACCCTAGCCCCACCACGATTGTGACCCCGCCCCTCCTCTCTCCCTCACGGTCCTCTCTGCATCTCGTCACCGCTCGCCTCGATGCATCGCCGCCGCCATCCTCAACCTCACCCGCGTCACCCATGTCGCCTTCGCCACCGTCTCCCGTGCAGCGAGCCCCGCCACCGCAGGATCTGCTGCCTCCGACGTCTCTCCGCCGCCTTAGTCTCCTCCCAGGTCGCAGCGTCCTCCATCTGCCCCTCGTTCGTCCTAGCGCCGTCGCCCGCGCAGAGCCCCGGCCTCACCGCCCCGGGTCGACCTCGTCGCAAGGCCGCCTCACCGTCCGGCCTCCCTCTGCTCCTCCCGTCCGCCTGGCCGTCGACCGCCTCGCCAGCTACCTCTGCAAGCGCGGACCCTCTCTGTTCTCGGCCTGCTAGGCCCCGCACCACCGCCACGGATCGACCGCCGCCAGGCCCTTCCCTTGCCGGCCCCTGCACGTCTTTCCCCAGCGCGCCGCCCTCCAGTCTCCCGGCATCGCCCCGAGCTCCTCTCTGGTCGCGTGCCTCGCCCTCCCCTACCTCGCCCTCTGCTGCGCTGCTCTGGCGGCCGCAGAACCTCGCCGGAGCCCGAGCTCTTCACCTCGCCGCCGCTGGCCTTCCCCTCGCCGCTCCCTCGTCGGCGCCCCTCGCGTCCCCAAGCTATGCCTCACCCTGGTCGCATCACGCCACTGCCGCATCGCTCGGCCTAGCCAGCCTTGTCCTCCTCTGTTTCTCGTGGAGCCCGGCCCTCCTCTGCAGCAGCTACAGCAAGCCCGCGAGCCGCCTCGACGTTCCTCTCCCCGCGTCCCTCCACCCCGCCTTCGGCTGCAGGTCACGGTCGTGCACCGTCGAGTCCTCCTCCAAGCCGTGGCACATCGACCTCTGATGCCTTTCTTGTTGTGTTCAGGACGTTTTGTTCTAGTGCCTTGTTGCTGCTGTGAGTGTGGAGACGCCGAAGAAAATAAATCAACACTGCAACCTGCGACCGCTGTCTGCTATGAGTGATTGCTTTATCATGGTTCATCCGAGCAGTTGGTGTTCCACGTCTGATCCCTGGCGCCCAAGATCGGCCTCAACAAGATCTACATGGGAGCCATGCACCCGTGAGGCGAGCAAGATGCAACAAGGTCTTCACGTCATCCCGAGATCTCGGAAGATGTGCATGGTAATACTCGGTGACCATCGATAAGTACTCAGTCATGGAAGACCGCAAGGACTTCGACATGGCCAAGATCTACCCGATGACCCAAACACCGCAACCCAAGTCCGGCATCGACAAATGAAGTTGGAACCACCAAGACCTTCATCACGGAACGCCGAGTTCTCCACCTTGAAAGCCATGACCGTCTACACGGACCCGCAGACCATGGATGCGACAAGATCTACTCCGTTGTCCGAGAACTTTCCCGCCGAGACCGATCCCTATCGAACCCAGAACCCCCGGAGTCCAAGACCTTCAGAACCACATGTGTGACCCCTTTATCCGAGCCCTATTTTATAAATTGACATCTATATAAATTGTTGCATATCAATTGTACATGCTTGCATACATATTTCGCGGGTTTGGGTTGTATAGTCGACTCACCTAATAATTAAATATGGAGTCCATATGCGGGCTATTCTAGCCTTATAATGGTCCCATATAAATTTGTGTAGCGAACCGATACCGTGGTTTGCCTTGTTAACACAACATTTAAACTGCGAGGTAATTAAACAACATGAATCATATAATTAATTGTCGGGACCCCGGTTTCGCTTAATATTGCCTAGTTGCACCGCATCTGTGCCATGCCATGCATCATATCATAAGCATGCCGGATCTTCTGCCGTAGTATTAAATATTACATCCGGTGTTTCTTCTAGTGTTTGCTTCTCTACGGATTAGGCCCATGAGTTGACGCGAGTGTTGACAAGTTCTCCGGATATGTTTCATCGGCAGTGTTTTCCCAGGCGAGCATTCTCCCCCTTTCTACCTATTTTGCGTTTATAGTCTTTATTTCCTCCTGTTGATCTATTGCTATCTGTGTCGCGATGCTTAGTTTCCGTGCACCATTTATACTCCTTGCAGCCTCTATATTGCCATGGACACATCCTATTGCCTGTTGTTTGATAGATAGTCGTCCTTGCGAGTCGTAGTTGCTTGCTTCTATGTTGCTTCGCGTCGTTGTCGTTCCACCGTTGACGGCAAGTTGGCACATGATAAATGGTGGAGATGCTTAATGGTGGAGATGATCATGTCTTTAAATACAACTATCAAATTGTCGGGATAACTAATGAAAGAGGCACCGGTGGGAAATATATGCTATTTGGTTTTTATGTCCACTTGTGTCCCGTAGGCCCTGAGTACTTGATACCTGTTCCTTGACTATTCGCACTATCCACATCCGGGAGAGTCTATGAATCCCCCTTAGCCAGAGCTTGATTCATTTCTTATTTCTTGGGGCCACAAACTAGTTTGGAGATTTATTACTATCCTGTACTTATGCCATGCTTTACTGCTTTATTTACGATTGTGCGTGGAGCACCTGTACTGTTTAGGATCGTGACATGTTTTCGCTGTATCGACAAGCCCAGTCACACTTTCGGGTTCCCAGTCGTTTATTGCCATCCACACAAACCCTGGGTCCGTCTCGGAGCCGGCCAACTTCGTTGCAGGTAGCTTAGTGGGGTGGCCCCCTGAAATATTCTATGAATCCTGTGATTGCTTTGTCGTGAAAGCCTCGTTGGGTTTTTATTTGGTTTTTCCGAGGTTGATCGTGTGTGTGTTGCTATTTGTGCACCCCTACAGGGTAAATCTTTCTGAAAGCCGTGTTCGCGGTTATGGACAACTTGGAGCACAGTATCTTGATCATAGATAAGCATAACTAAAGTAGTGCTATAAACTTGACTTAATATATGACTAGTAATCAGATTCAACTATCACGTAATGGATATTAAAGTGCCAACAACTGGTGGATCTGGGGTTGTTTTGTGACATGCTGTACCTGCCTAGTAAGTATTGCAACTCCAATGAAATGTGATAAAAGTGCCAACAACTACTGGGTTTTGGGATTCCTCAAGACAATTATATCTGACTAGTAAATGTTCCAACTACCACGGAATGTTAATTAAACTGCCCACTACTTATGCTTCAGGATGACTCATGCTATCTATATCTGATTAGTAAGTGCTGCAACTATAACGGAATGAGTAAAATTGCCAACTGTGTGAGTTCCTTGGTCCGACTTCCTCGTTTGGTCTCGAGGGGGAAATACCAGGATGGGTATGTTTGGTGTTAGTATCAGGTTGGATCCGAATAGGTCTTTCTTATCCCTCTCTAATAGCAGCCAGTTTTTCTGAGTCTCTATAGGTTGTTTAGTGCTGCCGCGCTGCCGCTTCAGTCCACCATACCTATGTAGGCGAGGACCGCCGAATTCTGGCCTCGCCGTGTACTGGCCTCAGTACTGACGCTCCTCTTTTTCCTTTGCCCTTTGTCAGCACCCCTTTTGTTTTAGCAGGTTTGAGATCGACGTTGTTAGCAGGGTTACCCTTCCGGCTTGGCCCGGGCAGGGTTATGGACGCCATTGGTTATTCTTCAGGGCTCTTAGCCCCATTTGCTTCTTATCCGTACTCGGATGCTGTATCGTTTTCAAGGTGATTTGGATCTTTGTACTGTATATCTGTATTCTTGACTCAGTGAGTTGTTGCTGTATATATATATATCTGTTCTGTGGGTTCCATCATGGACTATTGTGTAATGGTATTACTTCGTTTTCCACCCGCACGAAAGTGACTGGTGGGCGTCCTTGAATCGTTTCTATGCGGGTTTGGCGGGAAGCGCTGAAACTTGCATAGGGCCGATTTGAGGGTGTTACATCAATGTCGGCTTGAAAGCGGTGCACGAGACTGTCGTTGAGGCAGATCTGGTGTAGTGAATAGCGACGGTCGTGCAGCTGGTCTGGAGTGGTGGACATGGAACTGTTTGAACTTGATCACGCCCGGTGGACACCAGTGAAGCGGATCCGGTACGGTTGGGTAGCTTTCGGCAGCAAGGAAGCAGATCTTGGGCGGTCGATGACGCTATCAGCGTGGTGAACGACACCATAGCTCCTAGATCTGGTGGGTGAGCGTCGGCGAAGCGGCTGCGTGGCGGTGCATGAGACGGCAGCTCAAGCTGGTGCGCACGGTGGTCATGGAGGGGACATAGGAGCTTGGGATTTTGGGGAGGGCCAGCAGGAAAAACTGGGGGAATCGGGACCATAGAGGTGAGTAGAAAAAATAATTACGATCATGCCCCGAGCTACCGACTTTAGCATACCCATTTGTCGTCTGAACAATGGGTAGATTTGGAATTTTAAATTCTAAAGTTTTTGAAACGGAAGGGCGCGAAATGCTTCAAGGTTGGTGTGTGGTTTTGCCGCTCGATTGAGAATTTAGATTTGGCTTGCGCCCATCTAATAATAATAATAGAAAAATGGTACTCCCCCGGTCGGTGGGATATTTTGGCTCAAAGTTTTTGAAACGGTGGGGCGAGAAATGCTTGGTAGGTGGGTGATTTTGCCGCTTGAGTGAGATTTTGAATTTGGCTAGCCTCCATCTACTAATAGAAAAAGGTAGTAGACTGTACGCTATCTGTCTAGGAATTCAAGGCCGAGATTCACATCAACTGATCATCCATAAACATTTTTTTGCACAGAAACATGGATACCTTCCATTCACACAACATATGCGGTAAATTTTGCCGCTTGACTCATATTTTAAATTTGTCTAGGGTCCATGTAATAATATAAAAATGGTACTACCTCAGTGGGTGATTTTCCCTGAAAATGTTTGAAACAGAGGGGGTACGAAATGCTTCGGGGTCGGTGGGTTATTTTCCTGCTCAGTTACGATTTTGAATTTCGTTGCCGGCCAAGTTTTTATTACTAGAAAAAAGGTTTTGTAGTTTGAACGCGATCTAGTCAGGAATTTAAGGCGAGACTCACATCAACTCATGCTTCCGATTCAAACAGGGTAGGCGGTAGGTTTTAGCGGTCGATAGTGATTTTGAATTTGGAGATTGTCCAAAGAATAATAAAAAAATAGGCCGTTCTCCCTCTATGTTAGGGATCCAAGTCAGGGAGAGTGATTATCTACCACGCGTATGAAAATGCAGATCTCCGATACAAGAATGTTTGTTTAACATAACCACAAACAAATGTTTGAAGTAGCTCTGATTCAAGCATGTGAAAATGGTGTGCAACCAAGGTCTACTAATTATTTAGGTGTCGGCACCGACTCTTCTACAGGAAGCACTAACTAAATGGTAGTACTAATTCAGATCAAATAAAAGCCTACTGCGAAACAAATACTCCTACTATAGCATACTATCAAAACACAAAGACCAGCTAAAGTATATGTAGAACAAATAAAACAAGATTTCATCACGCATACACTACTATATAGAGAACACCATTTCATCATACAAAATAATGTTTTATCAGACACACATAGGCCCCCAAAACGAACAGGCAGCTCTAATATTCCAGCCCCTGCCGCTGTGACTGCAGCACAAACAAAGGTGCCGCCACAGTTCCATCAGCTACCGAAACAAACAAATATTAGACTGCCGCTCCAAATAACACAACCTGGGCCCAAACAAGCCTTGCTTGTTCATCCAAGTGTTATTTTCATCTCCTTGATGTTGCAGTCTGAATCAGCTGTGTTGCTGACAGGACTTCCTTTTCGTTTCTTTGATTTAGCACTCCGAATCATGTCAGTTGCTGAAGGAAATGAACAAAATGATCAGCAAAATCATAGGTGTACAAAAATGCAAGGGTTGCACATGAATGACTACACTAACCAGGTGTCATAATGTAGGGATGTAAAGGACACCAACGTTTATGAGATCTGAACTTCGTAGACTTCATGCTGCTGAGATCTAATTTGAATACTCCCTCCTTCGCCCATATAACCACCATTTCTCTATCCTCAAATGCGCAGAGTAACCTTACTGCATCTTTCCCACCATATGCCCATTATTTATCAAGGCCAAGGAGAGTATCCAACTCAATCTTTATATGAGGCACCCAAGCTTCCAATTTGCCTGTTGATGATCTTGCACTGGACCACGTGTTTAGACTGAAGTCTCTTATAACCGCAAGGGCAACATCTCCATTATTCCCCTTAGCGATGACAAAATTGCGTCTAGAAATATCATGTGTCTCATGGGGGCACTCAATATAACACGGTTTTGTTGTCACGTTATCGAAGGCAATTATATATCTGGAGTTCATTGTTGGCCAGTACAAAATGTCCCCTACAAGAGTTGATGGCCTGCGATCAATCTTAGCCATCATCTCAGCAGGTTTAATCCAGTCCTCCCATTTTCCTAACTCTGATGAGTACCACTGCACCAGTGCTTGGTTACCATTGTTCACTATCCAAACAACTTAGAAATTGCTGCAACAGTGTGAAGACAATTGCCCATGATTTCTCGAACAGAGAATTGTGCCGCTATCATACTCACGTCTCCGCCAAATTGGTGGTTCTGGTATCACTGTTTCCCTTTCACTAATTGGATCCCAGGCCTTTATCATGTTAGACCCTTGCGGATAATGAAGTAGCATCCTACCTGACGAGGGTTTAACTCATCAATGCCCATTGTTATGGACTTGGGTTTTGGAGAAGGAGGGCGTGCTGCAGACATCTATCGGCTAGCAAACAAGCACACAAGGGACAAAGGATTTACCCAGGTTCAGGCCTCGTAGAGGTCCCTACTCCTGCTTGTCTGCTCATGGAATTATCGAAGGAGTCAAAAGTTACAATGGTGCGCAGATGCAATCTGGCGAGGGTTGTGGAAAACTAGGGTTGCGTGTGTCCTTCTCGCCGCCCCCTCCTAGCCTTTATAGAGATAGGCTAGGTCTCGGGTAGCAGGTCGAGTCGGTTACAAGTTAGGGTTTTCCCCTTCAAACTTTCTATCTTTAGCTTCTTCTGGTCCTTCAAGCAATCGAGAGTCTGCAGGTTACTCGATTCCTTTCATGTGGGCCTTGGCGACACCGTGGGCCTGTACGTATTTAGACCGTATATACCAAGCTCGAGTACCTGTAGGGTATACCCATGTCAGTACCCCCCGAGTATCCAGTGGAATCGCAGATTCGACTAGGTACTTTTTGAAGTCTTCGAGTGCCTGAATGAGTACATTTTCGACTGCTTTCATTTATGTCGTAGGGATTGTTGATATACGTGCCTGATATAGCTGAAGTATCGGTATCAGTTAACCACCTTAGGGTGAAACAACGCAATCTACTCGAACTCGAGTCCCCGGACTCGAATCCAGAAAAGTGCTGGCGTAATTCGACTCAGGCCGCGGAGGTCTTACAGGAGTCGAATTCCAGTTATATGGGTGTGAGCACTTGACGCGTCCATCAAGGCATGTTCATCGTTCCTGTAGGCACGGATATTTTTCTGGTAGTGCGCAGTTAAATGCGTTGCCAGGCCTTATTCAGGTCTTACCTTCACGGTGCAAGCGCGACATCTGAATTTTATCATCACGGAGACGATTCGGGCGTCCCAGGAGACGTGGTCTCTTTGTAAGGAAAATTATGAGGCGGTGTCGCCATGATCTGCGAGTGTGGATGTTATCAACACACAGTTTTTGTGCAAATAATCATAGGGTGCGCGGCCAGCGCTCCCTATGGGAGTAGCCCCCGAGTGCCTGGTTGAGTCGAAGACTCAGGCAGGGACTAAAGAATTTTTGCGACTTCTGTCATCTTTGCTTGTTTGTTTCAGTCGAAATTGTTTCCGGCGCTCCCTATGGGAGTAACCCATGTCCATAGTCGAACCATGTTTCGAGTGGTTGGGTTTGAATTTGATTGCCTATATCCCTGCAATAAGAAAAGAAAAAATCGTTGGGTGCGCGGCCAGCGCTCCCTATGGGAGTAGGCCCCGAGTGCTTGGTGGAGTCGAAGACTCCAGCAAGGACTAAAGTAGTCGAAGTTTTCCGCTACGTAGCTGTTGATGACGTCAGTGCTGACGCTTGCATGACCTCAGTTGCCCGCGTGAGCGATTTTGACGGGACGTGACGAGCGGTGGGTCCCACTTTCTGACTTTTATTTGACTGGGCGTGCGTAATCTTTTTATTAACTGTGCCTCCTTGATTTCCGCACGTAATGGGAGCAGTGGAAGGACGGTTCGCGCTTCCTCTTCTCCACGTGTCGAACGCGATGCGTGCTACGCGCCCAGTAGGGTTTTTGTGAGCCGTTGGATTGCATCTCCTAGGGGTTAAGTAGCGGCGCTACGGCGGTAAATTTTCATCTGCACTCTTTTCTTCCTCGCTGCCATCGCCATTGTTGCTGCTCATCTTCGTTTCCCTGCGCTCATCTCCTCCTCAACTCTGGACCACCTCCACTCATTTCCAACTTATTTTCTGCGTTCTCATCGCCACCGCGCAATGGGAAAGAAGAAAGGAGGCGCTGCCGCTGAATCCGCGGCCACCATCGCTGCGACGAAGAAGAAGGGTGGCCCCGCTGCTGTGGGCACTAGTGCCGCCGCCGGCGGGAAAAAGAAGGTCGCGGGCACCCGTGTGACCAATGGCACGTGGAGCCCCTCTATCATCAAGGCGTCGGATCTCCGTCTTCTTCGCCAAGACGGAGTTATTTCTGCAGCAGTCGCCGATGCGCGCGTCCCCAGCAGTGAGACCATTCCTGTGCCTCCTGCCGATTTTCGAGTGATGTTTTTTGCATTCGTCATTCGCGGCCTTTCTTTGCCTCTCCACCCCTTTCTTAGGGGTCTCCTTTGTTTCTACGGGCTCCAGCTCCATCAGCTGTCCCCAAACTCGATTCTTCACATCTCCTGTTTCATCACTCTTTGCGAGTGCTGGCTCGGAATCGAGCCGCACTTTGGCCTTTTCAAATGCTTATTTAAGCTGAAGCGTCAGTCTGCATCTGGCTCTCTAGTTTACGACGTAGGTGGTTGTGGAATCCATGTCGACCCATCCGCCACCTACTTCGACATCAAGCTCGCCAAGTCTGTCCAGGGATGGAGGGACAAATGGTTCTATGTTCGCGACCAAAAGGCCAAGGACGAGCACTTTGGACTCGCGCCTTTCGATCCCGCGACTCCCTGCAAGAAGATGCGTTCTTGGAAGAACGTTATCATGCCCTCCGAACTCGCAGAGACAGACGTGCTATATCAACGTGTCTGCGACCTCGAGAGTCGCATAGGTGTAGAAGAGGGAGGTTGCGCCCTTGTCAGGACTTGGCTGCATCGTCGCGTCCAGCCTCTCCAGGCCAGAGTCCATCCCATGTTTCAATGGGGTGGTGCTGATGATGCCACTCGCGTGTCTGCCGATGGCATGTCCGCGAGTGAGGTACATAAGAGGGTGCGACTGGTCACAAAGTACACCTTCACGGATGTGCTTCCGAATGAGCCAGTCGTTCCTCCTTTCGATGCTTCGAATCCTCCTCCTGAGGTACAGTTGTGCTACGCAGTAGCTTACTTTCGCGATTGCTTTTTCTGTTGCTTTCCTGTTATGTTTGCTGATCTTCACTGTCTGTATGCAGGATTGGGTGGCGTCGCCTTGTATGCCTCCTCTCCCTAAGGGTATTATTCCTCGTGAAGCTTGGGAAGAGAACGAGTCTAAGTCAACTGTCCCTTCTGATGTGCTAGAGGAAGCCCCCGAGTCCGAGAGCCCGGATACTTGCAAGCGTTCGCGCAGCGAGGACTCCGATGCGTCGACTCCTTCAACTCCAGAAGGTACAGCTGCTGGCGCGGAGTCACCAATTCCCGCCGTTCCTGTGAGGGCTGTGGCACCATCTTCTCGCAAGAAGATGCGATTGCCGAAGGAGTCTTCGTCAGAGTCGGCGAAGGCCACGTCTAATCTTGACAACTTTGACTGGTAAATTTGCGAGTTCACTAGTTCTTTTCTGTTTTCTTCTTGTTGGCTTTACCCTGGATTTTTCCTTTTCTAAATGTAATTTGGTCTTGTAGCCAAGAGGCGTCGTCATCTTCTGGCGACGTCGAGCTTGTGAAGGAATCTGGAGTTGCAACCTCAAGGGCCAAAGTAGAGGTCGAGCGCGCTCCTTCTCCTCCGGCGGCGGCCCACTCTGGGCACAATACTTCGAGCTGTCCTCACGTAGGGGAGCATCGAATAGTTGCTCGGATGACGGTTCCGCGAACTTCTTCAGAGTCGCTAGAGGACCATGTAAGCATATCTTTCCTTCTTTTTAGTGTGGCAGTCAACGCCTTCTATTTCCCTCCTCTGACTCCTTGTTTTGTGTGACAACTCCTTGTAAAGGAAGCCGCGCAAGTGGCGGAGCAGGTGATGGCAATGGGTCACCAGCATGCAATGCTGGAGACACGTCACCGCGTGGTCGAAAGTGAGTGCTTCTACACTAAATCTTTTCGTCTTCTCTCTGTTTTGGTGTAATCGACTGATAGCCAATTATTGACTACCATGTAGTTGAGCATAATGCTTTACTACGCAATGTCGCCACGTTCGAGAAGACATTAGCCGCAGCTGTGAAGGGGCGCGACGAGGCAATCGCGGCTCGTGATGATGCCCAGAAGCGTGAAGAGGATTTGCGCGCCTCCTTTGCGGCAAGGGAAAAGTTGTTCGAAGAGCAACTGTTCTCAATCGCCAAGGCCCTCTCAGGTACCTTTACTGGTAGATATTTTATTGATGTTCCTATCTGCATCTAGAGTTTTGCCGGTGGCACTAGAAGTTTGATCCATGTGTATATTTTCGGTGTAGATGCTGGCGACTTGAATTTTGACCCGCAGGCCCTTCGTCGTGATGACGCTCTGGCCGGCGCGGTATCTGTGGTCGAGGACCAAAGCGCCGCCATCCAAGATACATTGTCCAAGGCCAAGGTCGCCCTTAGTCGCCTCCGAGAGGAGTTGATGCCGAAGGCAGAGCTGGTCGATAATATGGACAAGCTGGTGGAGTCACTCGCCAGGGGTGTGCCTGCTGCCTACAAGAACTCCCTCTGGGCAGCTGGTGCGACGATGTCACTCGCCATGGTGCAAGCCCACGGAGTCGAGATAGATCCCTCTGTCGTGTCGAAGGCGATGCCTGTTGGCGCGGATGGTCAGCAGGTAGTCTTTGCTCCCTTTGCGACTGCTTGTGCCAAATATGGCCATTCCTTGATAAATACTGTTACCAAGTATTCGGAGGAGCTCCAACGGGCGAAGAAGGCGGTGAAAGGTTCGGCCTCAGGGGCCGGCAGAAAGTCAGTGGCATCTGATGCTGCCACGGACTTGATGAAGCCGTCGAAGTTGAAGAAGCCAGTTGCTCTGTAGTTAGCTTGTTGTAATAATTGATCAGTTGCCTTTTTGGCCTAAGGACGTGCCTGTTCGCGAGTGTGTTTGTAAACACTTATGCTTATCTTGAATGCATCTGTTCCCCTTGCCTTTGTGTTAATTTGGTCACCTTAATTGCCTTTGTCTTGACTTGTGGTAGGGTACATCGAGTGGTCTTGTGGGTGGAAACCAGGATTCGCAATGTCTTGATGAGACAGTGGCACCGCCGCGCTCCAGGGTAGAGGAGTTGTCCTTGCTATCGCGACTCCGTGATCGCGTGAAGGACCTGGAGCGTGAGTTGCCCCTGATCCGTGGTAACACAGACGTGTGGAAGTCGAAGGCGGAAAAATCCGCCGCCCGCGAGCAATATCTGCTTGGCGAGGTGACGTAGCTGGGCGACCAGTTTAAGTGTTAGTTTGCTCGTCCTCATCTTTTCCTTTGTAGTTAGTCGCAATGGTACGTTGTACTCATGCTGTTGGTGTTGCTTCGTGTAGTTGTTAGCGCACGCCATCCGCAGGAGGAGAGGGATAGGATTGCCATCCGCCTTCATGATCTCACCCAGGAGCAACTTCAAGAGAGTGGATACTTCTGGGTAGATCATGATCATGCGACTGCATTGGCGACCCTGCAGGATCGTGCTTCGCGAGTGCTACTCTTCCTGAAGAAGTCGCAGTCGTGTTTGAAGAACATCTATCGAGCGATGTTCCCGTTGGATGACACTCCATCAAGCCTGTTGGCTCTTCTGGCCAAATTTCAAGATATGTCCGCTGTTCGCGAGTGCGTGAAGCAGCAGTTGGTGGCTGGTGCCAAGGCTGCCCTCTCGATGGTGCGATTGCACATGCCTGACGTGGATGTCGCTGCCATTGCTTCCGGTCTGCCAGCGCCGCCAACCGGATCTGCTTGGAATATGGTGCCGCACTATCAGGTGGTGGACCGTCTAGCAGAGGAGATTGTCGACTTCTTCAAGGAACAAACCAATGTTCTTCTGTTGCAGCAGTATCCAGATGTATATCCTGCACATAAGTGTATTTGTGTTGTAAAGTTCATGCATAGGTTGTAGATATTTTTATTGTTGACTGTGTATAAACAACTTTGTTAGCGTGAGGTGCATTGCACTATGCGAGTCCTTTTCGTTAGCCTGGCCATCCCTTTGTCAACCTGCTAGGCGTGTTGCAGCTGGGTTGAGTTTGCGTTAAGGGGTTTGATTGATGTGCCAGCTACTCAGGATATCGTGTTTATTGGTCGAAGAACAGATGTATGTAGGGTGGCGTAGCCCTCGAGTATAAAATTGACAGAAGTGAAAAGAAAAAACACAGAGTTTTGGGGCACTTAGCTTTTATTTATTTGAAGAACAGTACGATGTACAATGTGTGGCTAAGTAGCCTTGGCTGAGTAGCCTTATTTGCGATGTAAAAGTAAAAAACAGCTAGGGGTAGAAGCGTCGCAGTTGTGCGACGTTCCAAGGGTTGGAGTATGCGACTCCTGTCTCTAGATCTTGAAGGCGATAGGCGCCACCTGATATTACTTCTATAATCACGTACGGTCCTTCCTAGGGGGACTCGAGCTTGAGATGCCTCTGCTGCTTTAGTCGCAAGACCAGGTCACCTTCGACGAAGGATCTGGGGTGAAGGCTTCTACTGTGCTAGTTGTGCAGGTTTTGCTGGTAGATCGTGGATCTTTCTGTGGCGATTTCTCTTGCCTCATCGAGGAGGTCGACGGAGTCTTCGAGTGCAAGAGATGACTCTTGTTTGCTATAAGCGACTACTTGCGGCGCCTTGTACCGAACTTCGGCGGATAGTACTGCTTCTGCTCCGTGCACCATAAAGAATGGCGTGTAGCCCGTGGCGCTGTTTGGAGTTGTTCATAGGCTCCAGAGTACGGATTAGAGCTCATCTGGCCAGCAACCCGCGGACTGCTCGAGTGCTCGAAGGAGTCGCTTCTTGATGCCACTGCAGACGAGCCTGTTTGCTTTTTCCACCTGACTGTTGGTCTGCGGATGCGCGACTGAGGCGTAACTGATGTTGGCCCCAGGTTTCCGCAGAATTCTTGGAACTCTTTGGATGTCAAGTTCGTCCCGTTGTCAGTGATGATGTTGTGCAGCACGCCGAAGCGGTAGACGATGGACTCGAAGAACTTGACCGCGCTGTGACCTGATTGCTTGGTCACTGGCATGGCCTCAATCCATTTGGTGAACTTGTCGACTGCGACCAAGAGGTAGACGTAGCCTCGTTGCGAGGACCTTGGGAGCTTGCCCACCATGTCGAGCCCCCATTGTGGGAAGGGCCAGGCCAATGGAATAGGCCGTAATTCTGCGCCTAGTGCGTGTGGCTTGTCCGCGAATCGCTGACAAGCGTTGCATTTTTGGACTATGTCCTTGGCGTAGCGCATGGCCGTGGGCTAGTAAAATTCAGCTCGTAGAGCTTTGGCGACGAGGGCGCGACTGCCGGCGTGGTGCCCGCAGGTCCCTTCATGGATGTTGAGGAGGACTGCTCTTCCATCAGCCAAGGAGACGCATCATTGTAACACGCTTGTGATGCTGCGTTTATACAATTCGCCATTGATAATGGCGAATGCCTTGGAGCGTCGCGCGATGTGCCGTGTGTCTGTCGGGTCGTCCGGTAGGCGCTTACTGAGGTGGTACGTAATGTACGGCTGCATCCAGGATTGTTTGATCATCATGACGCTCATTGGGCCCTCGAGTCCTGTGTCTAGCTCTAAGTCATCGAGTGCCATTGGCTCATTGGGTGGTGTAGCCCCCGAGTCTGTTGCTGCGCTACTTTTCTTCTATGCGGCCTTTGGCTTGATGGAGCGTTCGCAGATGCGCTCAAGAAATACCCCAGGTGGTATGGGGGCGCATGTAGAGCCTATGTTGGAGAGTGCGTCTGCCTCCTCGTTGCTTTCGCGACCTACATGTCGCAACTCGCAACCCTCGAAGTCTCCCTCGAGTGTATCGTAGAGGTCGTGGTATGCGATCATGTTGTCATTCAGTGCGTCGCACTTGTGCATTGTTTTGTTGATGACCGGCTTGGAGTTGCCATATATGATGAGCCTCTTTGCGCCGCAGGCTTTTGCCATCCTCATCCCGTGCAACAGGGCCTCGTATTCAGCCTCGTTGTTTGAGGCTGTGAACTGCATTCGCAGGATGTATTTCAGCTTGTCCCCTTGAGGTGATGTCAGTATGACACCTCCTCCTGCTCCATCTTTCCGCTTGGATCCATCGAAGTGCATTGTCCAGAGGTAGGACATATCTGGCTTATCCGGGAGTTGGTTTTCCATCCAATGCACGAGGAAGTCAGGGAGAACTTGCGACTTGATTGCGTCGCGCTTTTCGTATGTGATGTCTCGTGGAGACAGTTCGATTCCCCAAAGCGCGACTCGTCCCGTGGCGTCGGGGTTATTGAGGATATGTCCCAATGGGGCGTCGCTGACTACCACGATTGGGTGTTCCTGGAAGTAATGGCGTAGTCGCCGGGTGGTCATGAAGACGCCGTATGCCAGCTTTTGGTAGTGCGGGTACCGCTGTTTTGTTGGCGTGAGGACCTCGCTGAGGTAGTATACCGGGCGTTGTACGCCATGTACCTTGTTTTCCTCGGCCCGCTCGACGACGAGCACTATACTAACCACTTGGTTGGTAGCGGAGATGTACAGTAGTAGTGGTTCCCTTTCTCGTGGAGTCACCAGTACTAGCGAGGTGGATAACAGGCGCTTGAGATCTTCGAATGCTTCTTGCGCTTCATTGGTCCACTCGAATTTGTCAGCTTTGCGGAGGAGCTGATAGAAGGGCAATGCCTTTTCTCCCATTCGATTGATAAATCGACTGAGGGCCACGATTCGTCCGGCTAGTTGCTGGACGCCTCTTATGTTCTTTGGATTCTCCATGGCCAGTATGGCCTTTATCTTTTTCAGGTTTTCCTCAATCCCTCTCGCGGAGATGAGATACCCGAGCAGCTGCCCAGATGGTACGCCGAAGGCGCATTTGTCCGGATTGAGCTTAATCCGGTAACGATCGAGATTGGCGAATGTTTCGCGCAAGTCGTCGATTAGAGAGGCTTCCTCCTTGGTTTTGATTATTATGTCGTCGACATAGACTTGGATGTTGCGACCCAGTTGCTCCTTGCGGCAAGGCTGCATGCACCGCTGGTAGATGGCTCCCGCGTTTTTTAGCCCGAAGGGCATTGTAAACGTGGTCTTCTCCTGGTCTTCCTCCTTCATTCGAATTTGGTTATAGCCTGAGTACGCATCGAGGAAGCAGAGGCGCTCGCATCCAGCGGTGGAGTCGATGATTTGATCGATCTGTGGTAGCGGGAAGTGATCTTTTGGGCAGTGTTTGTTTAAAGAAGTGAAGTCCACGCACATCCGTAGGATATCCATGTCCTTTTTTCGCACCAGCACCGTATTGGCGAGCCAAGTGCTTTCCTTGATCTCGCGTATGAATTTGGCCTCGAGGAGTCTGTTGATCTCCATTCCGACTGCCTACGCTCGTGGCTCAGACAGTCGCTTGATTGTTTGCTTGACTGGCCTTGCGTCGGGGTTGACGTTGAGTGCGTGCTTGGCAAATTCCCTGGGAACTCCTGGCATGTCCGCAGGACACCAGGCGAAAATTTCCCAGTGCTCACGGAGGAATTCGACGAGCGTGAGTTCCTATGTGGGACTCAAGTTGTTGGCGATGAGGGCCGTTTTGGCGGGATCTGACGGATGGACCTGCACCTTCTTTGTGTGCACAGATGAGTCGAAGGAGAGATCAGGTGAGCTTGGCCTACTCAGGGGAGGCAGACTGTTGTCTGTCGTTTCCTTCAATCGCGTGAGCTCTTCCTGCATGCCGAAGGACTAGGAGATTCTGTTGAATTCCTTGTCGCAACTGTCAGATCGCTCAAAGCTCCCGTTGATCATGATGACGCTGTTGGGACCTAGCATTTTCATCTGCAGGTAGGCGTAGTGGGGTACTGCCATGAACCTAGCGAACGTGACGCGTCCGAGGATGCAGTGGTATTGTGAGGGCCAGTCGACGACCTCAAAGTCGATGCGCTCGCACCGGAAGTTCTTTGGCATGCCGAATATGACGTCGAGGTTGATTTTGCCCAGGGGGTATACGCCTTTCCCTGGGACGATGCCGTGGAACATTGTGTCCGATGCCTCCAAGTAGGTTAGAGGGATCCTCATTGCTCGCAAGGTACTCGCGAGTATGAGGTTGATGCCACTTCCGCCATCCATGAAGACGCGACTCATGTCGAAGCCTCCAATTTGCGCCTCGAGTACGAGGGGGCAATGACCTGGGCGAGGTACTTGAGGCTGGTGGTCGCGTTTATCGAAGGTAATGCACGACTCACTGCCACTGAGGTACTCAGTTGTCGATGGTGGCGAGTGCATGGCCAAGTTGACTTGGCGAGTGATGGCTTTCTGCACCCTGTTGGAGGGGCGCCCCTTTTGGATCATCATGGTACCCATGGCCCGTGGGTACGGTTCTCCTCCGTGGTGCTGGTCCGGTGCAGCTCCGTTCGGGGGTGGTGCAGGTGGTGGTGGCGGTGCGCCATGTGCCACGGCGCCTGGAGCGGCTCCGTAGCCTCTTTCGACTGCGTTGCGGTTCAACCGAACCAATCCCTCGTGTAGCTTGAGGAACTCGCGGCAGTCCTTGAGGAGGTGGCTGGACTTTTTCTTGCCGTCATGCTTGTCGATGCAGAAGTGTACCGTGCATGGCCCGGACAGTTTGTCCTCGATGGAGGTTGCGGGTGCCTCGTTGCGAGTGCGGCGTTTCCACACTTGCGTGGTTTTCCCGGAGTCGCGGTATCCGCCGCTAGGGTATCCGCTGTTGCGGTTGTCGTTGCGTCTATCAACGTAGCCGGCTGCGACCATGTTGACGTCATCGCGATCGTCGTAGATGCGCATGCGACGCTTGCCCCGGCGGTCACATCTTCGTTCGAGTTCTGCCTCCTCGTCGGAGTGAGCGTGATTCTTCACCGAATCTTCTCCATCGGCCCACCGATTCGCGATCTCCATCAGGTGGTCGATGATTTGGGGCTTTGAGCGGCCTAGCTCCTGCCTGAGTTCCATGCGGCGGACGCCACCGTTAAATTCATCAATTGCACGGTCTTTCGAGATGTTCTCCGCGGAGTTCTTGATGATGGACCATCTTTGGATGTAGGAGCGCAGCGTTTCGCCCGATCTTTGCTGGCAGCATCTCAATTCTTCGATTGAGGCGGGCCGTTTGTACGTGCCCTTAAAGTTGCACACGAAGCTGTAGACCAGCTCATCCCAACTGCAAATGGATCCGCGTGGGAGGTTATTGAGCCATGCTCGGGCGGCGCCCTGCAGCTGTAGCTGTAGGCATTGCATGGCAGTACTTCGACTGCCCCCGTGTAGCCTGGCGGAGGAGATGTGATCTTCCAGCCAGATCTTGGGGTCCTGTAGACTGTCAAATTTCGGGTTCTCCGGTGGGAGTTTAAACCCTTTAGGAATTTGCTTTTGCCTGATGGATCTGCTGAAGCATCTGGCGCCGCAGAGCTCCCCATCTTCCTCCTCCGAGTCAGTCGACCGAGCACGTTGTGCCCTTGACTTGTCGATCTTGCATTGCGTGAGGTCGTTGCGCGCATCATAGTCGCGATTGTGTCACCATGAGCGACGGCGTCGAGACAGGTCGTGACTGTCATCGCTAGATGAGGATGAGGAGTAGCGCTTTGCTAGCGCTTTGCCCTTTTTTGGGTCTGCTACCGGCTCCTTGTCGAGGGCGGCCTCGATTAACCCCAAACCCGCGATCGTAGATCGGTGCATGGCAGTTCGGGGATCTCCAGCTGGTGGCTGGTTATTGAGGTACATGGTGGCTGCTGTCACCGCAGCTGCGGCGTCCTGGGATCCACGTTGCCTCTCATGTCGACTGTCATAGAGCCGAAGTCGAGGACTTTCGCGGCCTCTATGCACTCTTGCTCGGTGAGGTGAGCCATCCGCGACTGCCTCTTCTTGGCGAGGTACTCGTTGCCTCTTGAGGAGGATCCTCCGTAGGAGGAGAGCCCAGCGCGACGAAGGCTTGACTCGTCCACTGCCTTTTTACGCGCCTCAAGTTGCACGATTACTTGTTTTTGGCGCTTGAATTCTTCTTTTAGGAGCCAGTGGTAGCCCATCAGTAGTTCCTGCGGGGACCCAAGGGGTAGAGGTGCACCTCGTAGGGCTTCGCGGCAGTGCTCCCACTCTTGCTCGTTGAGCCTGATTACAACGCGTTCGTCGGTTTCTCATTGATTATGCTGGGAGGTTCGACTGCTCCCCCGTTGGCGCCGTTACCGCCGTTGCCACCGTTGGGTGGATCGGTGCCATTGCCGGTGTTACCGCCATTGCCACGATTAGCGGAGGTGTCGCCTGCATTAATGACGGCGCACTTGAAGTGATTGGGGAAGTTGTTGCTTCCACAACTTTCAGATTCGGAACCGTAGGTTCCATCTTCTATGGCCAGATCGCTCAGATCGGAGTCGCGACTGATGTCGCTGATCGTGTTCCCGACTGCCACCGGAGCATTGAGCTCGCTGAGGGTGCCGATCGATGGAGGGAACCATGATGCCGTGGCAACATCTGACCAACTTGGAAGCGGAAGCTCCCAATCGCCAAGCTAATTCCGTCACCCACGGATTCGAAGGCCGGGCAGGTGGCCGGCGTGTGGACGGCGAAGTCGAAGGCGCCAAAGAGCTGGCGAATCTCCGCTGTTGCGGAGTTGTAGATCGCAGTTGATGGGGCCGAAGAAGCCGCAACATCAGCACTCCCGATTCCCACAGACGGCGCCAATTGACGAGGGTTTAACTCATCAATGCCCATTGTTATGGACTTGGGTTTTGGAGAAGGAGGGAGTGCTGGAGACATCTATCGGCTAGCAAACAAGCACACAGGGGACAAAGGATTTACCCAGGTTCAGGCCTCGTAGAGGTCCCTACTCCTGCTTGTCTGCTCGTGGAATTATCGAAGGAGTCGAAAGTTACAATGGTGCGCAGATGCAATTTGGCGAGGGTTGTGGAAAACTAGGGTTGCGTGTGTCCTTCTCGCTGCCCCCTCCTAGCCTTTATATAGATAGGCTAGGTCTCGGGTAGCAGGTCGAGTCGGTTACAAGTTAGGGTTTTCCCCTTCAAACTTTCTATCTTTAGCTTCTTCTTGTCCTTCAAGCAATCGAGAGTCCAAAGGTTACTCGAGTCCTTTCATCTGGGCCTTGGCGACACCGTGGGCCTGTACGTATTTAGACCGTATATACCAAGCTCGAGTACCTGTAGGGTATACCCATGTCACTACCATTGCGACATCCGAGTACATATGGTTTGTAGGATTTATGTACTTCCACCAGCCTATTCAGCTTCTGGAAGATGGATTGGTCAAGATTATGATCTGTTAAGAATCAAGCGTCCTCGGAGCTGTTGGTGAAAAACCCAAGTAACGGCATTCCTGTATTGTGTGACAGGGTTAGACTTTTGAAATCATTGCTTCCCATGAAGTCCATCCAACATTTTTGGGCGACTGATGCCCTCAGTATGCAGGATGGGTGCGGAGGAAGCCTGACAAGAATCTGACCCAATACATCGCCTGGCAAGTCATTGATTGTTGCATATGTTCTTCCACTCAAGCTGGAAGAATGATGCAAATAGCACAAGTGCATCATCAGAATTAAGTAAACAGCACAATGCACAATTCACAACCCTAAAAAGAATTAAGTAAACACCACAATGCATCATACATTTTGACACGAAAATTTATCATCGAAATTTCCTAAACTGCACCCATCTGAAAAATTACCTAAAAAGCAGAGTCTGTCAACAAAATAACCTAAACAACACAAGGAATCAACCAAAGTAGTACGAAAGCACCGCAAAATGCTTCAGCATGTTGGAACTGGGCAAAGGGAATGAAGAACTTTTTTTTAGGTCACCGGGGAGGACAGAAAGGCCCCACCTGAATTTTCTGGTTTTATCATAAAGAAGAGGAGAAAAAATGGACGCAGCTTCAGTGACTTGGTGAACCCAAGTCTCACGGTGACTTGCCCCAGGATCCACCTTCCATCTTAGATCAAACATATAATCGTAGTTCAGATTTTGAACTAAAAAGTAAAACTATTCGAAAAAAATTGACAAAAAATAAGTAAATCATCGGTGCCGAGGTTTGAATCCTATGAAAGTTTCATCCCATTCGGATCACTAGTTTGTGATTAAATAGACTTTTATGTTCCCTATACTACTAGTTTAAACTAATGTCCACTGCATCCAGAAAAAAACCCTAGAGCAGAATACACAAAAGTGGGAGGAAGTCAGGGAGACAAAATCCAATGCAGAACTTACAAGGTCGACGAGTTCTAAGCAGATGGAGCAGGCGCCACCGATGAATGACGAGCCACAACCACTGACACTGAAGAAGCACGACCACGAGCTGATGCCTTCCTAGCATCCCACGCAGTCGTTGCTTTGGCAGCGGCAGCCAACATAGCCGAATTTGTTCTAGCAGTAGCCGACAAGGATTTTGACTGCTCCTCCACCGCTTTCCAAGCATCACTCAACACTGCCCAAGACTCCAATGTGGTACAAGCATCGGCATCCGCATCCGCTTCACATGTATCCGCTGGTGCTGCTTCAGCATCCACCTCTACTTTACAAGCATCCACCGACGCAACAAATGCATCCGCCAACGCCGATTCCATTTACTATAAACGCCACGAGCTTATTTAGCTCGCAATGCCCAAAAATAAATGCATTCTATCCTTCAGAAAGCCCGTAATGGCTGGAGGTTGGGGACGTACATACCAGCAAACGGTGGTGTGGTGGTGTTCAATGGTGGAGCAGTGGGGACGGTCCGGTCGAGGGAGGGCGGCCAGGCGGAGAAGATGACGATGGGGTCGAGGGGCACACGACTGAGCTACCTCGAACTCGAAACTAACTTTCACCCCACTATTTATTTTTATTTTTTGTGAACCCCGCTTTTTTAGGGGAAACCACGGTTGTATTAATAGTAGCAACCACACGACTGATACAAGTTTGCGCACTTGCATTGCTCAGTTTCCCGCCTACAGACATCAAGTTTGTGCACTTATTCATGTGATACAATCAATTGCTAGGTAAAATATTCCAGGTGGTAGAAGCCTGCCCTTTCTATGACATCAAGATCTAGAGTTCAAACATTGACCTGAAATTCCACAATCTACAACTACAAGTTTTGGTTTACTACCAGAAACATGCTAACAAATCACTCGCAACTGGCATTAACATCACCATTAACAGATCTCAAAAGGAACAAATTGAAAGATAAAAAACCACCGCAAGTTCGAATAAGATGACTATTGTTGCCAAATATAGTCACATAAAGCCAGGTCCAATATATATGTCATAATAGTACATCAAATATATAGATTCGTGGACACCACACACCAGGAGAGCAAAAAAACAGTTATAGTACCTGACTTAACAAATAGTCATCCTCACAAGAGCCCCAAACCCTTCAAAAATGAAAGTAGAGCGGTCAATATGGTTTAAAGATTTCCTCATCTTTTGCAGGATCAGGATTGTATGGGCGTGGAGAATCTACAATTTTTGTCAGGGTCTCATCTGCTTCTAGAGCCGAATTGAAAAGATTGTCAGCTTGCATTCCCACCTGTTCCAAGATCCGGTCGTACACCTGGCCAATCAGCTCGTCGCCATCCACATCAGGCAACTCGGGGACTAAGTTGTCAGCCATGAACTTTTGAAAATCAACAGCAGTATCATGAGGAACTGAAATTGACGTATTCCATCGTGCAGTCAAATCAGCTATCTGCTTAGTGGATGTGGACACATCTTCCTTCAGGCGCCTAATCTGTTTGTCCTGGTGTTTCACTTTCTCTTGAAGGCACAAAATCAAGTGTCTATGAGCTTTGTATTTCTCTCGGAGACGGGCAATTGTCAAATCCTTGTAGTGACCAGCACCATTACGCCATGAGCAATATGAGTAAGGTGGAAACTGCATATAACAAATCCAAAATTAAACTAGATTCTCATTTCAAAAATAAAACCAAATTCTCGTTTCACAATCCAAATTCAGGTGCACACACCGTGCAAGCTCCACATTGGTACCGCAAATGGAAAAGAACCATAGAGGCATATTTCCCAAACACGGGAAACAGAACCGACATGAAAAGGGCCGTACTTCAGGGTCTGCCTTCTTAGCTGGCACATGAGCAGTCTTGGCCTTAGTAATAAGTGGCAACAGATCAGAATGACTTTGTTTCTACAAATCATGATGCAACAAAAATGATCAGTATATTTTACGGGTCATTTTAAGTAATAAAGCGCTCTTTATCGAAAAAATGTTTTCGGGGACAAAGCATATGTTACTGAAATTCCAGCAAAGCAGATGGATACATAAAACACTTGTCACTCGATAATGCCTCCTCCACGGGTGAGACATGCGCATGATGCTAAATGAAATGCAGCAAAACCAGTAAATTTTAGGAAAGAACACATCAACTTCGCAATTCAAAGAAGGATACATGCATTAATATGATGCCAAAGATTGGGCGTGTTTATGTTTAACGAACAATATAATTTAAGGAACTCAACAATGCAGGACACCAGCAAACAACAATTTGTTTATGAATGATATGCAGCAAATTACATCTGCATTGTTCAGCAGAGGACTGTTATGTGAATAAAGCCAAGGGG
This sequence comes from Avena eriantha, assembly GCA_910589775.1. NCBI lineage: Eukaryota > Viridiplantae > Streptophyta > Magnoliopsida > Poales > Poaceae > Avena > Avena eriantha. The sequence continues at coordinate 202,348,429 of OU342745.1, read as the reverse complement.
CAAGCTTCCCATCCTCAAAAGACTCTTCTTGGCAGCATAACTTACCTATTTTCAGTGGACCTTATAACTAATTCCATGGCTACATCCATGGTGATCCTAGCTTCCTAATGTGGCATATAGATCTACTATTTCAAATAGCAATCACCTAAACAACCATCCGGATGGTTGCGGACTCACCGGAGATTACACTGATGCGATGGAAAGGTGGACACTGCTGGGTAAAGAAGGTGTGCGACAGAGGAGGTGCACAAATGTGCAAAAAATGTAGCGATAATCGTCTATAGATAGAGATACTAGTAACACATAAACCAGATCAATTAGTAGTAACCACAAACTCCAGAAGGGCTGTAAGCAGACTGTCAACTACTCCCATACTAATTAACCTAGTGTAATTTAACGTGGCAGTACTATGAGATGGTGAGTACTAGTAAACAAAAGGGGATTACTTAATTATTAGTGGAATCTACAGCCAGCCACCAAAAGCATCATGAGCATGCTAAATATCTAGATTGCAGACCATACTTGGTTAAGAACATAATGTCTAGCTCTAATTACCCAAATCTAAGAGCATCTATCCTATTTATGACTGAGTGAAGTGAGTTGGAGACATCTGTTAACTCTGTAGCCATCACCTCGGCATGCATCTGATGGCGCTCCTGCTCCTCCTCTCCGAGGTCATCATGGATCTCGAGTTGTAACCATAGAGACATCATCGCACGCTGCAACGAAAGTGAGTACGGTAGATCTACCTAGTGGACGAACGTGCAGCGCTCACATTCGTAGTTGCAACCCAAGAACCTGCGGCCGAAGTTCGTTCCCTCGAACGCGACGCGGCGACGGGGCGCCAGGGCGCAGTCGTACCAGAGCCGGAGATCTGCATAGGTAACAATGTCTTACCACTCCGCGTCTACCATCCGTGCCGGCATCTAAACCCAGGAAACATCGTTGATCGAGACGGCAGAATAGAGAAAAACCTCAAAAGGAGAGAACCCATAAGCTAAATTCAAGAAAATAAACTGAGACTGTGAACTCTGGCATACTTACCCTAACCCGGTCGCCTTGCGCATCAAGATCCCCCGTCGTTCGCCGGACCGGCATGACTGAATTCGCTGAGATTGCTCGAAAAAAGAGCACGCCTTCAAAGCCTAGCGTAGAGGCTTCGTGGAGAAGGAAGAGGTAGGGAGTCAGTCCTCACATTCGCTGGCTACTACTCCGTATTGGATTAACTCGACCACTATTAACTGGGGCCCGTGCTAGAGAGCCCATGGGCCCCCAAACATCACTCACCTAGTTTGACTTGCATTACATTGAGTACTTTTGGAAAACAGATCAAAACTCAATAAATAAACCAAAGGCCCCCCTCTCTTTTTGCGAAAATCCATTACAAAACAGAGACGCTCACAAATGCGTACACACACTCACCCCTATGAATGAAGGTACGCACACCTACACCTATGAGCACTTCAGAAAGACTGGATCTTGACACTGATCCCGCGGGGCTTGAGCTTGACGATGCCACCATAGGCACGTCGGTATATGTTTACGGGAACGTTGCCTCTCACTACCCTCATAACCATCCTTCAAAGTCGAGCACCGAGGCTTCGTGGCGAAGAAAGTTCTAGGGGGTTGGAGCTCATATTCGTTGGCTGCTATGGGATGTAATTGAACCACTAATAATGTGTCCATCGGTAGTTATCCCATAGACCCTAGACACCAGTGACCATTACAATTACTTTGGGAAAACCGAGCAAAACTTAATACAAACAGAAGGCCCATCTCTCTCATTTTTGCGAAAATCCACTATAAAACACACACACTCACAAATGCATACACACACTCACCCCTATGAACGCATGAACGCACATCCTACTCCCATGAGCACCTCTAAAAGATTATGTCTTCAGACTGTCCCGGGGGGCCTTAGCTTGACGAAGTCACCATAGGAACCTACTGCCCTCGTAACCATCCTTCAAAGCCAAGCGTCGAGGCTTCATCGTGAAGGAAGAGCTAGAGGAGTCAGAGCTAACATTCGTTGGCTGCTATAGCATATAATTAGACCACTAATAACAATGGGGCCCCACGGTACTGAGCCCATTGGCCCCATACATCAAAGCAAGAACGGTGTCAAGTCTTAAACATATATCTTAACGGTGGAGTGGGTAGTGCTAACAAAAAGTTTCTTCAAGGTGATTCTAGTGCTAGACTTATGTCTAAGAGAATCAATTGGGAGGGCCCACTATTCAGTGGATAACGGTCTGTTTTTATTTTTATCATGGTTGGTGGACCCACTTCAGTTCTAAATGCTGGACCAAAAGTAGTTTTCATAGCTACTTCTAGACACTGCACATGCCCTTACTATACGTAGCTTAGAAATTTACTAGCCTCGTGTCTAACAAAATTGTAGGTTGTTTTGAAAGTTTTTCGAAAAAGCTTTTGGAGGTACCCATCGAGGGGTATATCACAAAACACCAAGAGTTTTGACAATAGGTTTAACTTCTTGCTAAGATAGATTTTGCATCTTGACAATTTAATGAAATTAGGTTAAACTTGAGTTACAAGTAAGCGCGATATAGATTGCTCTTGAATTAAATGTCTTTTTGGAGGTCTATATGTGCATCTTGTTGTAGTAAACAATTCCATCACTATGAGTTTCCTACTATCTCAGGAAAGAACATTCTCAATTTTTCCGAGTGTGATGACGAGATTGTTCTTTCCTGTAAAGCAAGTCTGAAGAATATAGATCTGAATGACACACGAGGCAAGTTTTCAGACATATATTATGGACCAACATAATGTACTTACGATTTCCATGTTTTATGAGTTCTCAAACTTCCTAGCTAACTTCGTCCACTTGATTGATTTTATGCCGATTTATCGAAATTAGTAGGTACAAATGGAACTGCCACAAGTAAATTGTAGGTTGCTTTGAAAGTTTGACGAAAGATCTCTCTTGGAGGTACCCATATATATCGGGGGGTGGGGTCAATTAATATATGGGAAACCACCAAGAAATTTGATGATATATAGGTACGGTTCAACTTCTTGCTAAGATTTTGCATCAATGTAATGAAATTAAGTTAGACTTGAGCTACAAGTAAGCATGATAGACTGCTTTTGAATTAAATGTCTTTTCAGAGGTAGATGGGTGCATCTTCTTGTAGTAAACAATGTCGTCGGTGTGAGTTTCCAACTACCAGGAAAGGACATTCTCAATTTTCTGAGCGATGTCATGATCATTCTCTCCCGTAAAGGAAGTCCGAAGAATATTGATCTAAATAAATGCCACAAGCCAAAGTTTTCACACGCACACACACACACACGCACACACACACACACACAGGCACGTGCCACACTCGTATATGCTGTATGAAATGTGATTCATGAACATTAAGTTGTTATTAACCAATAGTCTTGTTAGATAAAAAGACATACATTAAGTATATTAATAATAACTGTCTAGAACATGGTGGAGTTTTCTCAAGATATTGTTCAACATGAATCCAATTACTCTGAACCATTGGATCTAATAGCCCAACGGTCATGATTGGTACTATGGATCCAATTCAAAACTGCCTACCCAACTTCACCCACTTGAATGACTTTATGTCGATTTATCAAAAATAGGTTAGATTTGAACTAGTATAAGTAAATTTTAGGTTACTGTGAAAGTTCTATGAAAAAGATTTTGGAGGTACCCATCGGGGGTCACAATTAATATATGATAAACCATCCAACGAGAGTTTTGACGACAAGTTGGATAAGGACTCACAAATCCAAACATTTTGCTAACTGTTAGATCTTCTTTTCCATTCCGAGCATCTAAAAAGATTCTACTAACAGTCTTGATGAGAACGATGAACGCTAGTATGCGCAAACCTCAAAACACACACTTCATTGCTCAGTTTTAGGGTCCTTGTGCTAAATGCATGGACTTGGATGCAATTTTCATTTTTTATGAGGTCCTTGATATGTAACTTGTACTTCCACCAACCGTGTTCACTCTCAAGCACATCGCACCTACTAGACCAACCATTAGATCATCCATTCATAGTACTTTTATTATCTTGTCCTATATCTTGCAATACCGTACCATACCACGCACTACATATGGTGTATGGATTAACTTTGAACATTGCCCGTTGGATCAAGACTGGCAAATGCAAACATTGCTAACTGTTGGATCTTCTTTTCCATTCTTAGCACCTAGAAAGATTCTACTAATAGTATTTAACACGATGACCGCTGGTATACGTAAACCTCTAGCTCAAAACATACACTTCATTGCTTAGTTTCAGGGTCGTCCTTGTGCTAAATGCATGGACTTGGATGCAATTTTCATTTTTTATGAGGTCCTGATGTAAATTGTAATTCTACCCACCGTGTTAACTCTCAAAGCACCTCGCTTCCTACGAGACCTACCATTAGATCGGCCATTCACAGTACTTCTTATCTTACCTTTATCCGTGTCTCTTATCTCTTAAAATACCATGCATACCACCACTACATAGTGTAGGGATTAACTTATTTGAACATTGACTATTGGATCAACACTAGAAAATCCAAACATTGCTAACCATTTGATCTTATTTTCCATTATTAGCATCTAGAAAGATTCTACTGATAGTGTTTAGCACGATGAACACTAGTATGCACAAACCTCAAAACACATAGTACTTCATTACTCAGTTTAAGGATCCTTGTGCTAAATGCACGGACTTATTGGATGCAATTTTCATTTTTATGAGGTCCTTAATGTAACTTGTGCTTCCATCGACCGTGTTAACTCTCAAGCACCTCGCTCTTACGAGACCTACCATTAGATTGGCCATTTGCAGTACTTCTTATCTTATCTTTATCTTGTCTCTTATCTCTTACAATACCATACCACTACATTAGTGCAAAGATTAACTTTGAACATTAACAGTTGGATCAAGACTGGCAAATCCAAACAGCATTGCTAATCGTTGGATCTTATTTTCCATTCTTAGCATCTAGAAATATTCTACTAATAGTCTTTAGCACGATGAATGCTAGTATGCGCAAACCTCAAAACACACTACTTCATTGCTCAGTTTTAGGGTCCTTTGCTAAATGCATGCATGGACTTGGATGTAATTTTCATTCTTTATGAGGTCCTTGATGTAACTTGTACGTACTTCCATCGACCGTGTTAACTCTCAAGCACCTCGCTCCTACGAGACCTACCAAGGTTAAAAGAAAATGCAACCGCCCCAATTATCACACAAACTGGACTAAGATTTCTTATACGTAATACCCAAGTTTTTAGTACTAGGATTCCTAGCTAACTTCACATACTTCGGTGACTTCTTGTCAATTTAACAAAATTAAGTCAAACTTTAGCTACAAGTAAGTGTGATAGGTTGCTCTTGAATTAGTTGTCTTTTCGGAGGTAGATGTGTGCATCTTCTTGTAGTAAACAATGTTCTCGGTGTGAGTTTCCAACAACTAGGAAAGAAAATTCTCAGTTTTTGAGTGATGACGAAATGATTCTTTTCCGTAAAGAAAGCCCGAAGAATATGGATCTCAATGTCATAAGCCAGGCTTCTAGACATATTAGCTAGGTGGACCAATGTGTTTTACTTACGATTCCCATGTTTTATGAGTTTCAAGGTTCCTAGCTTGTTGAATGACTTTATGTCGATGTATCGAAATAAAAGGTAAAATTTGAACTACAAGCAATATATTGTAGCTTGGTTTGAAAGTTTAATGTAAAAAGCTTTTGGGGGTACCCATCGAGCGGTCAATTAATATATCAGTTGAGACTATTCGACTTCAAGCTACTAAGATTTTGCCTCTTGAAAATTTTGAACCCCTTTTGAAAACGATCACATGAAATAAGGAGAGAGGGGAAATGATTTTTCTATTCCCTATGGTCAACACACAAGCTTGAGGTGCACCTTAGGCTTAAATATACTTTATAGTTTTCACTATGTATAAGGTGAACCTTAGCGGATGCCACATACTAGGCCTTATTAAGGTGTGCTTTTTATCTATATATCTACTACTATAATGGAGCAGTTTTGAATTGGATCCATATATAGCACCAATCTTGACCGTTGGGCTGTTAGGTCCAATGGTTTAGAGCAGCTGGATTCGTGTTGAATAGTACCTAGAGAAAACTCCACCATGTTCTAGAACCATCATGTCACCAACCCCAAAATTTCAAAGCATAGTAGGTTGTATTCTCAATATATGTAGATAGTTATTATTAATAGACTTAATTTATGCATTTTGGGGGTGGTGACATGACGGTTCTATAACATGGTGGAGTTTGCTCTAGGTTTTTACTCCCTCGCTGCGTCCCAAAATACAAGGCGCCTAAGGATTGGTTCAAAGTCAAACCTTACTAACTTTAACCAAATATTTAGAAAAAAATCTACATCTACAATATTGAATGGACATATTAAGAAAATATACTTTATGGTGAATCTATTGATATTAATTTAGTATTCTAAATTTTTATATTTTGTGTATAATCATGGTCAAACTTAAAAAATGTTGAATTTTGACTAATCCTTAGGCGCCTTATATTTTGGCGGAGGGAGTACTATTCAACACGAATCTAGTTGCTCTAAACATTGGATCTAACAGTCCAATGATCATGATTAGTGCTATGGATCCAATTCAAAAATGTTCCACTATAGTAGTAAGTATAAAGAATATAGTCTAATGTGCTATGAAATTTTGGGGGTGGTGACATGTTGGTTCTAGAACATGCATGGTGGAGTTTGCTCTAGGTACTATTCAACACGAATCTAGCTTCTCTGAACCATTGAATCCCATAGCCCAATGGCCAGGATTGGTGCTATGGATCCAATTCAAAACTGCTCCACTATAGTAGTAGAGATAGAGATATCTTATCTTATATTATCTTACAACTATATAGTGTGCGAATAACTTTGAATATTAACCGTTGGATCAAGACTCGTGAATCCCAACATTTCCAGCCATTGGATCTTCTTTTCCATTCTAGCATCTAGAAGATTCTATTGATAGTCTTTAGCATAATGAATGCTATGCACAAACCTCAAAACACACTTCTCCATCATACTAGAATCTTCTCCCTCGTAGCTAATAATCATTGACTTCTAAATGATCTTATCTTATCTTATCGTATCTTACCACTATATAGTGTAGGGATAACTTTGAATGTTGACCGTTGGATCAAGACTCACGAATCCTAGCATTTCTAGCCGTTGGATCTTCTTTTCCATTCTAGCATCTAGAAGATTCTATTGATAGTCTTGAACATAATGAATGCACTATGCATAGACCTCTCAAAACACACTTCTCCATCATACTAGAATCTTCTCCCTCGTTCTCTAGACCATGTTACCAAAAATTTCAAGTGTTACGTAGCTAATAATCTTTGACTTCTACACATGATGATACAAAGTACAAGGACTAAATATACACCCATACTTTATAGATGTTGATCAAATTTATAATTTTTTGTGCTTTACCAATTATAATTTTATATAGTGATGATATGTCATATGTTTACTATCTGAGCCTTATTAAGGTGTGCTTTTTTTACACAATGCGGGAGTAGTATATTTCTTTGCTTAGCCATATGGAAAAATTAAAGAGTATGGCTCCGAATGCCACAACACACTAAATTTCACACAAAATACAGTATGTTTCATGGTTAACAAGTTTCATGAATTTTCAGGCCTTCTAGCTAATTTTGCATAATTAAATGACATCTTGTCAATAAAACTAAAGTAGGTAAATTTTGAACTACAAGTGCATGATAGATTGCTTGTAAATTTGACAGAAATTCATGTAGTACTAATTATTGTACCCACGTAGTCATACTGAAAACCGACTATTGTTTTGAAAGATACAACTTCTTTGTATGAATTTTCATGCTAACACATCTGACCATGTTTCAAAAAAGTGAAAGAAAATAAGGAAACATGCACATAGCCTTTTAGTAGTACTCCTATTAAAATTCATACTTGTAAAATAGTAAAGACGACGCTATTAAAGTTTCAATACAAGGGACCTGGGCACCTTCACCGGCCCTCCACAATTAACCTTTCTTCCTCTTAGACTTTGCAGCTATGGCTCCGAAGACCGGAGCTCCCAGTGGGAAGAAGAAGACCCAGGTGGCACCGACAAAGGCCATGGATAAAAAGAAGTCATGTCACCGGCTTTCGAATCCTGCTCTGGCCACTGCAAGTCGCAGTCTCACACCATGAAGCCGCAGGAAGAAGCAGGTGTCGAGCTTCGTCAAGGCCGGGCTACATTTCCCCGTCGGCCGGATCGGGCGCTACCTCAAGGAGGGTTGGTACTCCCAGCACATAGGCTTCAGGGCTCCCATCTACCTCGCTGTTGTTCTCAAGTACCTCACTACCGAGGTGCTGGAGCTCGTCGGGCAAGCCGTGAAAGATAGCAAGAAGATGTACATCATCCTGAGGCACGTGATGCTCGGTGTCATGCCCGACGAGGAGCGCAGCAAGCTGTTGGCCGGTGTTACCATCGCGCACAGCGGCGTGCTGCCCAGCATCCACGAGTCCCTACTTGGCGATGGTACCCGCGGAGGATGCAGCAAAGTTGCCTGCGGAGGATGCTGCCAAGTCGCCTAAGAAGCCCGCAAAGTCCCCCTAGAAGTCATTAAGTTGTACTACTACTACTCCGTATGTGTTTGGGTTTGCTCTGTTTGCAGTTTGGTTAATCATCAATGTCAATGTAATATTTAGATCTGTGATGCTAAGAAAAAGCTTGTGAGGGTTCAAAAAAAATGTTGTTTTCCTAATCTTATCCATACTCCATTTATTTAATACTCCCCTGTTCAGAAATATAAGACGTTTTAGCTTTGTGAAATGAATGTATCTAGACGCCTTTTAGTGTATAGGTTCACTCTAAACCTCTACGAACCCATACACTAAAAGACGTCTAGATACATTCGATTCACAAAGCTAAAATATCTTATATTTCTAAACGGAGGGAGTATTACTCAGCATACTAGGTTTAGTCAAAGTCAACTGTTACAAAGTTTGACCAACTATATACAATATTAAATAGATACTCATTGAAAAAAATCAATATATAGTAAACAATGTCGTCGGTGTGAGTTTCGAACTATCAGGAAAGAACATTCAATTCTCAATATTCCAAGAGATGACAAGCGAGGTTGTTATTTTTCATCAAGAATGTCCGAAGAATATGGATTTGAATGCCACAATCCAGGTTTTCAGACATATATATATATAGTGGACCGTCATGTTGTACTGACGATACCCATGTTTTATGTGCTTTCAAACTTCCTATCTAACTATGCCAACTTGAATGACATTATCCCAATTTATCGAAATTATATTAGGTCAAATTTGAACTACAAGTAAATTATAGGTTGCTTTGAAAGTTTCATGAAAAAGCTTTTGGAGGTACCCTTCGGGGGAGGGGGTGAATTAATATATTAGAAACCACTATAAGCTTTGATGATAGGTTCAACTTCTTTCTAAGATTTTGTATCTTGACAATTTAACAAAATTAAGTCAGAATTGAGCTACATGTAAGCGCGATAGATTTCTCTTGAATTAAATGTATTTTCGGAGGTAGATGGGTGCATCTTCTTGTAGTAAACAATGTCGTCGGTGTGAGTTTCCAATTATCCGGAAAGACCATTCTCAATTTTCTGAGTGATTTCAAGATTATTCTCTCTCGTAAAGGAAGTTCGAAGAGTATCGATCTAAATGCCAGAAGCCAAGTTTTCACACACACATATATATAGTGGACCAACATATTGTACTTATGATTTCCTGTGTTTTATGAATTCTCAAACTCGCTACCTAACTTCACCTACTTGAATGACCTTATGTCGATTTATCCAAATTAGGTCAAATTTGAACTACTACAAGCAAATGGTAGGTTACTGTGAAAGTTTTACGAAAAAGCTTTTGAAGGTACCCATCGGGGGGTCACAATTAATATATGAGAAACCATCCAACGAGATTTTTGACGACAAATTCAACTTCTTGCTAAGATTTTGCATCTTGCCAGTTTAACAAAACTAGGCCAAACTTTAGCTACAAGTAAGTGCAATATATTCCTCTTGATTTAAAAGTCTTTTCGAAGGTAGATATAGGTGCATCTTCTTGTAGTAAACAATGCTGCCAGTGTGAGTTTCCAGCTATCTTAGGAAAGAACATTCTTAATTTTTTGAGTGAAGACTAGATTGTTCTTTCCCCTAAAGAAAGTCCAAAGACTATGGATCTAAATGCCACAAGCCAAGTTTTCACATATATATATAGTGGACCAACACGATGCACTTATGATTTCCCATATTTTATCAATTCTCAAATTTCCTAGCTAATTTCACCCACTTGAATGATTTGATGTCGATTTATCGAAATTAGGTTAAATTTGGACAACTATAGGTAAATTGTAGGTTGCTTTGAAAGTTTTACGAAAAAGCTCTTGGAGGTACCCATCGGGGGAAGGGTCAATTAATATATATTAGAAACCACCGAGAGTTTTGATGACATGTTCATCTTCTTGCTAAGATTTTTCGTCCTAACTATTTAATGAAATTAGGTCAAACTTTGCTCACTGTTTCATGAAATTAGGTCAAACTTTGCTAACCGATTAACTTTGAACATTGACCATTGGATCAAGACTGGCAAATCCAAACATTGCTAACCGATGGATATTCTTTTCCATTCTTAGCATCTAGAAATATTCTACTAATAGTCTCTAGCACGATGAACACTAGTTTGCGCAAACCTCAAAACACACAGTAGTTCATTATTATTCAGTTTCAGGGTCCTTGTGCCAAATGCACGGACTTGGATGGAATTTTCATTTTTTTATGAGGTCCTTGATGTAACTTGTACTTCCACCGACTACTCGAGAACCTCGCTCTTACGAGACCTACCATTAGATCAGCCATTCGCAGTACTTCTTATCTTTATCTTGTCTCTTATCTCTTACAATACCATATATACCACCACTACAATGTGTAGGGATTAACTTATTTTGAAAATTGACCGTTGGATCTCAAGACTGGCAAATCCAAACATTGTTAACCATTGGATCTTTCCATTCTTAGCATCTATAAAGATTCTATCGATAGTCTTTAGCATGATGAACACTAGTATGCGCAAACCTCAAAACACATAGTACTTCATTACTCGGTTTCAGGGTCCTTGTGATAAATGCATGGACTTGGATGCAATTTTCCTTTTTTATGAGGTCCTTGATGTAAATTGTAATTCTACCCACCGTGTTAACTCTCAAGCACCTTGCTCTTACGAGACCTACCATGAGATCGGACATTCGTAGTACTTCTTATCTTATCTTTTATCTTTTATCTTGTCTCATATCTCTTACAATATTGTACCACTACATAGTGTAGGGATTAACTTTGAACATATTAACCGTTGGATCAAGACTGGCAAATCCAAACATTGCTAACCATTGGATCTATTTTCCATTCTTAGCATCGAGAAAGATTCGATCTATTGATAGTTTTTAGCACGATGAACGCTAGTATGCGCAAACCTCAAAACACTCAGTAATTCATTGCTCAGTGTCAGGGTCCTTGTGCTAAAATGCATGGACTTGGATGCAATTTTCATTTTTTACGTGGTTCTTGATGTAACTTATACTTCCATCGACCGTGTTAACTCTCAATCACCTCGCTCCTACGAGACCTACCATTTGATCGGCCATTCGCAATACTTCTTATCTTACCTTTATCTTGTCACTTATATCTTACAATACCATGCATACCACCACTAAATAGTGTAGGGATTAACTTATTTGAACATTGACCGTTGGATCAACACTAGCAAATCCAAACATTGCTAACCGTTGGATCTTCTTTTCCATTCTTAGCATCTAGAAAGATTCTACTGATAGTCTTTAGCACGATGAACACTAGTATTCACAAAACTCAAAACACATAGTACTTTATTACTCGGTTTAAGGGTCCTTGTGCTAAATGCACAGACTTGTTGGATGCAATTTTCATTTTTTGTGAGGTCCTTAATCTAACTTGTACTTATACCGATCGTGTTAACTCTCAAGTACCTCGCTCTTACGAGACCTACCATTAGATCGGCCATTCGCAGTACTTCTGTCTTATCTTTATCTTGCCTCTTATCTCTTACAATACCATACCACTACATATAGTGTAGAGATTAACTTTGAACATTAATAGTTGGATCAAGACTGGCAAATCCAAACATTGCTAACCGTTGGATCTTCTTTTCCATTCTAGCATCTAGGTCTGTACTCCCTTGCTCCATCCCAAAATATAAGGCGCCTAAGGATTGGTCAAAAGTGAAACCTTACTAACTTTGACCAAATATTTAGAAAAAGATATTTACATCTACAATATTGAATGGACATATTAAGAAAATATACTTTATGGTGAATCTATTGATATTAATTTAGTATTCTAAATTTTTATATTTTTGTGTATAGTCATGGTCAAACTTAAAAAATGTTGACTTTTGACTAATCCTTAGGTGCCTTATATTTTGGCGGAGGGAGTACTATTCAACACGAATCCAGTTGCTCTAAACCATTAGATCTAATAGCCCAATAGTCATGATTAGTGCTATGGATCCAATTCAAAATTGCTCCACTATAGTAGTAAGTAGAGAGAATATAGTCTAATGTGCTATGAAATTTTGGGGGTGGTGACATGATGGTTCTAGAACATGCATGGTGGAGTTTGCTCTAGGTACTATTCAACACGAATCCAGCTTCTCTGAACCATTGGATCCAATAGCCCAACGGTCGGGATTGGTGCTATGGATACAATTCAAAAATGCTCCACTATAGTAGTAGAGATATCTTATCTTATCTTACGACTATATAGTGTAAAATAACCTTGAATATTGACCGTTGGATCAAGACTCGTGAATCCCAACATTTCCAGCCGTTGGATCTTCTTTTACATTCTAGCATCTTGAAGATTCTATTGACAGTCTTCAACATAATGAATGATATGCACAAACCTCAAAACACACTTCTCCATCATACTAGAATCTTCTCCCTTGTAGCTAATAATCGTTGACTTCTACATGATCTTATCTTATCTTACCACTATATAGTGTAGGGATAACTTTGAATGTTGACCGTTGGATCAAGACTCGTGAATCCTAGCATTTCTAGCCGTTGGATCCTCTTTTCAATTCTAGCATCTAGAATATTCTATTGATAGTCTTGAACACAATGAATGCACTATGCATAAATGTAGCACCCCAATTGTCTAACAATTGTAATGCTACCTGTCCTAGTAAGATAATGGCTACTTTATATATATTATTATGGCATCATAATTATATCATGCTCATGTCATCATGCCACCTTGCATTTGAGCATCATATAAAACCCTTTTTTCCTTTTGGTTCTTCTCTCACATGCATTATTAATTGTATTTGCCTCTTGATATTGTATTTGGTTATTGATATATTGTCTAAATTCCCAAGTTGAGTTGGGGGCATATCTTTTATCTCATTTCCACCACCTTTCTCTTCCATCACTTTATAATTCCACCATCCTACTAGATCATGAGCTTGTTTGTCTTTACTTTGGTTTCCTCTAGCTCATGTGCAATAGGGTGGATCTAGTTCATTAAATTTCTTTGCTTGGCTTTGTTCCACTTCTTGGAAATGCACAAGATTAATGCCATCATATTATTATTGTTTTCACATAATAAATCATGTCACTAATATTTTGCATGGGCCATGCACATCTCTCCACCACCTTTTTGCTCCTTTGGTTTTCCTTTATTCTAAGTGGATCTTTACTTCATGGGTCATCTCTTTTCCTTCCACCATTCCAAATCCTCATCTGTATCTATTTCTTTTATTTTATTTTTCTCTCATGCATGAACCACATGAGGCCTATTTCACAATTCTTTCTTTTTCTTTTCTTGGAATTCTTTCCACCTCCACCTCTTGTTAGCTCAAGCCCTCTCCATGTCCACTTGGGATGGTCTTATCCACCTTCTTTTCTTTTATTTTTATTTTATTTATTTTCTACATGTATGAGCCTTAATCCACCAAATTCTTTTCTTCCTCTTTCTAGTTTCTTCTCTACTTTAGTCCATGCAAGATCAAGCCTTTCTAGTTCTTCTTGGATTGGCCTCTTACACAAAATTTACAATCTGTATACTTAAAAATAATCAAACCTATTTAATCTATTTTCTTCTCATAATCCTAATTTCTACTAACCCTCTCTCTCTCTCTCTAGCTTGGCCTCCATGCCAAGCCCCTCTCTCCACCTGGCTACCCTCTCCCAGGCCCACACCCCAGCCACCTCTCTCTCTAGCCCTACCCAAAACCCTAACCCTAGCCCGAGCTACCCCCTCTCCTCTCTCTCTTCTCTCTCTGACCGAGCTAGCCCCACCTGCCCTCCCTCGCCCTCAGCCCCACTGGCAGCCTCCCCTGCCATGTCTACCTGCCCCAGGACGAGCCCCAGCTCGCCCATGTGCTCGAGGAGAAGGAGGAAAAGGTGGCACCCGAGCCACCTTTTTACCTACTGTGCCCACCTGCCTCTCCTCTCTCTCCCTCTCACTTTCCCCTCCTCCTCACGTCTCTGGCCTCGCCCAGATCCGCCCCAGAGCATCCCCCTCCTTCCCTTCTTTCTCCCCGGCCACAATCCGCCTCGCCAGTCGCCGCCAGCTACACCGCGCCCCCATCGTTCCTGTCCGCGAGCTCGACGTGGAAGAGGCCTAGGAGCCCGAGGACATCCCCCTGCTTCACCCCGTACCCGCAGTTGCGAAGGAGAAGCCTCCCGTTCCGCCAGATCCTCGCCGCCCGACGCGAAACCCTAATCGCCGGTGCGTTTGCGTCCTCGCCGATCCGCCGCTCCTCGCTCCGACCTGACCACACCAGCGAGCCCGCGGTGAGCCTCCCTCTCTCCCTGACATGCTCCACCTCGCCGTCGACATCTAGCGCTGGCGAACATTTCGCCGAACAGCCGCCGCGCGCCAGAGCTCGCCGTTGTCTGCCAGGTTCCCGCGCTGCTTAGACCCTACCTAGCACCCGAACCCCCTCCTAACAGCTCCCCTAGCACCACCCCACCGGTTCCATCCCTCAGCGCGCTCTCCTGCGACCCGGGTTCGAGTCCTCGCTCGTGCCGTGCGCCGCGTTTCCTCGCCAGACGGAGGAAAACGATAAACAGTACCCGGGGTCGTGGTCATCTTGCAAAAATCCCCCCACCTTTTTAATTCTCGCAACCTGCGCTCCTAGTGCCCCACCAGTCAGCCGCGCTAGAACTCTTGCAGAAAACCCCTCCGTTTTTCTCTGACGCAACCCGCGGTCCAGCTGGCGCCCCACCAGTCAGCCGCTGGAAGTTTTCCCACTGGCACGTGGCCCCTTCCGCCGCTGGCCCGCCTGTCAGCCGCTGTGGGTAAGCCAGAGCCGCGTGTTAAAGCGTTTTCGCGTGCGCGTGGCCCAGTCAGCGCAGCCCCACCTGTCAGTGTCTGAGGGTAGAATTTCCTGGGTATAAAAAGTAATTCCTGAGTCTGTTTTAATCAAATCTTTTTCAAATGATTTAAATTCAAATTCTTTTTAGATTCAAATGATTTTTGAAATACAACTCCAAATAATACAAATAATATATGTTTTGGAATCAGAAAAATGTGAGGAATTCAAATATGCCCTTCAAAATATATTTTGAACACTTTAAATTTCGAGTTGATTAAAATTACAAGAAAATGCCCTTTTACTTGATTAATTAATAGCTTTTGTTTTATAATTCCAAATTTGGCAAATAATATGTCTAAATCGATCAGCGCGACGAGCCCGTTCTATTTATGAAGTCCTTGTTCTGAATTGAAGCATGCATCATGTCAACATTTAAATTCTGAACCGTTTATGACAATAAAACTTGGGCAAATAAATAATAAAGTGCTTTAATTCTTGTATCCACACCTCACCTTTTCCATGCTACTTTAATGCCTTGTAATTGTGCATCATTCATCATGTCATGCTTGGTTGCTTGTTGCATCTTAATTCATATGCTTGTGCACTTCATTTATGTTGGCCCTTGTTTGTTTGGTTCTTCTTCGAATAGACGCCCAGCAGGAGAATTACCAGGAATCACAGGAGTATTACCCAGATCCATCTCTCGCTTCAACTGAGCTGCCAGGCAAGCACTACCACATGCTTGCATACATACAGTACCTATTGCATCTATCTTATTCTTGCATCATTGAGTCGCGATTGCATTAAATTAAATCCCAAGTACTGCATAGCCTTTACTTTTAAACCACACTAAGCTTGTTCCGGTCCCATGAGCCATTACTACAGGAGTTGTTTGAGCCACGTGAGTCGTAGAAAAGCATGAGTAGGGTCTGTGAGTGTCTGATGGATAACGAGGTACCTAAACAACATAACCTGAGTAGTAATGGGATAACTAATGAAAGAGGCACCGGTGAGCAATATCTGCTATTTTGGTTTTTCATGCTCACTTGTGTCCCGTAGGACCCCGAGTACTTGATTCCTGTTCCTTGAATATTCGCACTATCCACATCCGGGAGGCCTTATGGACCCCCTTGAGCCAGAGCTTGATTCATTCTTATTTCTTGGGGCCACAATTAGTTTGGGGCTTTATTACTATTCAGTACTTATGCCATGTTACTGCTTTATTTAAGCTTGTGCGAGGAGCACCTGTACTATTTTGGATCGTGACACGGTTTCGCTGTATCGACAAGCCCAGTCATATTTTCGGGTTCCTAGTCGTTTACCGCCGTCCACACAAACCTTGGGTCCGTCTCGGAGCCGGCCAACTTCGTTGCGGGTAGCTTAATGGGGTGGCCCCCTGAAATGTTTCTGAATCCTGTGATTTCTTTGTCGTGAATGCCTCGTTGGGTTTTGATTTGATTTTTCCGAGGTTGATCGAGTGTGTGTTGCTATTCGTGCACCCCTGCAGGGTAAATCTTTCTGAAAGCCGTGTCCGTGGTTATGGACGACTTGGAGCACAGTTTCTCGATCATAGACAAGTGTAATTAAAGTACCGCTTTTAAATTGACTAAGTACTTGACTAGTAAATAGTGCAATACTCATGGAATGGTTGATAAAACTGCCAACGGATGGTGGGGGGTTGTTCGTCCGCTTCCTCGTTGGTAAGCGAGGAGGAGGATGGATCTGTTAATTATACTGTTATAACTGTTGTTCTTAATTCACGGACTTCCGTCTATCATTGGTTAGGCGGAAGGTTAGCGAGTCTCTATAGAATTGTTCGGCATTATCTTTTGCTGCAATTGCGTCACCCCAGGTTGTGTCCCCTTTAGTGGCATAAAGACTTGCTGAGTAACCCTAGGGTCTCACACGATAAATTGTTTGATTCAGATGGACAGGTGTACCCGCAAGATGGATATTGGGTGGAAGAGACAGATGATGTTGGCAACGATCATTCGGTGTAGAGATTCCGGGAACGAGGATCCGTGTGATCTGTGGGCGGGATGTGTTTATTTATGGGGCATCTTATGCCAATTTGCTTCTTATCCGTACTCGGATCGTGTTTTCCGCTTCTGCCTGATACTCTGATGTGTGATGTATGAGGAGCTATCCTAAATTATTATATCTATCTATGATGTTTAGATCTTGCCGTATGGCGTTGCACTATTTCTATTTCTTTTAGATGGAATGGCTCTGATGTACTGTTGTATGTGGCTTGCATACATACTCACTTGTGTATGTAGTTGATCCCTTCGCCTGCCGATTACGCCGCTCGTTCTTGTCCCGTTGTCTGAAAGTGGTTAGGACGGCCGAAAGGTCTACCTTGAGTGGCCCTAGGCCCCACCGTACTATTTTAACCACTTTCGCTCATCCAGGCATTAACTAAGAGCGTAATTCACCGAGGTAGTTACAATTGGTATCAGAGCCATCCCGCCTTCAGGGTCTCAGCGAAAATGGTCGTTGTCAGTCTAGCAAATATTTTGGTAGTTATGTATACTAGGGAAAAACAAAGCGTGAGAGTAGGACTGCTTCCATTTTTCTTCTTACCCACCCACCCGCCCTTTTCTAGTAAGGAAGTGTAACGTTTTCAATCCTCTTCTTAAAATTCAAACTAGGATTCACGTGTTCTGGGTTCCGTAGTACCATAGGTTGTGTTTGTGTTTGTGTGTGTGTGTGTGTGAATTCCTTGTCTATCTGTTGCATCCAAATGTTATCATCATCTACCTTTTGGTTATCAACTGTTGGTACATTCCCTGCCGACAGTCCTTTGTAAACCGACGCGATCTGTTCTGATTCGTTGTACACTGATGCGATCTATCTTACTCTTTGTATCCGACGTTATCTTGTTGGGGTGTTCGTTTCCGTAGTTACCAATCTTTAGGTTCCTCTTAAGAAGAAGTTGTAGGGATATGTGTTTTACTGATTCATGTGCGGAGTAATGATTTGAGTGCGGGATGGAGTCGCGACCATACCACTACTTTTGTCATTTTCTTTTGTATATTGAACTAGTAGCGTTACTAATCTTGATTCGTTAAGTGGTTTTGCGCATATAGTGGTATTTTAATGCCGAAATTTGCAACAAAAAAAATTCTTTGTTAGTTTGTATACCGCACTCCTTGTTCAGTCGTGTGTGTTATGCTTAATAACTTCTGGTTGCCTTGAACTTTGTTGATATTTTAATATCATCTCAGTGAATTGCATTCTTTAATCTTGATTAATTCCATTTTGGTACTATTTTGGATTATCATCATTCTCCATTATAGTACTGACTTGTGTTTTATATCAATCACAGGATGGCACCACCACGCCGTTCTGAGGAGGATATACCACCTGAACTTGGGGCTGCTTTGGCAAGTATTGCAAATGCTTTGGGCACTATGCAGCAGAACCAGCAGCGCTTCGAGGAAAGTGTGAGGAGGAATGAGTTTGCTCCGCTACCTCCACCTCCCAAGCGAGGAGACATCAAGAGTTTTCTCAAGTTCAACCCACGCCAATTTGAGGTGTCTGATCAGCCACTTGATGCGGATGATTGGCTTCGTGAAGTGTCAAGGTTGCTGATGACTACGGATGTTCCCGAGCAAGAATGGGTCAAATGTGCCACTCACCTTCTGAAGGGAGATGCAGCTCTCTGGTGGGAAAATTACCTCAAGGCAGATCTTTCTGGTTTTCAGCCTACTTGGGAGCGGTTCACTGCTGCTTTCAAAGAGCAATATCTGTCAGAAATTGTCATGGAAAGGATGAAGGAAGTGTTTCTCAACCTCAAGCAGGGCACAGACAATGTCAACACCTACATCAGAAACTTCATGAACCTGTCTCGTTATGGAGGAGATGAGATCTCTGATGACAAGAAGAAGCAAAAGAGGTTTCGGCAAGGCCTCAATGCTTCCATCAAATATGCAATCACTCATGCAAGGCCAGCATCTTTACTGGAACTTCAACACACAGCTCTGCAGGAAGAAGCAAGTAGGCAAGTGTTTGAGGAGTCAAAGAAACATAGTCGTGATACAGCAAGCTCTTCTGCTATGACAGCTCCTTCTAAGCGTCGTGTCTGGGTTCCTAACACCCCACCGTCGCTCCCTGCTCCACCAAGACCTTCAAGCTATGCACCAAGGCCACCAAACTCCTTCACTGCGGCTTCCAGGGGCTACAACCACAACTACCCTGGAGCGCCTGGCGGAGTCCCTGGCTACGTTGCTCCACGTCCACCTGGTGCTTGCTATACTTGTGGAAACACTGGCCATCAGCAATGGAATTGTCCAATGAACAACAAAGCTCTTCCACCACCACCTCCAAGACCTGCGGCAAGTGCTCCTATGATTCGTGCACCTCCACCTCGGGCTCTCAACATCAACACTAAGCCGGGGTCTACGGTTGCTCGTGCCAACTGTGTCAACGCCGCTCAAGCTGAGCATGCTCCTGGAGTTTTGATGGGTATGCTTCCTGTTAACTCAATTCCTGCACGAGTTTTGTTTGATTCTGGTGCTTCACATTCTTTTGTTTCTCACAAGTTTGCTCATGAGAAAGATCTGGCTATGGTTCCTTTATTGCACCGTCTTGTGGTACAATCTCCTGGGTCAAACATGAGGGCTGCTCATATCAGCCATGGCAATCAAATTGAGATTGGTGGTTCTTCTTTTCCGGCTTCCTTAATTATTCTGGGCAATTCTGATATTGATGTTATCTTGGGCATGGATTGGTTGACAGCAAATGCAGCTGTGATTCATTGTGCTGAATGTTCGGTTTCTCTGAAAATTCCTGAAGGCCATATAGTCTATTCTCCAAGTCTGACTCCTACAATTCAGCTTTATTCTTTGGCGGCTCTGAATGATGATGCTATGGAAGGTATTCAGAGTGTTCCTATAGTTTGTGAGTTTCCAGATGTCTTTCCTGAAGAGTTGCCAGGTATGCCTCCAGATCGTGAGGTTGAGTTTGTCATTGAACTTGAACCTGGCACCGCTCCTATCTCCAAGCGGCCTTATAAAATGGGTCCTGCTGAGTTGGCTGAACTTAAGCGTCAGTTGGATGAACAAGAGAAGTTGGGTTTCATTCAGCACAGTACTTCTTCTTGGGGTAGTCCAACCATCTTTGTGAAGAAGCGAGACAAGACTGATAGACTTTGTGTTGACTATCGGGCACTCAATGCTAAAACCATCAAGAATAAATATCCCCTTCCGCGGATTAATGATCTCTTCGATCAGCTAGCTGGAGCTGTGGTATTCTCTAAGCTTGATTTGAGAAGTGGTTATCATCAAATCAAGATTCGCAAGGAAGATGTTCCCAAAACAGCTTTCACCACCCGCTATGGCCTGTATGAGTACACAGTCATGTCTTTCGGTCTCACCAATGCACCTGCCACCTTCTCGAGGCTTATAAACTCGGTTTTCATGGAGTATCTTGATAAGTTCGTTGTGGTCTATCTGGATGACATTCTAGTCTATTCTAAGTCAAAAGAAGAACATGAAGAACACCTTCGTTGTGTCCTAAACAAGCTTCGTGAGAACCGCCTGTATGCAAAGTTCTCCAAGTGTGAGTTTTGGCTGCCTCAAGTCACCTACCTTGGTCACGTCATCTCTGCCAAGGGCATTGCCGTCAACCCAGAAACTATTAAGACAATTATGGACTGGCTTCCACCCATAAATGTCAAAGAAGTCCGGAGTTTCCTTGGCTTGGCCAGTTACTGTCGTCGATTCGTTCAAAACTTCTCAAAGATTGCGAAGCCTCTTACCGATCTCCTCAAGAAAGGCAAGAAATACCTTTGGACTCCTGCATGTCAAGCAAGCTTTGAAACACTCAAAGAGAAGCTCACTTCCACACCAGTCTTGGTTCCTCCAGATACATCAAAGCCTTTCCAGATTTTCTGTGATGCTTCATTGCAAGGATTGGGTGCGGTCCTTATGCAAGAAAAGCAAGTTGTTGCTTACGCATCTCGTCAGTTGAAGACGCATGAGATCAATTATCCTACACATGACCTCGAACTCGCAGCAGTTGTCTTTGCTTTGAAAGTATGGAGGCATTACTTGCTTGGCAACCGTTGTGAGATCTTTTCTGATCACAAGAGTCTAAAGTATATCTTCACACAGCCTGATCTCAACCTTCGTCAGAGGAGGTGGATTGAAACAATCAATGATTTTGATTTGACCATCAACTACACCCCGGGCAAAGCCAATGTCATGGCAGATGCTCTCAGCCGAAAAGCTTATGTCAACAACCTCATGGTGGAAGAACAACAGCCTCTCTTGTGCGACGAATTCCGCAAGCTCAACCTTGAAATTGTGGATCAAGGTTATCTTCTGAACCTTCTAGCAACACCTCTCTTGGAAGAAAAGGTCCGCTCCGTTCAGCTTGGGGATCCTTACACTAAAAAGATCATCTCCAACATTCAACTTCCGAAGTATGAGTCTTTCCACGTTGATGACCAAGGCACTCTCTTCTTTCAACACCGGATGTTTTTTCCGAACTACCCAGGTTTAAGAGACCAAGTTCTCAAGGAGGCGCATGATTCTGTTCTTTCTATCCACCCTGGCAGTACTAAGATGTACATGGACTTAAAAACACAATATTGGTGGCCTGGTTTGAAACGATATTGTGCCAAGTATGTCTCGGAGTGTGATGTTTGTCGCAGAGTTAAAGCTGTTCATCAGAAACCTTCCGGTCTTCTACAGCCATTGAAGCCTCCGGAATGGAAATGGGAGAAAGTAGAGATGGACTTCATCACTGGTTTTCCAAGGTCGCAGAAAGGCAACAATGCAATCTTTGTTGTCATTGACAGGCTTTCCAAAGTAGCTCACTTCTTTCCAGTCAAGGAAACAATTTCTGCAATTTAGTTGCCTGAGCTCTATATCAACAGAATTGTCTCTCTGTATGGAGTTCCTCTTGAAATCCGTTCAGACCGTGGAAGCATCTTCACTTCCAAGTTCTGGGGAAGTTTCCAAAATGCTTTGGGAACAAAACTAAACTTCAGCACAGCTTACCACCCTCAGACGCAAGGACAAGTTGAAAGGATCAATCAGATTCTATAAGATATGCTTCGTGCTTGCGTTATCTCTTTTGGCATGAAGTGGGAAGAATGTCTTCCTTATGCTGAATTCTCTTACAACAACAGTTTCCAGAAAAGTCTAAAGATGGCACCATTTGAGGCTCTCTATGGTCGCAAATGCAGAACTCCGATTGGTTGGTCGGGCACAGGTGAAAGAATATTGTTTGGTCCCGACATTGTAACTCAAGCGGAGGAGAAAGTTCATATCATTCTTGAAAATCTGAAGATTGCTCAAAGTCGCCAGAAGAGCAATTATGACAGAAAGCACACGGACATGGAGTATGTCCCTGGTGATCTCGTTTATCTTCGTGTCACTCCCATGAGAGGCACGCATCGCTTTGGTATCAAAGGAAAGCTGGCTCCTAGATACATCGGTCCTTTCAAAATTCGTGGAAGAAGAGGAGAAGTTGCTTATGCTCTTGAGCTCCCTGAACAACTCAAAGTCCATGATGTTTTTCACATCTCTCAACTAAAGAAGTGCTTCAAGGATCCCGGCAGGACCGTGGACCATGAACTCATCAATCTCCAAGAAGACCTTTCTTATCAAGAACACCCCACAAAAATTCTTGAAGTCGTAGAAAGAAGGACTCGCAACAAGTCCATCAAGTTCTGCAAGGTGCAGTGGTCGCACCATTCCATTGATGAAGCCACCTGGGAACGTGAAGATGAGCTCCGTGCCAAGTATCCTACCCTCTTTGAGTTTTCTTCTTCCTAGAATCTCGGGGCGAGATTCCTGTTTAGTGGGGGAGAGTTGTAGCACCCCAATTGTCTAACAATTGTAATGCTACTTTTCCTAGTAAGATAATGGCTACTTTATATATATTATTATGGCATCATAATTATATCATGCTCATGTCATCATGCCACCTTGCATTTGAGCATCATATAAAACCCTTTTTTCCTTTTGGTTCTTCTCTCACATGCATTATTGATTGTATTTGCCTCTTGATATTGTATTTGGTTATTGATATATTGTCTAAATGCCCAAGTTGAGTTGGGGGCATATCTTCTATCTCATTTCCACCACCTTTCTCTTCCATCACTTTATAATTCCACCATCCTACTAGATCATGAGCTTGTTTGTCTTTACTTTGGTTTCCTCTAGCTCATGTGCAATAGGGTGGATCTAGTTCATTAAATTTCTTTGCTTGGATTTGTTCCACTTCTTGGAAATGCACAAGATTAATGCCATCATATTATTATTGTTTTCACATAATAAATCATGTCACTAATATTTTGCATGGGCCATGCACATCTCTCCACCACCTTTTTGCTCCTTTGGTTTTCCTTTATTCTAAGTGGATCTTTACTTCATGGGTCATCTCTTTTCCTTCCACCATTCCAAATCCTCATCTGTATCTATTTCTTTTATTTTATTTTTCTCTCATGCATGAACCACATGAGGCCTATTTCACAATTCTTTCTTTTTCTTTTCTTGGAATTCTTTCCACCTCCACCTCTTGTTAGCTCAAGCCCTCTCCATGTCCACTTGGGATGGTCTTATCCACCTTCTTTTCTTTTATTTTTATTTTATTTATTTTCTACATGTATGAGCCTTAATCCACCAAATTCTTTTCTTCCTCTTTCTAGTTTCTTCTCTACTTTAGTCCATGCAAGATCAAGCCTTTCTAGTTCTTCTTGGATTGGCCTCTTACACAAAATTTACAATCTATATACTTAAAAATAATCAAACCTATTTAATCTATTTTCTTCTCATAATCCTAATTTCTACTAACCCTCTCTCTCTCTCTCTCTCTCTAGCTTGGCCTCCATGCCAAGCCCCTCTCTCCACCTGGCCACCCTCTCACAGGCCCACACCCTAGCCACCTCTCTCTCTAGCCCTACCCAAAACCCTAACCCTAGCCCGAGCTACCCCCTCTCCTCTGTCTCTTCTCTCTCTGACCGAGCTAGCCCCACCTGCCCTCCCTCGCCCTCAGCCCCACTGGCAGCCTCCCCTGCCATGTCTACCTGCCCCAGGACGAGCCCCAGCTCGCCCATGTGCTCGAGGAGAAGGAGGATCCGTGTGATCTGTGGGCGGGATGTGTTTATTTATGGGGCATCTTATGCCAATTTGCTTCTTATCCGTACTCGGATCGTGTTTTCCGCTTCCGCCTGATACTCTGATGTGTGATGTATGAGGAGCTATCCTAAATTATTATATCTATCTATGATGTTTAGATCTTGCCGTATGGCGTTGCACTATTTCTATTTCTTTTAGATGGAATGGCTCTGATGTACTGTTGTATGTGGCTTGCATACATACTCACTTGTGTATGTAGTTGATCCCTTCGCCTACCGATTACGCCGCTCATTCTTGTCCCGTTGTCTGAAAGTGGTTAGGACGGCCGAAAGGTCTACCGTGAGTGGTCCTGGGCCCCACCGTACTATTTTAACCACTTTCGCTCATCCAGGCATTAACTAAGAGCGTAATTCACCGAGGTAGTTACAATAAACCTCTCAAAACACACTTCTCCATCATACTAGAATCGTTTCCCTCGTTTCTCTAGACCATGTTACCAAAAATTTCAAGTGTTAGGTAGCTAATAATCTTTGACTTCTACACATGATGATACAAAGTACAAGGACCAAATATACACCCATACTTTATATATGTTGATCAAATTTATATTTTTTTGTGCTTTACCAATTATAATTTTATATAGTGATGATATGTCATATGTTTACTCTCTGAGCCTTATTAAGGTGTGCTTTTTTACACAATGCGGGAGTAGTATATTTCTTTTCTTAGACATATGGTCGCCTCTGTCCACGCGATGTACATGTTGAGAGAATAAAACATTTGTAGGGGAAGAGGGCAGCAACAAAGAGAAGTTGAAGGCGATTCCATGTCAGAGCAAAGTTATGATGGGTTTCTGACACGAGGTACTCCCGTGGCCT
The DNA here is from genome assembly GCA_910589775.1 of Avena eriantha. Lineage (NCBI taxonomy): Eukaryota > Viridiplantae > Streptophyta > Magnoliopsida > Poales > Poaceae > Avena > Avena eriantha. The sequence continues at coordinate 202,323,046 of OU342745.1, read as the reverse complement.
TACAGTGTACACTCTACTAGTAGTAAATTTTAGGACCTATGCATGCAAAACAAATCGTGTGTTTTCTCTCTCCTTCCCTATGCTCCATCTCTCCTCCCCTTTCCCCTCGCGCACCGATCCGACTGATCTCTCTCCCCTCATCCACAGTGTGGCGCTGTGCATGTGTGCCTTGGTATGGCGGCTCTGTGTCTCTAGCGTGTTCGGCAGCTGCGCGTTGGTGTGGAGTAGGGACGAGGGGTACATAGGAAGGAAACCACTTTGGTCCTTGGTGGCACAAATTCAAACTCTTCCGATTTTCGAAATTTTCATTTCCTTCCCAAACATCGGAAGGGAAGGTTAACCAAAAGATCGGCCAAACATCGAGAGGGAAGGAAATTTTGAACCCGTTTTGAACATTGACTGTTGGATACACACTGGCAAATCCAAACTTGAACATTGACCATTGGATCAAGACTGGCAAATCCAAACTTTGATAACCGTTGGATCTTCTTTTCCATTATTAGCATATAGAAAGATTCTACAGATAGTATTTAGCACAATGGACGGTAGTATGCACAAACCTCAAAGCACACACTTCATTGCTCAGTTTCAGGGTCCTTGTGCTAAATGCATGCATGGACTTGGATGCAATTTTCATTCTTTATGAGGTCCTTGATGTAACTTGTACTTCCACTGACCGTCTTAACTTTCAAGCACCTCGCTCCTACGAGACCAACCATTAGATCAGCCATTCACGGTACTTCTTATCTTATCTTTATCTTGTGTTATCTCTTACAATACCATACCGCCTTTGTATAGTGTACGAATTAACTTCGAACATCGACCGTTGGATCAAGACTGGCAAATCCAAACATTGCTAACCAATAGATCTTATATTTTCCCTTAGCATCGAGAAAGATTCTATTGATATTCTTTAGCACAATGAACGCTAGTATGCGCAAACCACAAAACACACACACACTTCATTATTTAGTTTTAGGGTCATTGTGTTAAATGTATGGACATGGATGCAATTTTCATTTTTGATGAGGTCCTTGATGTAAGTTGTACTTCCATCGATCGTGTTAACTCTCAAGCACCTCTCTCCAACGAGACCTACCATAGTTAAAAGAAAATGCAACAACCCCAATTATCACACAAACTAGACTTATACGTAATGTCCAAGTTTTTAGTACTAGGATTTTTCAACCTTCCTAGCAAACTTTGCACACTTCAATGACTTCTAGTCAATTTAACGAAATTAGATCAAACTTGAGCTACAAGTAAGCGCGATAAATTTCTCTTGAATTAAATGTATTTTCCTAGGTAGATGGGTGCATCTTCTTCTAGTAAACAATATCATCGGTGTGAGTTTCTAACTATGAGGAAAGAAAATCATCAGTTTTCCGAGTGATGACGAGATGGTTCTTTTATGTAAAGAAAGTCTGAAAAATATGGATCTCAATGCCATAAGCCAAGCTTTTAGACATATTAAGTGGACCAATGTGTTTTACTTACGATTCCCATGTTTTATGAGTTTTCAAACTCCCTATGTAGCTAATTAACTTTGCCCCACTTGAATGACTTCATGCCTATATTAGCGAAATTTGGTCAAACTTGAACTACAACAACTAAATTATTGTAGGTTGCTTCTAAAGAATTACAAAACACTTTTGGAGGTGTACCCATTGGGGCTCAGTTAATATATCAGAAAACAACCGAGTGTTTTGATAATAGGTTTTTAACTCCTTTCTAATTAAGATTTTGCATCTTGACAATTTAACGAAAAATTAGCTCAAACTTGAGCTACAAGTAAGCGCGATAGATTTTTCTTTAATTAAATGTCTCTTTGGAGGTAGATGGATGCATCTTCTTGTAGTAATTAGTACCACCGGTGTAAGTTTCCAACTATCAGGAAAGAACATTCTCAATTTTCCGAGTGATGATGAGATTATTGTTTGTTTTCGTAAACAAAGTCCGAAGGATATGGACCTGAATGCCACAAGCCAACCTTTCAGACACATATAGTGGACCCTCATGTTGCACTTATGATTCCCGTGTTTTATGAGTTTTCAAACTTATTCCTATAGCTAACTTTGCCCACTTGAAATTGATTTTATGTCGATTTATTGAAATTTGTTCAATTTTGAACTACAAGTAAATTGTAGGTTGCATTGAAAGTTTTCCCTTTTTTTGAGGTAACCATTGGGGGCTGATTTAATATATCACAAACCACCACCGATAGTTTTTACAACAAGTTCAACTTCTTGCTAAGATTTTGCATCTTGACAATTTAACGAAATTATATCAAACTTGAGCTACAAGTAAATGCGATAGATTTCTCTTGAGTTAATTGTCTTTTCAGAGGTAGACGGGTGCATCTTCTTGTAGTAAACAATGTCGTCGATGTGTGTTTCCAAATATCAGGAACTATCATTCTTAATTTTCCGAGTGACGATGAGATAGTTCCTTTCTATAAAGACAGTCTGAAGAGTATGGATCTGAATGCGAAAGCCATGTTTTTAGACATCTTATCTTACCACTATATAGTGTACGAATAACTTTGAATATTGACCGTTGGATTGAGACTCGCGAATCCGAACATTTCCAGCCATTGGATCATCTTTTCCATTCTAGCATCTAGAAGATTCTATTGATAGTCTTGAACACAATGAATGCACTATGCATAAACCTCTCAAAATACACGTCTCCATCATACTAGAATATTCTCCCTCGTTTCCCTAAACCATGTTACCAAAAATTTCAAGTGTTAGGTAGCTAATAAAATTTTGACTTCTACACATGATGAACAAAGTAGAAGAACCAAATGTACACCCATACTTTATAGATGTTGATCAAATTTATATTTTCCCACTTTACCTATTATAATTTTATATAGTGATGATATGCTAGACGTCTATTATTTAAGCCTCATGTGCAGGGCATGTGCAACTTACTAGTATCTTATCTTATCTTATCTTACCATTATATAGTGTACGAATAACTTTGAATGTTGACCGTTGGATCAAGACTCACGAATCCCTGCATTTCTAGCCGTTGGATCTTCTTTTCCATTCTAGCATCTAGAAGATTCTATTGATAGTCTTCGACATAATGAATATTATGCGCAAACCTCAAAACACACTTCTCCGTCATACTAGAAGCTTCTCCCTTGTTTCTCTAGACCATGCATGTGATCAAAAATTTCATGTGTTAGGTAGCTAATAATCTTAGACTTCTACATGATGATACAAAGTATAAGGACCAAATATACACCCATACTTTATAGATGTTGCTCAAATTTATAATTTTTTGTGCTTACCAATTACAATTGTATATAGTTATGATATGGCATACGTCTACTACCTGAGTCTCACGTGCAACTTACTAGTAGCTAATAATCGTTGACTTCTTCATGATCTTACCACTACATAGTGTACAAACAACTTAATATTGACCGTTGGATCAATACTCACGAATCCCAACATTTCTAGTCGTTGGATCTTCTTTTCCATTCTAGTATCTTGAAGATTCTATTGATAGTCTTCATTATAAACCACTATATAGTGTACGGATAACTTTGAATGCTGACCGTTGGATCAAGACTCGCGAATCCCAGCATTTCTAGCCGTTGGATCTTCCTTTCGATTCCAGCGTCTACAAGATTCTATTGATAATCTTCGGCATAATGAATGCTATGCACAAACCTCAAAGCACACTTCTCCACCATACTAGAATCTTCTCCCTTGTTTCTCTAGGCCATGTTATCAAAAATTACATTTGTTAGGTAGCTAATAATCTTTGACTTCTACATGATGATACAAAGTACAAGGATCAAATATACACACATACTTTATTGATGTTGATCAAATTTATAATTTTTTGTGCTTTACCAATTATAATTTTATCTACTGAATATATGTCATACGTCTACTATCTGAGTCTCCTGTGCAACTTACTAGTAGCTAATAATCATTAACATTACCACTATATAGTGTACAAACAACTTAATGAATATTGACCGTTGGATCAAGAGTCACGAATCCCAACATTTCTAGTCGTTGGATCTTCTTTTTCATTCTAGCATCTTGAAGATTCTATTGATAGTCTTCATTACAAACCACTATATAGTGTACGAATAACTTTGAATGTTGACCATTGGATAAAGACTCACGAATCCTAGCATTTCTAGCTGTTGGATCTTCTTTTCTATTCTAGCATCTAAAAGATTCTATTGATAGTCTTCGGCATAATAAATTCTATGCACAAACCTCAAAACATACTTCTCCATCATACTATAATCTTCTCCCTTGTTTCTCTATACCATGTTATCAAAAATTTCATGTGTTAGGTAGCGAATAATCTTTGACTTCTACACATGATGATACAAAGTACAAGGACAAAATATACACCCATACTTTATATATGTTGATCAAATTTATAATTTTTTGTGCTTTACAAATTATAATTTTATATAGTGATGATATGTCACACGTCTACTATCTGAGTCTCATGTGCAACTTACTAGTAGCTAATAATCGTTGACTTTTACATGATCTTACCACTATATAGTGTACAAACAACTTTGAATATTGATCGTTGGATCAAGACTCGCGAATCCAAACATTTCTTGTTGTGGGATCTTCTTTTCCATTCAAGAATCTTGAAGATTCTATTGATAGTCTTCATTACAAACCACTATATAGTGTACGAATAACTTTGAATGTTGACCGTTGGATCAAGACTCGCGAATCCCAGCTTTTCTAGCCGTTGGATCTTTTTTCCATTCTAGCATCTAGAAGATTCTATTTATAGTCTTCGACATAAAACTACTAGAAAATACCCACTCCATGGCGCACTGATTTTTCGCATCTGTGGCGCACTAGTGGTGCCCCACTATACTTGTGCTACTACTAAGTCCTTAGCCGTCACACACATGGTATGCGCCACGCATAACTCGAACAGTGGTGGCGTAGCACCAAATGCACTACAGCTATAAAACCTAGTGCGCCACGCCAACGACTTTTGGGAAACAAAAAAAATTATAACAATGCACATTTACACAAAACACCCTAAAAAGAAACGAAAAAAGCCATCGAGGATATGTCATCTGGTCCTGTCGCCGGCGCCGGCGCCTAGTCACGGGCATGTGGTCATGTATGCGACCTACCACTGCAGGGGAGGTGCGGGAGGCTGTGGCCGTGCCAGTGAACGTCGTTACCTTGTCGGAGCCGCCGTCCCCGTGCTCAGGGAGAGAGAGAAGGCCATGCGCGGCTGGTGGCATCGGGAAAGAGGGGAGGCGCTCGTGCCGGAGTCGAGCGGGGCTCGAGATCGAGGGAGAAGGGGAGGTAGCAATGCCCCACTCCTTCTGTTGTCGTCTTCCTCGACGGACATCACCGACTGTAGTTGCAATCGGCATCGCGCCTCATCTTTTTCCCTCCATTCTCCACCCAACTCCACCATGGTCGCCTCTATGCATGCCTTCGCGCCGTCGTTCCAGTAACCGCCCAGAGCAGCTGGTCACAGCAGAAGGACCACCGCCCTCTACCGTGTGTCGAACAAGCCATGCCAGGAGGAGCCAGATGATGGGGAGCATAGGACTTGGAGGCGCGGTCCCTAGCAGCACCATAGAAGGGGAGGCACGGTCCCTGGCGGTGCCATGGATGGAGATGTGTAGGCGACGGTCGATCCGGGGGAGTAAGGCAAGCGGGAGACGGAGGAGGAAGGCGAGCGGGAGAGGTGGCCGATTGCAAGATCGGGAGGAGGAAGGAGGGATCCGGGTTGGTGGGGGTGGTTGGTGGCGATGGGGAATAGGGCAGGGGCGTGCGTGTCTCGCGGGTGTCTGTTTGGCGTCGCGTTAGGTAAGGTACGCGTGGGGTGAGTGTGTGACTATACGTTTGTATGTGTGGCGCATTATTTGATGCCCCACTGCTATCCTTTTAGGCGTGGCGCATCCCAGCTGGTGTGTCATGGGTACAAAGATAGTCGTGGTGCACCACTGTGTAATGCGCTACGGGTAAGTAGGGTGCGACCCTTGGTAGCCTGACCCACACTTAGTGGTGGCGCACCTTTGTCTGATGGGTCATGGGTATGTGACTTACCCGTGGGGCACTTTCTAGCCGTGCGCCATGGCTATTTTACCCGTGCGGCACTACTACCATGTGCGCCACGGATGTCTAGATTACCTATAGCTGTTTTCCTACTAGTGTAATGAATGCTATGCACAAACCTCAAAACACACTTCTCCATCATACTAGAATCTTCTCCCTTGTTTCTCTAGACCATGTTATCAAAAATTTCATGTGTTAGATGGCTAATAAGCTTTGACTTCTACATGATGATACAAAGTACAAGGACCAAATATACACCCATACTTTATAGATGTTGATCGAATTTATAATTTTTTGTGCTTTACCAATTATAATTGTATATAGTGATGATATGTCATATGTCTACTATCTGAGTCTCACGTGCAAGGCACGTGCAACTTACTAGTATATATATATATATATATAGTGGACCAACATGTTGTACTAACGATTCCTATATTTTATGAGTTTTCAAACTTCCTAGCTAACTGCGCCATTTGAATGACTCTATGTAGATTCATCAAATTTAGGTCAAATTTTAACTATAAGTAAATTGTAGGTTGATTTTAAAGTTTTAAGAAAAAGATTTTGGAGGCACCCAGTGGACAGTCAATTAATATACTCCATATCAGAAACCACAGAGAGTATTGACAAGAGGTTCAATTTCTTCCTAAGATTTTGCATCTTGACAAACTTGAACTACAAGTATACGTAGATACTTGTCTCGGATTAAATGTCTTTTCAGAGTTAATTAATGAAAAAAATAAAGTAACGTAATAGCTTAACTAGTTACTATAACATCACACATACCAATACTACTAGTATATGATTCTACTCCCTCCGTTCACAAATATAAGGCGCTTTAGCTTTGTGAGATGAATGTATCTAGACGCATTTTAGTGTATAGGTTCACTCTTAACCTCTACAAACCCATACACTAAAAGACATCTAGATACATTAGATTCACAAAGCTAAAACATCTTATATTTCTAAATGGAGGGAGTATAACCTAATTAATTAGACCTTTGCGTGACGCTACACACATGTTGTTACCCACTATGATGAAGGTACATGTGCAAGTTACTAGAGTAGTCTAAGTTATTTAGCACTATGTGACCATTCTAAATCAGAACGGAGGTGTACTTACAATATGCCTTATAGGCACCTGTTCCGCTGCGCTTCAAGCTGTTCACCACTCGTGTCGGCTCTCACTGGTCAAACGGATAAAGCCACTGACTTGTTGATTTGGTACTGTATATCGTCGATCTTCTTCCGTCACTGACAGAGAATAAATTCTTATGCTGCTTCCAGGCGCGTGCTTTCACGGAGCTACAACTAGTAGCTCAAACGACTACTACTCCCGCGTAGCGCTCGAGCAATTGTGACCATCCGTTCATAATGAACGGGAAGCATTAGACGATGGATTTTATTTTGGTGGATGGTTGATTTTTTTAGAGATTGTCGACTTTTTTCTTTATTGAACTGAGAGATGTTCGATTTTGGGTCCGATAATGGGGGTGTAGAGGCCGACAGGGGAGAGGAAATTGGTGGTGTGGCAGGCAAGCTTATTTGAGGTGGCAGCGTGTGGGTGTACAGATGGTATTGCCGTACTGGTAGCCCATTTTGTGAGGATTTTGTTGTTGTACTACACAAGAGTTCGAGAGTAGTAGTATTCCAGTTTTGGTTCCTTAATTACCGGTGGAACCTTTATGTGTTTATTAGTTATAGTAGTAGTAGTATAGTAGTACTTGTTCCAAATGTGACTGCACAAGATGATGAATGTAGAAGATCCAATGATTATTACGTTCGGCAAGAGGAGCTCCGAGTATACTCCAAACCGTATCTTTGCCATGACCATTTATTTGAGAGGACAGTACAACTTCATCTCGTGCTAGTCTACCTTATGTTGTGCTACTCCTAGAAAGGCCTGACCTATTTACTCGATAGGCACCAGGAAACACACAGAAGAGAGAGAAACCATGCTCGGTAGGCGGTACAATTCCAATCGATTTATTCTATTTTCCTTTGCTCTCCGTCCTCTTCCTCTCCATCTTCTCACTGATCCCCACTCGCCCACCTTTAGCACACGCCAACACCACCATGCCACTTTCGGAGCATCTCCATAGCCTAGTTCGATAGGCACTGTAGATTTAGCATAGAGAAAGAAGGCACGCTTGGTTTTATTTCATTCTGTATTTCTCTTTGCCTCGATCTCCATCCTCACTTCACCTCCAGTGTCCCGGCGAGGGTCATTACCACTCGCACACCAATACAGGCACGTGCCAACGCCGCCATGCCGCTTTAGGATCAGCTCCGACGCCCAGTTTGATAGACTGTTTTCCGTCTCGCCCTGCCAGCTGCCACTCGCTCTCTCCTCTGAAACCCCCAATCAAAACCAAACGCCATCGCCCCCACCTGCTCGAGCTCTTCCTCGGGATGGCCCAATTTATCGATGACAGTGACACTTCTAGGGTGTTTTTCGATGCCCCTTGAATAAATCTCTGCTAGATGCGATGTCATCACCGCCGCGAGCCTCGTCGCCTGCTGCAAACGTTATGTTTACTCAGCAACACATAGTGCATCCCTATTGAAATCGCATCTGTTTGGTCTCCTCTGTGTTCTTCACTCTCACTCAACTGAGGTACCGCGTGAGTACAATATCTTCTACCGCGACAATCGCATGAAGCAGTTCTACAAGGGTAGCTACTATTGCGGCAGGGGCAAGGAGAAGCCACAGAAGAAGTGCAGGTGGACCTTGTGCGAGCTGACGCCGCTGGACAGGTCCTCCTCCGATGATGTGATGCCAGATTGTGAGGGTAAGAAGTCGGCAGCTGCCCATGGATATTGGATCACCACTATTGGCCTCGCCTAGAACTGGGATCTTGTGAATGTGTTCACTCATCGCCGGATTCCTCTACCAGCGATCTTTGATTTTGAGGCCACACCCGAGGTACTTAAGTTTATCACGGCTGGTCAGCCTACTAATCTAGTGAAGATAGCCATTTGCCGAGTTCCCACCGCTGCTGGGAACTATAAGGATTTCTCTATCCTGGCAATCTTCGACACGATAATTGCCTTCCTTGATGGTTCTCATGGTATGTGGATGGTTCTTGAGAACCAGTTCAGCATGTTTAGCTACCGCGATGCAATTATCCACAATAGAGTTGTCTATGTTGTAAGTCAGATTGGCAATGTTTATGCATGCGATCCTCGGGCATGGGGTAAACTTTCCATCCTTCAATTTTCAAGCTTGATCATTCAAATTTTGCTCAGCTGACCTGTGAATGTGCTTTCCTTGCAAGGTCATGTGTGTCTTCCGGGGCCAACTGAATTAGATGGTAATCGTGAGTACAGTTCTGATCTGTGGTGGTTAGCAAGATCTCCTGATGGTGGTAGCCTTATCTGATCAATACTGTGGGCGTTAGTGCTAGGCGGTATGACACTACTTATCCTGTGGCTGAAAATGTTGGTTATCAGCACGACCGCAATATTCACACCTATTCTACTGGGTTTTTCTGCCATGTGTTCTCGATTGACACTAGTAGGTTACTTCCACCGAGGCAATGGCAAAGGGTTTTAGACCTTGGAGGATTTTCTATCTTCCTTGGATTGAACTATCCAATTACCATTCCAGTTGGCGTGGCAGGACTTGGCCCTGGAGATCTAACGAGGAGCAACTATGTATACACCTTGCCGCATGTAGTTAGTCTTGGTGGATTTAATATTTGTCCTGAAATATGCCGCATCAGTATGAATGCTCAAGACGCTTCTATTGGTTTCTCAACCAACATTGGCTAAAATTTCCCTAAAAAAACATTGGCTGGAATTGGTAGCAGACTCCGTTGTGGTTCATCCCAAGCTTAGCCAACACGAAGGATAGGAACCCGCATAATTAACAGTTCAAGGGAGATCATATGGAATAGGGATTTGTGTATCTTGAATTATTTCCTTCACCTTATTTGTATCATATGGCCTCAGCCGTTAACTTGCTGTACTCTAACACTCATTTCGCCACAATGTAGTGTAAGGCCTGCGATTTGATCAAACTCCTTCTGTATGCAAGCCATAGTTTTTGTCAGTGCGGGTTGAATATTCTGCAACTCGTTGCGCCCGCACCCCTTTATTATTTACTGCACTTTCGAGTTCTCAAAAATGTGAAATAAATCTGGAACATTGGCTATGTTGTATCCTGTGCATCTCAATACCTTGTGCATCTACCATATCTTGTGTACTAGTAATATTTTTGGGATGGAAATTTATAGATGAGCTATATAAATATGATTTATGTTCATGATTTATTTCACATTTTCCGAAAACTTAGAAGTGCCACATGCAACAGCTTGTTGCCAGTGCAGCTAGTTGCAAATTGTAATTTCCGTCGTGGACATACCTAGTGGCTCCAAGCGCATGGTGCATGCAGATTCTCACTGCCAGGTGGAGCCGACCTTAACAGGGCCCACATGTCAGTGAATCAGAGCCACACAAAGTCATGCACATTGCCTGACTTAAGCGAAATCTGGTGTCCTTGCACGTCTCTCATTTTGCTGCACAGTTGCATGTTTTACACGTGTAATTCCATGTACCTTGTACTAGAACATATATGAACACATGTAACATGCCAAAAATACCACGAACACACCCGTACTATGCATTATATCCGGTGTATATATTTTCGGTTCTATGCTACGAGTTCTGCATGTAGGGGAACAAGATGAAAGTACATGTGTCCATGTCATGGCTCCTACTACTAGTAGTAGTTCGTCCTCCTATTTTCCGTTGAAAATACTAGTACACTATGTTGAAATGAAAGCTGTAAAAAGAAAACCCTCTGGTCAAACTGATGTGACTACACAATACTGCACCTCTGATACGTAGTAAGTAGGAGTATTGTCAAATTACTAGCTGCGTGGCATGCTAGTCTAACATACAGTGAAGTCTAGGCGGCGGTGTCCTTGATGTTGTTGTTGACTAGACAGAGCAAGCAAGTAAAATCTCCTCCCTTGTTTTTTTTCTTTGCCTCTCCATCTTCTTCCCCAGTCCCCACTCCGCCGATGATCTCCCCCACTCTCTCTCTTCTAACGCTCCCCTCCTCCTGCAGAAAACCCCAGTCGCACTTGGCATCCACCTAAATCCATCCGGTTTTGATGGCCGATTCGAAGGTCAGCGGGCGATGCAAGTGGGATCAACTCAGCACGGACGATGTCGACCTCATCGTTCAGCATCTAGACATTTCCAGCATCGTCAGTCTAGCCGCATGTTGCAAGCTGTTGTACGATCGTATCGCCAACAATGAAGGTACAAAATGGATTGTTCACCATTGGAATGAACCCTGCCTACTGATGCCTTAGCCTGCTTATTGGTTCGACGAGCACTATGACAGTATGAGGGTACATCGTCTGCACGACACGGTCTACGACATGGTTCCCCTCGACCATCCTAGGCGCACCGCCATCCTGCCCTTCATGCACGAAAAAATCTGGGTTGGCATGAACAGCGACTGGCTCGCCGCGGTGGACCAGCGCGGGGGCTGGTGCCTAGCGAACATCTACACCTATCGAGTAATCGACCTTCCATCGACGGATACTTGTGACATTGCGGCCGCCTCACATCCACAATATAACCTGTAATGCTACTATCCAGCCAGGGTTCCCCCAGTTACATGTAGTCATTTCTGAACGCATTCACATTTCAAAAGTTTTTTTTGGCGAATCCGCAGGTATGGAGAAAAGTTCAATAAGTCGTGGGATGGATCTCTTGAGTTGTTGAAGATCGTAATCTGCAAAGTGCCCACAGAAGCTGGGGGTTACACAAACTATAAGCTCCTCGTGTTGTTCGATGGTGAAATCGCCTACCTAGAAGGCGGTAGCCAGGTTTGGAGATGTCTGGAGCATTCAGGTCTTGGAAGACGACAATAATATGATGCCATTGAACACGTTGGCCTCATTTTTGTAGTCACAAGTCAAGGCTGAACCTACTGCTGGGATCCCACATCGGAAGGTAATTCTAGTTCCATGATGATACATTGTGAGTGATTCAGTACCTTGTTTATGTTCTTTAACTATCTTGTTTATGTTTTACCTTTCGTATGACTGAATGAGCACACGCTTTGTATCTTAAAAAATGAATGAACCATTGCCAGTAATGAATTAGTACCAGTAATATGCCTTCCAAAAATATAGTGTATGACAGTGTCCCTGCACTACTAAGTTCGTTCATTGTCAAAATATGAAAGGTATTATTAACCAGCATCTCAATTGTGAGTGCAACACAGGGAAGCCGGGTTTCTTTATCTGTTTGTACTTTCAAGCCCTCCTTGGATTGTAGGAATCCCATAAGATTTTTGTAGGACACCAATCTTTCTCTTTGGATTTTGCCTTGGGATTCAGAGGAACTGTGTAGGATTTTTGTAGGATTTGGATCCTTAGGATTTTTTTATAAAATGATGATTGATTCGAAAGAGTATAATCCTTAGGAATTCCTTCAAAGGATTCCTTTGCACTCTACTTTGGAGGAAAATTTTCATCCACTCCAACCTCTTTGTACAATTCCTTTGGTTTTCCTATGCAATCAGACACCACTTGATCCAAAATACTACAGGCATCTAATCCTATAGGATTCAAGTGGACATGCCTCTATATAAGAAAGTGGCGCTTCCTCTTTTGAAACTTACAACAACTAGGAAACTAAGATAAGCAAGAAATCCAAATATTTGGAATATCAGAGTAAGAAATGCAATTCCTAATGTTGTTAATTTGTTGAGTAATATTATTGTCAGGATTTGCCTATTCACACTGTTAGCATGAACAATGAAGAATGCTGGTGTTAGAATATGTATGCCAGTAATGCACTTTTTGTCTCGAATTCAGATGTTGCGGGAAAGAAGGAGCTTCCGTTTGTAATCCTAGCACCTATTCTGAATGATCGGCCAAGCATGTGGTTCCTCGCTCGATCGGCTGATGGTGAACGCTTTATGATCATAATTACAACATATGGCATGGGGGTTGCCCATGGCGAACAGGGTGAAATCATTCCTCATGCTCAAAATAGGACTAACCTACACCTATATCCTACCTCTCGTGTCTACATTTTTGAAGAGGATCCTAGCTCTACTGGGCCTCTAGGGTCATCATTTGGAGGCAGGTTAACAGTCGGGTACAACTCTCTGTTTCTCGGTCTCAATTATCCAATCATTGACAAGATGATGAAAAAACACGGATGCAAGGCTGCTGATGGCACATTGTTCCCATTCATGAGGAAAAACTGTGTGTACACAACATACAGGAGATTTCGCGGAATACAATTCCCTCTAATTAAATGCTGCAACCTGTGGCAGTTATCATCCCAAAGATGGTTGGAACTGTGTGCGACAGGCGGAAATTTGGTTTAGGCCTAGTTTAGGTTTGGTATGCTCATTGTGCCGTCCCTAGACTAAGCTGTGATTCTTTCTGGTGTTACGTTGTGTCATCTTTTTTGCATCGTGGTTCAACAGTTGACTGTTAGTACACTTGTTTTAGTGGCTAGTTTGAATCAATTTATATTAGCCCTGTCGTGCTTTTGTATTTAGTATTGCCTTTCATGGTATAATCCATCTAGCCGTGATTATTTTGTAGCGTGATTTCTATACTATAGTTTTTAGTATTGTTACTAGCTTCTATATACGAGACTCGTGCTTTTTCTGAACCATCGCACCTCGTGCAGCTTTGTGTTTTGAGAGGAATATTCCTTCTTTCCTCTTAGTGAACAGGGAATAGTAGGTCACTTCTTCTTATAGGCCTTAACTAGGCCGTAATTGATCTTGGCTCGGTCAAAGCAGGCCGAGATGCCCTAGGATGATAGCTGCAAATGTTTATGCCGATATTCTAAAAAAAAGAGTTAATGCACACCCTTCCAAAAAATAAAAATTGTTTACGCAGACCCCATATTGTCTCTGGTACATGGCCATACTTTTGGCGCTACCGTGAAATTACTTGTTCAATACAGTATGTATCCTTGCTCATTCTTCTTTATGTGAAATGAACAACTCAAGCTCTGATGTGCTGACATTGTACTGTCTGTGCTAGTGTACAAACTGGTTGTATTATTGTGTTTGAAACTGTGAACTAAATGTGCGAATTCTGAGCATTTTTGCATGAAGACAATGCCACATGTTGGCGCTAATTGTGGCATGTACTAATTTCATCGTATGAAAGCATACAACTTCGAGTGATCAGTTTAAGCTGGTGCTTACTTGAGCTTTCTGCGGCTGGGCAAGTCGAGGCCACCGTGTGTCTATCGCCAACCGTTTATATGGCATGATTACAAGGTTTTGAGTACATCAAATCGATTGGGCACTTAGGCCGATTCAAATCCACCCAAACCATCTCGAAATATATCCTTTGCTGAAAAGATGATTGTGCGCTGTAAGACTTGATATGACACGATTTTATGTCAGTCATTCAAACTCCCTCCAATACTTTCCATGTTCAAATCCTGCGCTGCCCAAGTTCCTCGCTATGTTTGCTATGTATAATAAGGCGCAATATCGGTCACTTTTCTCCATTTCCATCTTCATTCTTTCGGATTCGGCATAGGTACAGCCAGGTCAGGTGGACCATCGACCTTCAATATAATATATTTTTACTACTCAGCCTATGAAAACAAATATTTCAACCCGACTTCGGATAAAAAACTTCGCATATTCTTGTTTCAAAAGAAAAACACTTAATTAGCCTTTCGTGGTGAGCAGAGTATATATTTTTTAGGGTACCAACTCCATTTTTTTGGAGGATGGGGTACGAACTACATTGAATTTTCACTAAGGACCTAGCGAAAAGATTGCACATCCGACTCAACACTGGACCAAAACCTTGCAAATTTAGTCTGCCGAGTCAGGTGGACTGCCGACCCCCGACATATTGAGTATATTGAATTTTCAGTGGGGAGGTTATTAGAAAATAGTACTACATTCTACCCAACTATGGCCCAAAACCTCCCTAATTTATCCTTCCGGGTTCAGGTTGGTTGTGGGTCACGAACCATCAACACATTATTACGTGGTTTTTTAAGCTTGAACCACACTGAAGAAATTTCGTTAAGGATCCCACGATAAGAAGCCCATTGGTTCACAAGATTGGACCAAGGTTATTTTTTTATCGCCCAAAATCGTCTTAATTTAGTATTTCCGTGCCATTCTGATAAAGTATAGGACAAGCTTCTCCTACCCATGTTGTATTTGTACATAGCATTTAGCATTTTTTATGGCAAGTCGTCAGGGTCGCTTCCTTTTCATTTTAAGTGATTTCAACATTTCTAAATTTAATCTTTTCCAGTAGTGGCATAGATGGTTCTGGCATAGTGGAGGCACACACGGTTCCCATTTGTTGAAGTCTTGAGTTAGATTCCTAGTTTTTTCAATATAAATATATAATATATAGTATCATGTCTGTCGTTCTTTTACATTTTTTCCAGCATACACACATTTCTTACACAGAGAAGGCTGACATCTGGGACCCATCAACTTTGCCAAGGTCAAAACAACGGCAGAGACGCTGACATGTTGGACCCAGCAGAGACCTTATACAGATGTTGTATCGAGCAATCAATGTTTCATTTACAAAGAGGCTGATATGTGAGACCTAGCAGCGCGACCTTATATAGATGCTACATCGAGCAACGTTGACAGTTCGAAACAAGGAGGCGCGAGCGAGAAAAAAGTTTAGCATGTACACGTTTCCTATAATGAGAGGCTGAAATGGGGGACCCAGCAGCGTGAGCAAATGGCAGATTCGTCGAGAAACGCTATCTAGTTCGGAACAGGGTAGCGCTAGAGAAGAAAAAAATTCCATCATACCCACGATTCTTCTAATGTGAGGCTGACATAAGGGACCCACCAACCTGAATAAACGGCTGATGCAGCGAGCAACGCTATCAAGTTCGGAACATGAAGGTGCGACACAGGGTAAAAAATCCATCATACATACATTTGTTCTAATGAGAGGATGACATGTGGGGCCTAGCATCGTGGTTAAATGGTAGATGCATCGAACATCGCTATCAAGTTCGGAACAGGGTAGCGCGAGCCAAGGGAAAAAATCCATCATACACACGTTTCTTCTAATGAGAGGATGACATGTGGAGCTCAGGAGGTTGGTTAAACGGTAGATGCGTCAAGCAGCGCTATCAACTTGGAACGGGGTAGCGCCAGCGAAGGAAAAAATTCCATCATACACACGTTTCTTCTAAGGAGAGGATGACATGTGGGTCCCAGGAGGTTGATTAGATGGTAGATGCATTCAGCAGCGCTATCAACTTCAGAACAGGGTAGCGCGAGCGAAGGAAAAAATTCCATCATACATACGATCCTTCTAATGAGAGGCCGACATGTGGGACCTTGCAGCCTGACTAAATGGCAGACGCCTCAAGCTATGTTATCAAGTTCAAATCCGGGAAGCATGACCGAAAAGTATGGTCCGCGAGAGACACTGACGTCCAAGACCCACACGCCTCAAAAGACTTCGGCGAGTCAACATCGCGCGAGGAAATGAAAATCATGCTTCTGCCACACGTTGGCCGAGCTTCCTCCATGTTTTTAGCAGATCCGTCATAGTAGAGGGACACAAAAGCCAAAAAAAATTCCATCGGCCACGGTCGAGCCAAGAATTTCGTCGCAGAAGACGCGACTTCTACGACGACCATCGGGCCAATTCGTTGCAGAAGGAAACTTTTCTTGTAGTGATGTGTCAAAGGATTGTCAGAAAACCCAAGAATATGATGTAATGGAACTGCCACATGCAATAGAGCACAAGTGTGATAGAGGTTGCATCACCACACCCACTTTGAGTGTGTGTGGTCATGTGGATCATTGTGGTTTGGAAAAGAACACATGCAAAGACACTCCAAGTGTCAAACCATGGTCACAAAGCCCTAGAACATGTTGGAATGCAACTGCCGCATGAAATGGAGCACAAGTGTGGTAGAGGTTGCATCGCCACACCCACTTGAGTTTGTGTGGTCATGTGGAGCATTGTGGTTTCGAACAAACACATGCAATGACATTCCATGTGTCAAACCATGCTTAGAAATCCCAAGAACATGCTGGAATGCAACTGCCACATGCAATGGAGCACCAGTGTGAGAGATCTTGCATCAACACAACCACTTGATTGTGTGTGGTCATGTGGATCAATGTGGTTTCGAAAAGAACACATGTAATGAAACTCCATGTGTCTGACCATAGTAAGAAAGCCCAAGAACATGTCGAAATGTAACTGCCACATGCAATGGAGCACCGGTGTGACAGAGGTTGCATCACCACACCCACTTGAGTGTGTGTGGTCATATGGATCATTGTGGTTTGGAAAAGAAAACATGTAATGACACTCCATGTGTCAAACCATGGTCGAAAGGCCCAAGAACATGTTGGAATGCAACTGCCACATGCAATGGAGCACCAGTGTGACATAGGTTGCATCAGCACACCCAATTCATTGTGTGTGGTCATGTGGATCATTGTGGTTTGGAAGAGAACACAAGCAATGACACTAACCATGGTAAGAAAGCCCAAGAACATCTTGGAATGCAACTGCCGCATGAAATGGAGCACCAGTGTGATATAAGTTGCATCACCACACCCAATTGAGTATGTGTGGTCATGTGGATCATTGTGGTTTGGAAAAGAACACAATCAATGACATTCCATGTGTCAAACCATGGTTATAAAGTCCTAGAACATGTTGGATTGCAACTGCCACATGCAATGGAGCACCAGTGTGACAGAGGTTGCACACCACACCCACTTGAGTGTGTGTGGTCATGTGGATCATTGTGGTTTGGAAAAGAACACATGCAATGACACTCCATGTGTCAAACCATTGTCAGAAAGCCCAAGAACATGTTGGAATGCAACTGCTACATGAAATGGAGTACTAGTGTGATAGAGATGCATCACCACACCCACTTGAGTGTGTGTGGTCATCTGGATCATTTTGGTTTGTAAAAAAACATGCAATGACACTCCATATGTTCAACCATTGTCAGAAAAGCCTAGAACATGTTGGAATGCAACTGCCACATGCAATGGAGCACCAGTGTGATAGAGGTTGCATCACCACACCTAATTGGGTGTGTGTGGTCATGTGTATCAATGTGGTTTCGAAAAGAACACATGTAATGACACTCCATGTGTCAAATCATGCTTAGAAATCCCAAGAACATGTTGGAATGAAACTGCCACAAGCAATGGAGCACCAGTGTGATAGAGGTTGCATCAACACAACCACTTGAGTGTGTGTGGTCATGTGGATCATTGTGGTTTGGAAAAGATAACATGCAATGACACTCCATGTGTAAAACCATGGTCAGAAAGCCCAAGAATATGTTCGAATGCAATTGCCAAATGCAATGGAGCACCACTGTGACACAGGTTGCATCGCTAGACCCACTAGAGTGTGTGTGGTCATGTGGATCATAGTGGTTTTCGCAAAGAACACATGCAATGACACTCCATGTGTCAAACCATGGTCACAAAGCACAAGAACATGTTGGAATGCAAATGCCACAAGCAATGGAGCACAAGTGTGACAGAGGTTGCATCACCACACCCACTTCATTGTGTGTGGTCATGTGGATCATTGTGGTTTTGAAAAGAACACATTTAATGACATTCCATGTGTCAAACTATGGTAAAAAGCCCAAGAACATGTTGGAATGCAACTGCCACATGCAATGGAGCACCAATGTGATAGAGGTTGCATCACCACACCCACTTGAGTGTGTGTCGTTATGTGGATCATTGTGGTTTGGGAAAGAACACACACAATGACACTCCTTGTGTCAATCCATGGTCAGATAGCCCTAGAACATGTTGGAATGCAACTGACACATGCAATGGAGCACCAGTGTGACAGAGCTTGCATCACCACACCCACTCGAGTGTGTGTAGTCATCTGGATCATTGTGTATTAGAAAAGAAAACATGCAATGACACTCCATGTGTCAAACTATGGTCAGAAAGCCCAAGAACATGTTGGAATGCAACTGCCACATGTGTAGCACCAATGTGACAGAGGTTGCATCACCACACCCACTTGAGTGTGTGTGGTCATGTGGATCAATATGGTTTCGAAAAGAACACATGTAATGACACTCCATGTGTCAAACCATGGTCAAAAATCCCAAGAACATGTTGGAATGTAACTAACACATGCAATGGAGCACCAGTGTGACAGAGGCTGCATCACCACACCCACTTGACTGTGTATGGTCATCTAGATCATTGTGGTTTGGAAAAGAACACACGCAATGACACTCCATGTGTCAAACAATGGTCAGAAAGCCCAAGAACATGTTTGAATGCAACTGCCAAATGCAATGGAGCACCAGTGTGACAGAGGTTGCATCACCACACCAACTTGACTATGTGTGCTCATATGGATCAATGTGTTTTCGAAAAGAACACATGTAATAACACTCCATGTGTCAAACCATGCTCAGAAATCCCAAGAACATGTTGGAATGAAACTGCCACATCCAATGGAGCCAAAGCGTGATAGAGATTGCATCACCACACCCACTTTAGTATCTGTAGTCATCTGGTTTCGAATATAACATATGCAATGACACTCCATGTGTCAAACCATGGTTAGAAAGCCCAATAACATGTTGGAATGCAACTGCTACATGATATGGAGTACTAGTGTGATAGAGGATGCATCACCACACCCACTTGAGTGTGTGTGTGTGGTCATATGGATAATTGTGGTTTGGGAAAAAAATGCAATGACACTCCATGTGTCAAACCATTGTCAGAAAGGCCAAGAAAATGTTGGAATGTAACTGCCACATGCAATGGAGCACCAGTGTGACTGAGGTTGCATCACCACACCCAGTTGAGTGTGTGTGGTCATGTGGATCAATGTGGTTTCGAAAAGAACAGATGTAATGACACTCCATGTGTCAAACCATGGTCAAAAACCCCAAGAACATGTTGGAATGTGACTGCCAGATGCAATGGAGAACCAATGTGATAGAAGTTGCATCACCACACCCACTTGAGTGTGTGTGGTCGTGTGGATCATTTTGATTTAGGAAAGAACACATGCAATGACACTCCATGTGTCAAACCATGGTTAGAAAGCCCAAGAACATGTTGGAATGCAACTGCCACATGCAATGGAGCACCACAGTGACACTGGTTACATCACCACACCCACTAGAGTGTTTATGGTTATGTGGATCAATGTGGTTTCGAAAATAACACATGTAGTGACACTCCTTGTGTAAAGCCATTCTCAGAAAACCATGTGTGTGTGGTCATGTGGATCATTGTGGTCGGGAAAAGAACACATGCAATGACATTCCATGTGTCTAACCATGGTCAAAAAGCCCTCGAACATGTTGGGATGCAACTACCACATGCAACCGAGCACCAGTGTGACAGAGGTTGCATCACCACACCAACTTGAGTGTGTGTGCTCATATGGATCAATGTGGTTTCAAAAAGAACACATATAATGACACTCCATGT
Organism: Avena eriantha; assembly: GCA_910589775.1. Lineage (NCBI taxonomy): Eukaryota > Viridiplantae > Streptophyta > Magnoliopsida > Poales > Poaceae > Avena > Avena eriantha. The sequence continues at coordinate 202,302,475 of OU342745.1, read as the reverse complement.
GTCAAACAATGCTCAGAAAGCCTAAGAACATGTTGGAATGAAACTGCCACATGCAATGGAGCCCAAGTGTGATAGAGGTTGCGTCACCACACCCACTTGACTGTGGATGGTCATATGGATCATTATGGTTTCGAAAAGATTACATGCAATGACACTCCATGTGTCAAACCATGGTTAGAAAGCCCAAGAACTTGTTGGAATGCAACTTCCACATGCAATGGAGCCCTAGTGTGATAGAGGTTGCATCACCACACCCACTTCATTGTGTGTGGTCATGTGGATCATCGTGGTTTGGAAAAGAACACATGCAATGACACTCCATGTGCCAAACCATGGTCAGAAAGCCCTAGAACATGTTGGAATGCTAATGACACATGCAATGGAGCACTAGTGTGATAGAGCTTGCATCACCACACCAATTTAGTGTGTGTGGTCATGTGGATCATTGTGTATTAGAAAATAAAACATGCAATGACACTCCATGTGTCAAACCATAGACAAAAAGCCCAAGCACATGTTGGAATGCAACTGCCACCTGCAATGGAGCACTAGATTGACAGAGGGTGCGTCACCTCACCCACTTGAGTGTGTGTGGTCATCTGGATCATAGTGGTTTGGAAACAAAACATGCAATGACACTCCGTATGTCAAACCATTTAAAAAAGGCCAAGAACATGTTGCAAAGCAACTGCCACATGCAATGGAGCACCAGTGTGACACAGGTTGCATCACCACACCCACTTCATTGTGTGTGGTCATGTGGATCATTGTGGTTTGGAAAAGAACATATGCAATGACACTCCATGTGTCAAACCATGCTCAGAAAGCATAAGAACTTGTTGGAATGAAACTATCACATGTAATGGAGCCCAGTGTGACATAGGTTGCATCACCACACCCACTTGACTGTGTATGGTAAAATGGATCATTATGGTTAAGAAAAGAACACATGGAATAACACTCCATGTGTCAAACCTTGGTCAGAAATCCTAAGAACATGTTGGAATGCAACTGCCACATGCAATGGAGCACCAATATGACAGAGGTTGCATCACCACACCCACTTCATTGTGTGTGGTCATGTGGATCATTGTGGTTTGGAAAACAACACATTCAATGACACTCCACGTGTCAAACCAGGGTCAGAAAGCCCTAGAACATGTTGGAATGCCACTGATACATGGAATGGAGCACAAGTGTGACAGAGCTTGCATCTCCACACCACTTGAGTGTGTGTGGTCATGAGGATCATTGTGTATTAGAAAAGAACACATGCAATGACACTCCATGTGTTAAACAATGGACAAAAAGCCCAAGAAGATGTTGGAATGCAATTGCTACTAGCAATGGAGCTCCACTATGACAGAGTTTGCATCACCACACCCGCTTGAGTGTGTGTGGTCATATGGATCATTATGGTTTGGAAAAAACATGCAATGACTCTCCATGTGTCAAACCATTGTCAGAAGGGCCAAGAACATCTTGGAATGCAACTGCCACATGCAATGGAGCACCAGTGTATCAGAGGTTGCATAATCACACCCACTTCATTGTGTGTGGTCATGTGGATCATGGTGGTTTGGAAAAAGAACATATGCAATGACACTCCATGTGTCAAACCATGCTCAGAAAGCCTAAGAACATGTTGGAATGAAACTACGACATGCAATTGAGCCCCAGTGTGAGTGATGTTGCATCACCACACCAACTTGACTGTGTATGGTCATATGGATCATTATGGAATGGAAAAGATCACATGCAATGACACTGCATGTGTCAAACCATGGTTAGAAAGCCCAAGAACATGTTGGAATGCAACTTCCACATGCAATGGAGCACTAGTGTGACAGAGGTTGCATCACCACACTGACTTAATTGTGTGTGGTCATGTAGATTATTGTGGTTTGGAAAAGAATAGATGTGATGACACTCCATGTGTCAAACCATGGCCAGAAGGCCCAAGAACATGTTGGAATGCAACTGCCACATGCAATGAAGCACCAGTGTGACAGAGGTTGCATCAGCACACCCACTTCATTGTGCGTGGTCATGTGAATCATTGTGGCTTGGAATAGAACACAAGCAATGACACTCCATGTGTCAAACCATGGACAAAAAGCCCATGAACATGTTGGAATGCAATTTCCACATGCAATAGAGCACCAGCGTGACAGAGGTTGCATCACCGAACCCACTTGACTATGTGTGGTCATCTGGATCATTGTGGATTGGAAAAAAACCTGCAATGACACTCCATGTGTCAAACCATTGTTAGAAAGGTAAAGAACATGTTGGAATGCAACTGCCACATGTAATGGAGCACAGGTGTGACAGAGGTTGCATCATCACACCAAATTCATTGTCTGGTCATGTGGATCGTTATGGTTTGGAAAAGAACACATGAAATGACACTCCATGTGTCAAACCATGGTCAGAAAGCCTAAGAATAGGTTGGAATGCAACTGCCACATGCAATGGAGGACCAAAGTTACTGAGGTTGCATCACCACACCAACTTGAGTGTGTGCGGTCATGTGGATCATTATGGTTTGGAAAAGGTAACATGCAATGACACTCCAGGTGTCAAACCATGGTCAGAAAGCCCAACAATATGTTGGAATGCAACTGCCAAATGCAATGGAGCACCACTGTGACACAGGTTGCATCGCTAGACCCACTAGAGTGTGTGTGGTCATGTGGATAATTGTGGTTTGGCAAAGAACACATGCAATGAGACTCCATGTGTCAAACCATGGTCAGAAAGCCCAAGAACATGTTGGACTGCAACTGACACATGCAATGGAGCACCAGTGTGATAGAGCTGGCATCACCACACTCACTCGAGTGTGTGTAGTCATCTGGATCATTGTGTATTATAAAAGAACACATGTAATGACCCTCCATGTGTTAAACCATGGACAGAAAGCCCAAGAACATATTGGAATGCAACTGCCACATGCAACGGAGCACCAGTGTGACAGAGGTTGCATCACCACACCCACTTGAGTGTGTGTGGTCATGTGGATCAATGTGGTTTCAAAAAGAACACTTGTAATGACACTCCATGTGTCAAACCAACAGTCAGAAAGCCAAGAACATGTTGGAATCTTAATGCCACATGCACTGGAGCACCAGTGTGATAGAGGTTGCATCATCACACCCACTTGAGTGTGTGTGGTGATCTAGATTATTGTGGTTTGGAAAAACACATGTAATGACACTCAATGTTTTAAACCATGCTCACAAAGCCCAAGAACAGGTTGGAATGCAACTACCACATGAAATGGAGCACCAGCGTGACAGAGGTTGCATCACCACACCCACTAGAGTGTGTGTGTGGTCATGTGGATCAATGTGGTTTCGAAAAGAACACATGTAATGACACTCCATGTGTCAAACCATGGTCAAAAGGCCCAAGAACATGTTGGAATGTAACTAACACATGCAATGGAGCACCAGTGTGACAGAGGCTGCATCACCACACCCACTTGACTGTGTATGGTCATCTGGATCATTGTGGTTTGGAAAAGAACACATGTAATGACATACCATGTGTCAAACAATGGTCAGTGTCAAACAATGGTCAGAAAGCCCAAGAACATCTTGGAATGCAACTGCCACATGCAATAGAGCACCAGTGTGACAGAGGTTGCATCACCACACCAACTTGAATATGTGTGCTCATATGGATCAATGTGTTTTCGAAAAGAACACATGTAATGACACTCCATGTGTCAAACCATGCTCAGAAATCCCAAGAACAAGTTGGAATGAAACTGCCACATGCAATGGAGCCCCAGTGTGACAGAGATTGTATCACCACACCCACTTGAGTCTGTGTAGTCATCTGGATCAATCTGGTTTCTAGAAAAACACATGCAATGACTCTCCATGTGCCAAACCATGGTCAGAAAGCCCAATAACATGTTGGAAACATGATATGGAGTTCCAGTGTGATAGAGGATGCATCACCACACCCACTTGAGTGTGTGTGTGGTCATTTGGATAATTGTGGTTTGGAAAAAACATGCAATGACACTCCATGTGTCAAACCATTGTCAGAAAGGCCAAGAAAATGTTGGAATGCAACTGCCACATGCAATGGAGCACAAGTGTGACTGAGGTTGCATCACCACACCCAGTTGAGTGTGTGTGGTCATGTGGATCAATGTGGTTTAGAAAAGAACACATGTAATGACACTCCATGTGTGAAACCATGGTCAAAAACCCCAAGAACATGTTGGAATGTAACTGCCAGATGCAATGGAGAACCAATGTGAGAGAGGTTGCATCACCACACCCACTTGAGTGTGCGTGGTCGTGTGGATCATTGTGGTTTAGAAAAGAACACATGCAATGACACTCCATGTGTCAAACCATGGTCAGAAAGCCCAAGAACATGTTGGAATGCAACTGCCACATGCAATGGAGCTCCACTATGACACTGGTTGCATCACCACACCCACTAGAGCGTGTATGGTTATGTGTATCAATGTGGTTTCGAAAATAACACATGTAGTGACACTCCATGTGTAAAGCCATTCTCTGAAAACCCAAGAACATGTTGGAATTTGTGTGTGTGGTCATGTGGATCATTGTGGTCGGGAAAACAACACATGCAATGACATTCCATGTGTCTAACCATGGTTAGAAAGCCCTAGAACATGTTGGAATGCAACTACCACATGCAACCGAGCACCAGTGTGACAGAGGTTGCATCACCACACCAACTTGAGTGTGTGTGCTCATATGGATCAACGTGGCTTCAAGAAGAACACATCTAATGACACTCCATGTCTCAAACCATGCTCAGAAAGCCTAAGAACATGTTGGAATGAAACTGCCACATGCAATGGAGCCCTAGTGTGATAGAGGTTGCATCACCACACCCACTTCATTGTGTGTGGTCATGTGGATCATCGTGGTTTGTAAAAGAACACATGCAATGACACTCCATGTGTCAAACCATGGTCAGAACGCCCTAGAACATATTGGAATGCAAATGACACATGCAATGGAGCACCAGTGTGACAGAGCTTGCATGACCACACCACTTGAGTGTGTGTGGTCATGTGGATCAATGTGGTTTCGAAAAGAACACATGTAATGACATTCCATGTGTCAAACCATGGTCAGAAATCCCAAGAACATGTTGGAATATAACTGCCACATGAAATGGAGCACTAGTATGATAGAGGTTGCATCACCACACCCACTTGAGTGTGTGTGGTCATCTGGATCATTTTGGTTTGGAAAAGAACACATGCAATGACACTCCATGTGTCAAGGCATGGTCAGAAAGCCCAAGAACATGTTGGAATGCAACTTCCACATGCAATGTAGCACCAGTGTGACAGAGGTTGCATCACCACACCCACTTCATTGTGTCTGGTCATGTGGATCATTATGGTTTGGAAAAGAACATATGCAATGACACTCCATGTGTCAAACCATGCTCACAAAGCCTAAGAACGTGTTGGAATGAAACTGCCACTTGTAATGGAGCCCAGTGTGACATAGGTTGCATCACCACACCCACTTGACTGTGTATGGTCATATGGATCATTATGGTTTGGAAAAGAACACATGCAATGACACTCCATGTGTCAAACCATGGTCTGAAATCCCAAGAACATGTTGGAATGCAATTGCCACATGCAATGGAGCACCAATGTGATAGAGGTTGCATCACCACACCCACTTCATTGTGTGTGGTCATGAGGATCATCGTGGTTTGTAAAAGAACACATGCAATGACACTCCATGTGTCAAACCATGGTCAGAAAGCCCTAGAACATATTGGAATGCAACTGCCACATGCAACGGAGCACCAGTGTGACAGAGGTTGCATCACCACACCCACTTGAGTGTGTGTGGTCATGTGGATCAATGTGGTTTCAAAAAGAACACTTGTAATGACACTCCATGTGTCAAACCAACAGTCAGAAAGCCAAGAACATGTTGGAATCTTAATGCCACATGCACTGGAGCACCAGTGTGATAGAGGTTGCATCATCACACCCACTTGAGTGTGTGTGGTGATCTAGATTATTGTGGTTTGGAAAAACACATGTAATGACACTCAATGTTTTAAACCATGCTCACAAAGCCCAAGAACAGGTTGGAATGCAACTACCACATGAAATGGAGCACCAGCGTGACAGAGGTTGCATCACCACACCCACTAGAGTGTGTGTGTGGTCATGTGGATCAATGTGGTTTCGAAAAGAACACATGTAATGACACTCCATGTGTCAAACCATGGTCAAAAGGCCCAAGAACATGTTGGAATGTAACTAACACATGCAATGGAGCACCAGTGTGACAGAGGCTGCATCACCACACCCACTTGACTGTGTATGGTCATCTGGATCATTGTGGTTTGGAAAAGAACACATGTAATGACATACCATGTGTCAAACAATGGTCAGTGTCAAACAATGGTCAGAAAGCCCAAGAACATCTTGGAATGCAACTGCCACATGCAATAGAGCACCAGTGTGACAGAGGTTGCATCACCACACCAACTTGAATATGTGTGCTCATATGGATCAATGTGTTTTCGAAAAGAACACATGTAATGACACTCCATGTGTCAAACCATGCTCAGAAATCCCAAGAACAAGTTGGAATGAAACTGCCACATTCAATGGAGCCCCAGTGTGACAGAGATTGTATCACCACACCCACTTGAGTCTGTGTAGTCATCTGGATCAATCTGGTTTCTAGAAAAACACATGCAATGACTCTCCATGTGCCAAACCATGGTCAGAAAGCCCAATAACATGTTGGAAACATGATATGGAGTTCCAGTGTGATAGAGGATGCATCACCACACCCACTTGAGTGTGTGTGTGGTCATTTGGATAATTGTGGTTTGGAAAAAACATGCAATGACACTCCATGTGTCAAACCATTGTCAGAAAGGCCAAGAAAATGTTGGAATGCAACTGCCACATGCAATGGAGCACAAGTGTGACTGAGGTTGCATCACCACACCCAGTTGAGTGTGTGTGGTCATGTGGATCAATGTGGTTTAGAAAAGAACACATGTAATGACACTCCATGTGTGAAACCATGGTCAAAAACCCCAAGAACATGTTGGAATGTAACTGCCAGATGCAATGGAGAACCAATGTGAGAGAGGTTGCATCACCACACCCACTTGAGTGTGCGTGGTCGTGTGGATCATTGTGGTTTAGAAAAGAACACATGCAATGACACTCCATGTGTCAAACCATGGTCAGAAAGCCCAAGAACATGTTGGAATGCAACTGCCACATGCAATGGAGCTCCACTATGACACTGGTTGCATCACCACACCCACTAGAGCGTGTATGGTTATGTGTATCAATGTGGTTTCGAAAATAACACATGTAGTGACACTCCATGTGTAAAGCCATTCTCTGAAAACCCAAGAACATGTTGGAATTTGTGTGTGTGGTCATGTGGATCATTGTGGTCGGGAAAACAACACATGCAATGACATTCCATGTGTCTAACCATGGTTAGAAAGCCCTAGAACATGTTGGAATGCAACTACCACATGCAACCGAGCACCAGTGTGACAGAGGTTGCATCACCACACCAACTTGAGTGTGTGTGCTCATATGGATCAACGTGGCTTCAAGAAGAACACATCTAATGACACTCCATGTCTCAAACCATGCTCAGAAAGCCTAAGAACATGTTGGAATGAAACTGCCACATGCAATGGAGCCCTAGTGTGATAGAGGTTGCATCACCACACCCACTTCATTGTGTGTGGTCATGAGGATCATCGTGGTTTGTAAAAGAACACATGCAATGACACTCCATGTGTCAAACCATGGTCAGAACGCCCTAGAACATATTGGAATGCAAATGACACATGCAATGGAGCACCAGTGTGACAGAGCTTGCATGACCACACCACTTGAGTGTGTGTGGTCATGTGGATCAATGTGGTTTCGAAAAGAACACATGTAATGACATTCCATGTGTCAAACCATGGTCAGAAATCCCAAGAACATGTTGGAATATAACTGCCACATGAAATGGAGCACTAGTATGATAGAGGTTGCATCACCACACCCACTTGAGTGTGTGTGGTCATCTGGATCATTTTGGTTTGGAAAAGAACACATGCAATGACACTCCATGTGTCAAGGCATGGTCAGAAAGCCCAAGAACATGTTGGAATGCAACTTCCACATGCAATGTAGCACCAGTGTGACAGAGGTTGCATCACCACACCCACTTCATTGTGTCTGGTCATGTGGATCATTATGGTTTGGAAAAGAACATATGCAATGACACTCCATGTGTCAAACCATGCTCACAAAGCCTAAGAACGTGTTGGAATGAAACTGCCACTTGTAATGGAGCCCAGTGTGACATAGGTTGCATCACCACACCCACTTGACTGTGTATGGTCATATGGATCATTATGGTTTGGAAAAGAACACATGCAATGACACTCCATGTGTCAAACCATGGTCTGAAATCCCAAGAACATGTTGGAATGCAATTGCCACATGCAATGGAGCACCAATGTGATAGAGGTTGCATCACCACACCCACTTCATTGTGTGTGGTCATGAGGATCATCGTGGTTTGTAAAAGAACACATGCAATGACACTCCATGTGTCAAACCATGGTCAGAAAGCCCTAGAACATATTGGAATGCAAATGACACATGCAATGGAGCACCAGTGTGACAGAGCTTGCATGACCACACCACTTGAGTGTGTGTGGTCATGTGGATCATTGTGTATTAGAAAATAACACATGCAATGACATGTGTCAAACCATGGATAAAAAGCCCAAGAACATGTTGGAATGCAACTACCACATGCAATGGAGCACTAGATTGACAAAGGTTGCATCACCACACCCACTTGAGTGTGTGTGGTCACCTGGATCATTGTGGTTTGGAAAAAACATGCAACGACACTCCATGTGTCAAACCATTGTCAGAAAGGCCAAGAACATGTTGCAAAGCAACTGCCACATGCAATGGAGCATCAGTGTATGATATGGAGTACCGGTGTGATAGAGGATGCATCACCACACCCACTTGAGTGAGTGTGTGGTCATATGGATAATTGTGGTTTGGAAAAAACATGCAATGACACTCCATGTGTCAAACCATTGTTAGAAAGGCCAAGAAAATGTTGGAATGCAACTGCCACATGCAATGGAGCACCAGTGTGATAGAGGTTGCATCACCACACCCAGTTGACTGTGTGTGGTCATGTGGATAAATGTGGTTTCGAAAAGAACACATGTAATGACAGTCCATGTGTCAAACCATGGTAAAAAAACCCAAGAACATGTTGGAATGTAACTGCCAGATGCAATGGAGAACCAATGTGATAGAGGTTGCATCACCATACCCACTTGAGTGTATGTGGTCGTGTGGATAATTGTGGTTTAGAAAAGAATGCATATAATGACACTCCATGTATCAAACCATGGTCAGAAAGCCCAAGAACGTGTTGGAATACAACTACCACACGAAATGGAGCACCACTATGACACTAGTTGCATCACCACACCTACTAGAGTGTGTATGGTTATGTGGAACAATGTGGTTTCAAAAATAACACATGTAATGACACTCCATGTGTAAAGCCATTCTTATAAAACCCAAGAACATGTTGGAATGTGTGTGTGGTCATGTGGATCATTGTGGTTGGGAAAAGAACACATGCAATGACATTCCATGTGTCTAACCATGTTTAGAAAGCCCTAGAACATGTTGGAATGCAACTACTACATGAAACCGACGACCAGTGTGATAGAGGTTGCATCACCACACCAACTTGAGTGTGTGTTCTCATATGGATCAATGTGGTTTAAAAACGAACACATCTAATGACACTCCATGTGTCAAACCATGCTTAGAAAGTCTAACAACATGTTGGAGTGAAACTGCCACATGCAATGGAGCCCTAGTGTGATAGAGGTTGCATCACCACACACACTTGACTGTATATGGTCATATGGATCATTATGGTTTGGAAAAGAACACATGCAACGACACTCCATGTGAAACCATGGTTAGAAATCCCAAGAACATGTTGGAATGCAACTTCCACATGCAATGGAGCACCAGTGTGATAGAGATTGCATTAAGACACCCACTTCATTGTGTGTGGTCATGTGGATCATTGTGGTTTGGAAAAGAACACATGTAATGACACTCCATGTGTCAAACTATGGTCAGAAAGCCCAAGAACATGTTGGAATACAACTGCCACATGCAATGGAGCACCAGTGTGACAGAGGTTGCATCACCACACCAACTTGACTATGTGCTCATATGGATCAATGTGTTTTCGAAAAGAACACATGCAATGACACACCGTGTGTCAAACAATGGTCAGAAAGCCCAAGAACATGTTGGAATGCAACTGCCACATGCAATGGAGCACCAGTCTGATAGAGGTTGCATCACCACACCAATTTGAATGTGTGTGCTCATATGGATCAATGTGTTTTCGAAAAGAACACATGTAATGACACTCCATGTGTCAAACCATGCTCTGAAAGCCCAAGAACATGTTGGAATGAAACTGCCACATGCAATGGAGCCCCAGTGTGACAGAGATTGCATCACCACTCCCACTTGAGTCTGTGTAGTCATCTGGATCAATCTGGTTTCGAAAAGAACACATGCAATGACACTCCATGTGTCAAACCATGGTCAGAAAGCGCAATAACATATTGGAATGCAACTGCTACATGATATGGAGTACCAGTGTGATAGAGGATGCATAACCACACCCACTTCATTGTGTGTGGTCATCTGGATCATTGTGGTTTGGAAAAGAACATATGCAATGACAGTCCATGTGTCAAACCATGCTCAGAAAGCCTAAGAACATGTTGGAATGAAACTGCCACATGTAATGGAGCCCAGTGTGACATAGGTTGCATGACCACACCCACTTGACTGTGGATGGTCATATGGATGATTATGGTTTCGAAAAGAGCACATGCAATAATACTCCATGCGTCAAACCATGGTCAGAAAGCCCAAGAACATGTTGGAATGCAACTGCCACATGCAATGGAGCACCAATGTGACAGAGGTTGCATCACCACACCCACTTCATTGTGTGTGGGCATGTGGATCATTGTGGTTTGGAAAAGAACACATGTAATGACACTCCATGTGTCAATCCATGGTCAGAAAGCCCTAGAACATGTTAGAATGCAACGGACACATGCAATGTAGCACAAGTGTGACAGAGCTTGCATCACCACACCACTTGAGTGTGTGTGGTCATGTGGATCACTGTCTATTAGAAAAGAACACATGCAATGACACTCCATGTGTCAAACCATGGTCAGAAAGCCCAAAAATATGTTGGAATGCAACTTGCACATGCAATAGAGCACCAGTGCGACAGAGGTTGCATCACCACACCCACTTGAGTGTGTGGTTATGTGGATCTATGTGGTTTCAAAAACAACACATGGAATGACACTCCATGTGTCAAACCATGTTCAGAAAGCCCAAAAACATGTTTCAATGTAACTGACACATGCAATAGAGAACCAGTGTGACAGAGGTTGCATCACCACATCCACTTGAGTGTGTGTGATCATGTAGATCATTATGGTTTGGAAAAGAACACATACAATGACACTCCATGAGTCAAACCATGGCCAGAAAGCTAAAGAACATGTTGGAATGCAACAACCACATGCAATGGAGCACCAGTGTGACCGAGGTTGCATCACCACAACCACTTGAGTGTGTGTGGTCATGTGTAACAATGTGGTTTTGAAAAGAACACATGTAATGACACTCCATGTGTCAAACCATGCTCAAAAATCCCAAGAACATGTTGGAATTCAACTGCCACATGCAATGGAGGACCAGTGTGATAGAGGTTGCATCACCACACCCACTTGATTATGTGGGTGTGGTCATGTGGATCATTATTTATTAGAAAAGAACACATGCAATGACCCTCCATGTGTTAAACCATGGACAAAAAGCCCAAGAACTTATTGGAATGCAACTGCCACATGCAATGGAGCACGAGTGTGACAGAGGTTGCATCCCCACACCCACCTTAGTGTGTGTGTTCCTGTGGATCAATGTGGTTTAGAAAAGAACACTTGTAATGACACTCCATGTGTCAAACCAACAGCCAGAAAGCCAAGAATATGTTGGAATCTAACTACCACATGCACTGGAGCACCAGTGTGATAGAGGTTGCATCATCACACTCACTTGAGTGTGTGTGGTCATCTACATTATTGTGGTTTTGAAAAAACACATGCAATGACACTCCATGTGTCAACCCATGGTTAGAAAGCCCAAGAACATGTTGGAATGTAACTGCCACATGCAATGGAGCACCAATGTGCTAGAGGTTGCATCACCACACCAACTTGAGTGTGTGCTCATATGGATCAATGTGGTTTCGAAAAGAACACATGTAATGACACTCCATGTGTCAAACCATGCTCCGAAAGACCAAGAACATGATGCAATTAAACTGCCACATGCAGTAGAGCACCAGTGTGACAGAGGTTGCATCACCACACCCACTTGAGTGTGTGTGGTCATGTGGATCAATGTGGTTTCGAAAAGAACACATGTAATGACATTCCATGTGTCAAACCATGGTCAGAAATCCCAAGAACATGTTGGAATATAACTGCCACATGAAATGGAGCACTAGTATGATAGAGGTTGCATCACCACACCCACTTGAGTGTGTGTGGTCATCTGGATCATTTTGGTTTGGAAAAGAACACATGCAATGACACTCCATGTGTCAAGGCATGGTCAGAAAGCCCAAGAACATGTTGGAATGCAACTTCCACATGCAATGTAGCACCAGTGTGACAGAGGTTGCATCACCACACCCACTTCATTGTTTGTGGTCATGTGGATCATTGTGGTTTGGAAAAAAACACATGCAATGACACTCCTTTTGTCAAACCATGGTCAAAAAGCCCAAGAATATATTATAATGGAACTTCATAGGCAATGGAGCACCAATATGACAGAGGTTGTATCACCACACCCACTTGAGTGTGTGTGGTCATGTGGATCAACGTGGTTTCAAAAAGAACACATGTAATGACACTCCATGCGTCAAACCATGCTCAGAAATCCCACGAACATGTTGGAATGCAACAACCATATGCTATGGGGAAATAGTGTGACAGAGGTTGCATCACCACACCCACTTGATTGTGTGTGGTCATGTGGATCAATGTGGTTTCAGAAGGAACACATGTAATGACACTCCATGTGTCCGACCATGGTTAGAAAGCCCAGGAACATGTCGGAATGTAACTGGCACATGCAATGGAGCACCATTGTGACAGAGGTTGCATCACCACACCCACGTGAGTGTGTGTGGTCATGTGGATCAATGTGGTTTCGAAAAGAACACTTGTAATGACACTCCATGTGTCAAACCAACAGTCAAAAATCCTAGAACATGTTGGAATCTAACTGCCACATGCACTGGAGCACCAGTGTGATAGAGGTTACATTATCACACCCACTTGAGTGTGTGTGGTCATCTAGATTATTGTGGTTTGGAAAAAACACATGCAATGACACTCCATGTGTCAAACCATGGTCAGAAAGCTTAAGAACATATTGGAATGCAACTGCCACATGCAATAGAGCACCAGTGTGACAGAGGTTGCATCACCACATCAACTTGAGTGTGTGTGCTCATATGGATCAATGTGGATTTGAAAAGAACACATGTAATGACACTCCATGTGTCAAACCATGCTCAGAAAGACCAAGAACATGTTGCAATGAAACCGCCACATTTAGTGGAGCACCATTGTGACAGAGGTTGCATCACCACACCCACTTGAGTGTGTGTGGTCATGTTGATCAATTTGGTTTCGAAAAGAACACATGTAATGACACTCCATGTGTCAAACCATGGTCAGAAATCCCAAGAACATGTTGGAATGTTACTGCCACATGAAATGGAGCACTAGTGTGACAGAGGTTGCATCACCACACCCAGTTGAGTGTGTGTGCTCATCTAGATCATTTTGGTTTGGAAAAGAACACATGAAATGACACTCCATGTGTCAAGGCATGGTCACAAAGCTCAAGAACATGTTGGAATGCAACTTCCACATGCAATGAAGCACTAGTGTGACAGAGGTTGCATCATCACACCCACTTCATTGTTTGTGGTCATGTGGATCGTTGTGGTTTGGAAAAGAACACATGCAATGACACTCCATGTGTCAAACCATGGTTAGAAAGCCCAAGAATATGTTATAATGGAACTGTTGAAAGGCCCAACTTAGGTCGACTAAAGGGGGGTGAATAGGAGACTACCAATTTTTATATTTTTATCCCACTTTTAAGGCTTAAGCACAACGTAAGGTTCACTAGAGATGCAACTACGTGAACACCCTAAATGACAAGAAGCACAAAGGAAAACAAGAGAGTAAATGCAAGAAGTAAAGGAGCGGAGCGAAAGAACCGACAAGGGGACACGAAGATGTAATTCCCGTAGTTCACTTCCAAGGAAGCTACGTCTATGTTGGAGAGGTGTCGGGGCCACACAAGGTCTCCCGAGCGCCACAAAGGCCTCACCTTCTTCTCCGGTGAACACCACCCCAAAGGTGGCCTCACAATCCACTAACCGGTGACCTTGAAGGCGCCAACCGAAAACCTTTACAACGAGGTTGAGGGGTGGCTTCACAACTCAATTGAAGGCCCTCAACGACACCCCGGAGATTTACAACAAATGCCCCATCTCCAAGGATGCCCTACACCGTCTAGGGTTCCAAGAACCCAAGAAACGAAATCCACGAAGGATGAGTGGGGGAAATCAAAATTCCTTTGGTGGAGGTGTAGATCTAGGTCACCTCTCCCAATCCTCAAAAGATCAAGAGATTTGAGTGGGTAGGGAGAGAGATCTAGCAAAGTCAAGCTCTTGTGAAAATGGTGGAGAGAGAGAACAAAGAGATAAGGTTGGAGGAAGAAGAAGGGGGCTTTAAATAGCACCCCTTCAAACGGGCAGAAACTGCCCTGGCCTGACGCCGTCGGTACTACCGGTGACTGACCGGTAGTACCGGCGAGCGACCCACCACCGGACCAGCCCAGGCCACGTAACGGTCATACGACTGTCGGTGGACCCAAAAGGGCTGGCCGGTAGTACCGGTCCAAGTTCCGCCCTTATTTCCGCCAAATAGACAGTGCGAGGTAGAAGGTTATCTGACCCACACTGCCCAGTGTCGGAAATATGACCGGAACTGGACACAGAACTACCGGTCCCCGAAGCTGGCCGGTACTACCGGTGAGGGAGCGGTACTACCGCTCAAGGGGGTAGGAGCTGGTCAGGCCGGTACTACCGGTCCAAGATCCGACGCTATTTCCGACAAATAGCCAAAGTTAGACAGAAGTCTTACAGAGCCCAAATAGGCTTCATCGGAAATAGGAATGGATCTTCGATCGGAAGTACCGCTCGAACAGCCCTGGGAAAACCCCTGCGCAGTACTACCGCTGCCTGGCCGGTACTACCGGTCAGGGAAGAAACCCCTCCAACAGCTGAGAAAACTCTCTCCCACTCAAAAACTGGGATGGCTGTGGAGGTGCATATATGGTATGTGCATGAAATATTGATTTCCCACAACCTTCCTAGATGGACTCCCTCTTGATAGTACGGTAGCCTAAAATGTAAACAAGAGAAAGTGAAAAATAAAAGCTATCGACTGCAAGCTCTTCCTTGAGAGACAACATCCACGAACACGTCCGAAGATAAAACCTGAAACTCGGACAAACGGTTAAACCACAAAAGGAGTTGTCATCAACACCAAAAACATACGAAGAGAAAATAATCCTTTCAACTGTCACATGCAAGGGAGCACCAATGTGATAGAGGTTGCATCACCACACCCACTTGAGTGTGTGTGGTTATATGGATAATGTGGTTTCGAAAAGAACACCTGTAATGACACTCCATGTGTCAAAACATTCTCAAAAATCCCACAAACATGTTGGAATGCAACTTCCATATGCAATGGAGAACCAGTGTGATAGAGGTTGCATCACCACACCCACTTGATTGTGTATGGTCATGTGGATCAATGTGGTTTCAAAAGGAACACATGTAATGAAACTCCATGTGTCCGACCATGGTTAGAAAGCCCAAAAACACGTCGGAATGTAACTTACACATGCACTGGAGCAACAGTGTGATAGAGGTTGCATCACCACTTCCACTTGAGTGTGTGTGTCCCTTCGATCGACCATCCCTTGCTTGACGAGTAGCTCTTTTTATTCGCTTGACAAAGCCGCTGCTCATGTGGATTATTGTGGTTTGTAAAAGAACACATGCAATGACACTCCATGTGTCAAACCATGGTCAGAAAGCCCTAGAACATGTTGGAATGCAACTGACACATTGAATGGAGGACTAGTGTGATAGAGGTTGCATCACCACACCCACTTGATTGTGTGTGGTCATCTGGATCAAGTTGGTTTCAAAAGGAACACATGTAATGACACTACATGTGTCCAAGCATGGTTAGAAAGACCAAGAACACGTCGGAATTTTACTGCCACATGCAATGGAGCACCAGTATGACAGAGGTTGCATCACCACGCCCACTTGAGTGTGTGTGGTCATGTGGATCATTATGGTTTGTAAAAGAACACGTGCAATGACACTCCGTGTATCAAACCATGGTCAGAAAGCCCTAGAACATCTTGGAATGCAACATACACATGCAATGGAGCAGTAGTGTGATAGATCTTGCATCACCACACTACTTGAGTGTGTGTAGTCATGTGGATCATTGTTTATTAGAAAAGAACACATGCAATGACCCTCCATGTGTTAAACCATGGACAAAAAGCCCAAGAACATATTGGAATGCAACTGCCACATGCAATGGAGCACCAGTGTGACAGAGGTTGCATCACCAGACCCACATGAGTGTGTGTGTTCGTGTGGATCAATGTAGTTTAGAAAAGAACACTTGTAATGACACTCCATGTGTCAAACCAATAGCCAGAAAGCCAAGAATATGTCGGAATCTAACTACCACATGCACTGGAGCACAAGTGTTATAGAGATTGCATCATCACACTCACTTGAGTGTGTGTGGTCATCTACATTATTGTGGTTTTGAAAAAACACATGCAATGACACTTCATGTGTCAACCCATAGTCAAAAGCCCAAGAACATGTTGGAATGCAACTGCCACATGCAATGGAGCACCAATGTGCTAGAGGCTGCATCACCACACAAACTTTAGTGTGTGTGCTCATATGAATCAATGTGGTTTCGAAAAGAACACATGTAATGACACTCCATGTGTAAAACCAACAGTCAGAAATCCAAGAACATGTTGGACTCTAACTACCACATGCACTGGAGCACCAGTGTGATAGAGTGTGTGTGGTCATGTGGATTATTGGTGTTTGTAAAAGAACACATGCAATGACACTCCATGTGTCAAACCATGGTCAGAAAGCCCTAGAACATGTTGGAATGCAACTGACACATGCAATGGAGCACTAGTGTGATAGAGGTTGCTTCACCACACCCAATTCATTGTGTGTGTTATGGGGTAACCTCGTGGGTGTCCCGATCTTCACGGATTTCATGGTGAAATCGAGGGGAAAGCGAGGGCAAAGGGAGAAGGTAGCGAAAGAGGACGCACACCTCGCGAAGAACACGATGAACACACACAAAACTCACACGATACAAGGTCGATTGCTCTCGTCGGTGGCCACTGGTCCGATAGAATCCTCACAAGGAAAGATTGGTCAACATGCTCCCTCGATCCCACACGGAGAGGGAAGAACACCTTGGAGAGTGTCTTGACATCTTAGAAAAGGGAAACCGATGCCAAGTCCTTGTACAACGAGGGAGGCGCGATGCAAACTCCAATGAGGAGGTGACGATAGTCGATCCCCTTTGGTAGAAGGGGATGAGGCAAAACTAAAGATTCCACAAAGGGGGTTTTATTTAGTCTATCATCTATGCCTAGGGTTACATGAGGGGGTGGGGGCACTATATATAGGCCAACCACTAGTTCAAGGGTACTTTAGGAATAAAAGGGGAAAGTCTAGGCGGACTAAGGGGTACATGGGTCAAAGGCCTAGCTGGCGGCACGCAGGCCCATACGCTCAGGCCGGAGACTCCGGTGTGGGGTCCGGAGACTCTGGTGTGGGCCAAAGACTCCGGTCTGTCTCTGGTGTCGTACCCGGAGTGGCAGACAGAATGACCTCGAGCTCGATTTGGGGGCGAGTCCGGAGGTGGGCCGGAGACTCTAGGGTATGCAGGTCAAAGACTCCGGTGTCTTCAGGCTAGAGACTTCGGTGTGGCCAGAGACTCTGGTGTGGGCAGGCTGGAGACTCCGGTGCTCTAGTTGCTGCTTGTTCCGTCTTCTCTTCCAAGCCTCTGTCTTGTCAGGCTTGGTGCTCCAGGCTTCCTACCATGCCTCCGTACTTGTTGGTGTGAACCTATCATGGATATGGGACGGAGTATGAAGTAGTATACCATTCAATGGGGTAGGAAATGGGCTCGCACAGAGGAATAGATTCACCTTTGGAGTCCATGATGACTTGGCATAAGTTGGAGACGATCATGTGGTAACGATCGAAGGTCGGGCTACATCATCCCCCTCCCTTCAAAAAGGGTCGTCCTCGACTCTACATGCTAATCACAAAGTAGAAGATGTCGAGAGACCTTCTTGATCCTGGGGTTCACCATATAGTCGTCCTCGGGAAGGTTGAATTGACAACACTTCAATGTTCCTTCACCTTTCCTGAAGCCTACAAAGCTCACAACAAAATTGAAGCAACACTCAAAGCGTAGCCAATTCATGAAGATTATAGCATGAGTCCTCAAGTAGAAGGAAGTCACCTTAGGATGTAGAGATGGCTCGTTGAATGGCAAACATAGGTAATTATCTTCTATTCGACTTGTCAACTCTTTGTCAATAGAGGTTGACGTGGAAGCAATTGTACCTTCACACAACAAAGACCAAGCAACATATGTTTGTGTGTGATAGAGGAGCATGTCATTTGAGGCATGTCCATTCTTGTTCACAACACTATTACCACAACTCAAGTATAACAAATGGGATGCATAAGCAAGGTCAAAGTGCATGGAAATTGTTTGAACATCATCCAAATGTGGGAACTCAAAAACGCCATAAAACATCTTAGTGTGGCACTCAAAGCAATGAACAATATTGGTCAACATCTTTGAGCAAGGAAAGGAGAATTCAGCAAAAACACATGACGAAAGATATCCAAAACAACATCATTATGTGTGCAAACCAACCATTGGAAAGAGAAAGTGTTCGATATGTTGGATGCCACACACAAATCATCATAAGCAAAGATCATGGGCATTGGAGTATCATAAGCAGAAGCAAAAATAACATGTTTGCAAACAAACCATATGAAAGAGCAAGTGGTCCTTATGTTTGTTGCAACAACAATACGAGAGACTTGGAAGCTCTCGTGACAATACATGCTCATAATGGCATTATGGTTGCACACAAAACATCGGAAAGAGAAATTGTTCAACATTTTTTTTGCAACACACAAAGCATCAATGTCCAATAGAAATGAAACATGATTGTCACAAGGTGAAAGAATACCATTAACATGCTTGCAATCAAACCATATGAAAGAGCAATTTGCCAACATGAAAGATGCAAAGCATGCAAAAGGTATCAGAGCTGGGTTCGATCTTAAACTCACATGGGGGATGCTCTCTAGAGGTCTTTTCGTCAACTCGTGCTCAACCGAGGTTGACATTATCTTGCTGGTACCTACACACATCAAAGATACAAGGAAGAACGTGTTTTCATGGTAGAGAAATACATCATCCATCATGACATATCTCTTCTTGTGCACATCACCAAGAGTTTCAATCAAGTGTAATTTATGTGCATGGTGAGTATGCAAGTGGGGAACATGCTTATCATGGCAATCATCAAAATCTCCAAAATTTGAGAAAGCTATGGGGGCCATCTCAATATCAAGCATATGATAATTATTGTTGCAAGCAAAACAAGTGAAAGAGCAATTGTTCATCTTATTACAAGCAACGGGAGAAACTGTAAAACATTCATGACAAAGCATGGTTCGAGGGGTACCATTGGTAACATCATTGCAAGCAAAACATTGGAAAGAGCAATTGTTCCACAAAGTGCAAGCAATGATATCATCAATGTAACGTTTAGAGCATGGCATGTCTATGGAAACATCATCACAATCAAATAATTTCACATGCTCAACATTATGCAAAGGAAAAGTATCACATGGAAATATCAATGAAGCATATGTGATATCACAAACATCATCCATAGCATGCAAGTCATCAGAAATCATCATGTCCACTAGTGGGATCATGGAATCACCAACACCCGTATTCTTACCTTGTTCATACCTCTCATATGAAGTGGGTGTTGTGGTAGTATTGGCCTTCATGTGGGCGACTTCTTCATCATCCATGGGGATGGCATCATCTTCATCCACCATGTACATCTTCTTGGTTGGAGGCATCATCATCTCCAAGCTTGGCGCTTCTTGATCCATGGAACCTCGCACATCATGAGGAAACACACTAGAGGTAGAGGGTAAGTCGTTAGAAATCAAAGTGGTCTCACATGACCTATCAACTACCACTCTCAACTCACTCGGTGTATCACTCATGCCCTCCAAGTGGAAGCACTCAATCTCACGTATGGTGGAGTCGCTCATCTCACTCTTGCTTTCACTCAAGTGGGCTAAGTGGCTCTCATACTCACATGGGATTGGTACCACATCATCACTCAAGCATGTAGGGGTAGGCTCGGTTCTCTTAACTCCATGTGCCTCCTTTGGTGAAGGGAAAATCCCATGCTCACCATTCTTGACCTTGTCGTCGCCATCTTGTGGGGTAGGCCCTTGTCTTGGAGATTTCTCATCCTTTGCCATGGCCTCCTTGGCTTGTGGAGACATCCTCTTGACGTACTCGTCCAACTTGGCGAAGTAGAGGTCTTTGTCTTCCTTATCCATGAAGTTGCATGCGTCATCTAGGACGTCAAGTCTTGGTGTTGAAGCTTGACGGCGTGGAGGAAGGCTTGCTCTTTGTGTCATTTTGGTGGTGGCACGAGTAGTATAAGGCGCCTTATGTTGGTGTCGACGGTGGTCATTGGCGTGCCTTGACAAAGGTTGATGTAGATGGCGCACTTGGTCATCCACATGATGCTCGCGACGATGGTCCTTATCCTTGGTACTCTTATTTTGATGGTTGTGCCTTCTTGAGCTTGGTTGAGCATTATGGATGGTGCTCAACATGTATTCTTCGTCTTCATGGTGAAGATTCCTTGAACGATGTCTTGTATCCTCTTGATGTTGGCGATGATCTCTAGAGGATGTATGTCGATGAAGATTCCTGCTTCGTGGTGCCTCTTTTGGAAGATGATGTTGGGGCGCCACTCTTCTTGTAGGCGGTGGCACTTGTTGCCTTGGAGGTTGTTGCACTTGACGCCTTCGAGGTTGTGGTGCTTGGCGCCTTGGAGATGGTGGTGCTTGGTGGCTTGGAGGTTATGGCGCTCGTCTCCTTGGAGATGGTGGTGCATGACGCCATTTAGGTGGTGGCGTTTGACGCCTTGGAGGTGGATCATCGAAGTAGGTGGTGCCCTTTGGTGTGGCACACTTGGCCTTGAAGGTCATGGTTTCTTGATGATGCATCTCCGCTAGCTTGGCATAGTAGTCCTCCATCTCCAAGTGGTGGAGGTATTCTTCATGGCTCATGGAAGAGCCCTCGAAGTTGGTGAAGCTCACCATGTCCTCCATGATTAGTGAGGCATCATTGTTGAAGCACTCGAAGTCATCCATGCTTGGGGAGTCATTGTTGATGTAGTACTCCATATCACCCAAGCATGTGGAGCCATTGTCGGTTTAGTGCTCCATGCACGAGGAGCCATTATTGATGTAGAGCTCCAATTCCTCCATGCTTGAGGAGCCATAGTTGATAACATGCTCCATGTCTTCCATGCATGTAGAGCCGTCATAGGTGCAATGCTCCGGGTCCTCAAAGCATGCAGAGCCATTGTTGGTGTAGTGCTCCATCATGTCCTCTATACTTGTGGAGTCGTAGTCGTGGTGGCTCATCATGGATTCTTCATAGATGTCATCCTCGGTTCCGGAGTCCCTAGACATGATTCACAAGACCAAGTGGTGTATATGGAAGTGGTAGGGGGTTAGGGATGCAACACTAAACCTTACTTTACCTTGGAAGACAGTATCGTGCAAGTGACAACACTTGAGAGCAATCAAAACCAAGCATAGTGAAGTTCACATGGAACACAAAAACTAACTAACCAGTAAAAACACACACACACAAAGCTTATGGTGGATAGATATGGAAGGTGGCATGTCAAGAACCAATCTGAAATCAAGATGTTTTAATGGCAAGTAAAGAACCACGATGATCACAAAGCAAAACAAGTCAATCCACAAGATAAGAATTATGTACAAGGAAACACACACGGTGGGATAAATGGGACTTGTGCGATGGAGAAAGTGAGCTAAGAACCAAATGATTACCTAGCGAAGACTATAAGCTCATGTTGCACAAGTGCAAGGAGAGACGCTAGTTCGATTGCAATAAATTGGTGGGCTACAAGATATGCACAATAAGTACCACCTATTTGATGTTCACCGAGCTTGCGCTTCCTATTTTATGATGCACTTGCTTGTTTCTTTCTTTTTGTTTTCTTCTCTTTCTTTTTCTATTTCTTTCTCTTTTGCTTTTATTTTTCACTTGCCCCTTCCTTGTGCCAACAACTATATGAGATAGCACGCTCACAATGTTAGCTCGGAATTCTATAAGGTATCAAATGTGCATTGTCGTGGTGGTGGCACGGCAGATGCCATGGATTCCACGCACAGATGTTTTTGTATTCTCTCTAGCAATGGCGTTTATAGATGCTCTTCAAGCTATTGGTAAGAAGGAGACAGTGTCTCTTACCCCCCACTAACTAGCCCTAGAGTTTTACCTTTGACAGAGAAAATGATCGATCCCTCTCTATGGAGGCCCCGGTACTCCTTATATAGGGGAGCCCGGGTTACAATATTACGGCACACGTGGCAGCATATTTGAATAATATGCTCCTCGACTAAAGCTAGATGCTTCTTTATTCTCTTTAACGGCTCGTCTGGGCTTTGGATGAAACCCATA
Organism: Avena eriantha; assembly: GCA_910589775.1. NCBI lineage: Eukaryota > Viridiplantae > Streptophyta > Magnoliopsida > Poales > Poaceae > Avena > Avena eriantha. The sequence continues at coordinate 202,279,276 of OU342745.1, read as the reverse complement.
GCGTAATCTTTGTCTTTTGGCATCACCAGACACGGGCTGCATCATCCGACTTTGCCCGCATCACCTTGGTCGCCCCTGACCCACTGGTCCTCTTCTTTACTTTTCTTCGCTCATGCTATAGCTAATAAAGCCACATTTTGACCAATGGAGGATTCCTTCTCTTGGAAGCCATAAGATAGTCCGGCTAGCATGTGGCTAATCCGGCTATCAAGTTACCTACAAAACAGATAGATAAACATGGCCAGCATATATTTTATGCCAGCCGGAGTATGGTTAAGGAGACGTTCCACGGACCGGGTCACTTCGTGGTTCGGCCTGCGTTGAGGTCACCCGGACAGTACTTGCTTTGACCGCACCGTACCTCGGCTAACTCAGACCTTACACCCCGACGTTACCCTACCCAGGGGTATCCCCCCAACATTAGTCCCCGAAGTTGGTGCGGTCTTAGCAACTTTTAGTTGTTAAGGCCACAACAGGTTCATTTATCCGGATCTCCGCGTCCCTAGCCGAGTTTATTCAGTAACCAGGGGCTTCTCCTCTAGTGATCCCTTGGCCCATTCCGAGTTATTCCTTGCTGGCCGGGTTTCTGCCTGCTTATCCGGGTTATCGTTCCTTCTCTTGTACGCTTCCCCACATCCTACGTGGAGGGTAATCATAATTTTGCCTCATTTTAAGGGCTACGCGCATTCAATGCGCCGTTACTCTCGCAGTGTCAAGAATAACTGCGTCGTGCGTTCCTTCACTATCGCGCCTTGTTAACCGTAACATTATATCACATCATGGGATCATTTGCCCATGTGGCCCTTGCTGCGGCCTCGCTCTGATTGCCTGTTTTGGCTGCGTACACGCCTGTTGCGTGCGGCGTGGCCACCACAAAGGATCCCATGACGCACGTGTTGCACGGTTAAGTAGGGGGCCTAGGGCGATTTCAGGGGAAGTTCCCCATTTTCTCCGCGTCTCCCAGCCTCTTTCTCTCTCACTGCAACCTTATTTCCGCTGCTAGTTTCCTGTTGCTCCAGCGCCGTCGCGACCGCGCACAGGCAGCATCTCGCGCCTGCGCCGCCGTTCTCATTCAAGATCTCCATCACGGGGCCCTGCGCTTCCCGTTTTCCCTCCTCTGGCTATCTCTACTCTGATTTCTCTCTCGAGGATCTCGAATCCACCATGACTGAGGAGGAGGTAGCGGTGGTGGCGCAGCAGCAGGAGGAAGCAGAGGGCCGCGAGCGTGGCTGCTGGGACGACACGTTCATCTGTGAGGACGAACTGGAGTGGCTCCGTGCCACACGCCGCATCCCCGCCGGCGTCGCCTGTCGCCTCGCCTCCAACGAGATTTCTCCTTCCCCCATCCTGGGGAATACGTTGTTTTTCTTTCACATTTTCAGCGTGGCTTCGGCCTTCCCACTTCAGATTTCTTCTTTGATTTTATTTCTACCTACAAATTGCAACTGCATCATCTCCCCGCCAACGCCGTCACTTCTCTGTCCTCCTTTGCCCGTGGCATTGAGGGGTACATTGGCCTCTGGCCAACCAAGGAGCTTTGGATCAAGTTCTTTGGTCTCCGGAGGAACGTGGTTCCAGATAAGGAGCTTGCTCAGGAGGACAAGCACCTGACCCAGTGCGGCGGTGCCTCCATATCTCCTCGGAAGACCTCGGCATTCCCCCGGGTCACCGGGCTTGAGTCCTGCAAAGGTTGGGCCCGACCTTTCTTCTATGTCCGGAACACCACCGACGTGGACCTGATTAGGCTCCTCCCCTTCAAGCTTGGCCCTCCAGATACCTCGCTATGGGAAAGCATTCCCAAGTGACCCACGGCCCTAGCGAATCAGGTGGAGCGCCGGATCAAGGAGTTGCTCAAGGATAACCTCCGGGGGGAGGACATCATGATTATTTTCGTCCGCAGCCGGGTCTCCCCCCTTCAGAAGCGAGCCCACAAGATCTGTTAATTGAGCGGCCCCCTCGACCCCCACCGGACTTCATCTATCAAGCTTGATAACTCGGCGGTTTACCGCCGGGTTAAATCCATTTTTAATGTGGAGAAGGAGTTCACCGAGGATTGGGAGTGGGGACTTGAGCCCTTCACCCGTGACAACCCTCCTCCAAAGGTAAACTTACTTCTCTCTATTTTTCGGATCTTCTTTGTATGTCGGTTCACTTTCGTAACTTGGCAATTGTTGTCTTGTTCTCAGAAAATTCTCCAGTAGTCACTAGAGGATAGCGAGCTGCTGGCAGGCAAGTGGCTGCCAGATCACACCGAGGAGGATGAGGAGGATCCTGATCCGGAGACCTTTCTACCTACCCCGAAGGTCGTCAAACGCAGCGCTGGTAAGACCTCTTCTCTAAGGGATTGGCCAGATGACGATCACTCGGATGTTGAGGTCCTGGAGTTACTTGATCCGGTTCCCATCTCTTACGCGCATCTGGTTATGTATGAATCTTGAGCTAACCCAGATGGTCAGGTCCACGAGGTTCCTCCCCTCGCCACTGGTGGTCTGGTCCCTGCTTCTTCCCAGAAGCGCGCGGCTACCTCGGCCACAGCTTCGGAGGTGTCGCTGCCCAAAAAGAGGCAGAAGAAATCCAGGGTGAAAGCCTCAACTAAGCCGGCCGCCAAGAGCATGGTCCGGAGGGCACCCAAACCTCGGGCTCCCCCAACCTCAGACGAGTAAGTCCTTCTACACTTGTACTTGGGGATTTTTCCTTTGTTTGCATGCCTCTTATTTGTTCTCTCTCTTTTTGACTTGATGTTTTTCTTCTTTTCATATCTCCTAGGGTCATCCCTCAGAGCGGCTTCAGCATAGCCTCCGCAATCCCGAGCAGCCCTGCTCCCCCCGCAATGACGATATTCGCCCTCTCAGCCCTATTCAAGAGGGCTCCACGGCTGCGCCTGACCAGAGCCCACCTCATCATGAGGAGGACAATGTTGGCGTGGGGGGGTAGCGGGGCGGCTCTGGATACGGCGATGCCATATCTCCACAGTTCTTCTTCGGCCTCAGCACCAAGTCATGAGGTGCCAGTTTCATCGGCACCGCCCCCAACAAGTTCTTCTTCCCTAGTGTTTCTAGCACCAGTAGCATCAGCAACAATATCAACAGCAACACCAGCAGCACCATCACTAGCACCAGCACCAACACCAGCGGCAACAGCAACAGCAACAGCACCAACAGCAACAGCCAAAACCTCCACTAAGCCTCCCAAGAGGAAGGCTCCGTCAGCTCCCTCCAGGTCAACTCCCTCAGTTATAGACATCTTCTAGCCAGCTCCTCAGTCTTCATCCGGAAAGCTCAAAAAGGGCGTTCGGTCAGCTAAAGGAATCTTGATTGGGTCTACCGCCACCGGGTCAGAGGGTAGCGGGCAACTGGTCCTTCATACCAGCCCCGCTGCCGCTCAATCCGCCAGGCGAGAGGCCCACGTTAAATGTCTTGTGGCGAACTACTCCCCCAATGGTGAAAGTTATAGTCCACTACTCCTTGAGTATGTGAAGAACTGGAACAATGCAGAATTCATCGACCCGCAAGATGATCTGCCGGAGAAGTTCGGCCCAGTCGAGTTCAGCGCACAGATGAACTCCGCTACCAAGGCTATCTCTTTAGCTGGCCGGATGACGAAGGTAACTCTTTTCCTCTGTTGTTGGTACCTTGTATAACTGAGCACTTGTAGACATAGCCCCTAGTCCTCGAGCATCCGATGGAATAACTTGCTATTCGGTCGGATGCTCCTTATAGAACCTAGTTTTTGTCTGTAGCTACGTCAAATTTTAGCATAGTTAGAGCCAGGTAGTTCCTTGGCCCGGATCTTGTACAGTTTGAATTATCCACACACCTAGAGTCGGGTTAAGTTCCATTTGGCCCGGATTTTGTAGACTTCGAATATCCACACACCTAGAGCCGGGTTAAGTTCCACTTGGCCCAGATTTTGTATACTTTGAATATCCACACACCTAGAGCCGGGTTAAGTTCCACTTGGCCCGGATCTTGTAGACTTCGAATATCCACACACCTAGAGCTGGGTTAAGTTCCACTTGACCCGGATCTCGTAGACTTCGAATATCTACACACCTAGAGCCGGGTTAAATTCCACTTGCCCCGTATCTTGTAGACTTCGAATATCCACACACCTAGAGCCCGGTTAAGTTCCACTTGGCTCGGATCTTGTAGACTTCGAATATCCACATACCTTGAGCCGGGTTAAGTTCCACTTGGCCCAGATCCTGTAGACTTTGAATTATTTTTTACCTTACCTTTTAAGTTTGGCATTGCCTTGCTTATTTCAGATTACCACTAACCGCCGATCCGCTGAGTTCCAGCGCCTGCTGGACTCCTATAAAGACATTTGAGCGCGTTATGGTAAACTCCTGGAGGCTCACCAGAAGAAGTGTAATGTTCCTTATTTAGAATTTTCCCTCTTCCATTTTCGTTGTTTGGAATTGTCTATGATCCGTACTAACTTGTTATCCGAACCATGCAGCTGAGGTTGAAGCTGAGAATATCATTATGCGTAAGAATCTGGCTGAAATCAAAGGTAATTTTTATCCCCTTCACACAATCAATGTACTTCTTTTATCCGGTGGACACTTATACTTTGGGTCCTCTGGATCATTACATTGCTGCAGTTGCTCTTGAGGACAACGTCACTATGCCTGAAATGATGACCCATTTCCTCGAACAAGCAGGGAAGCATGAGACTGAGCTTAAGAAAAAGGATGAAGAGATAGCTCGGTTGCAGCTCCAGGACTCAAAGATCACTCGGCTGAATGCCGAAAATCATAGGCTCAAGAACCTCCATAAGTCTGAATTGGAGAAGGTTGACTAGGAGTTTGCCGAGGAGAAAGAGCATTTAACCATGCAATTCTCCAAGGAAAAGAGCTTATTGCAGGAGGCCGATGTCAAGCTTACAATTGGTGACCACCGAATACGAGAAACTCCAGGCCCACAGTGCCAACATCGATTCCAAGCTTCACCGACTCCTCTTCCAGATTGCTCGTGAGTTTTCTTCCCTTGCTTAACTTTCATTTCTCTGGATCTGGTGCTCTTAGTTACTGTTTCTTCTGCTCTGTTGTCAAGCAAATTTCCAGAAAGCGATATGCTCGGTGCCGCTGCCGTGACCCGGTCTCGCAAACAGCGTGGTCTTCTTGCTGCCCCTAGTGCCGAGCCAATCCCGTATAATACAGAGGATTTATTGGCGAGCCTCACCGCTCTCCTTGAGGTAGTGAAGAACCATGGAGCGCATATTATACCAGCGGCAACGTGAATGTTTGGCTCCCTCTGGCCCGGTGAAAACATTCCAAAAAGAGGCTTGGCTTTCATAGCCAAATTAATGGAGTGCGATATGCAGCTGCATCTGTGGCGCGAATCTGCCGCACGGGCTGGGGCTGACACTGCCTTGCAGTTTATTATTTCGTGGTATGAAGGAATTGATCTAGGGTTGCTCACTCGCATGCGCACCGGGTCTAAGTGGTGCGAAGATCCGGATTGGATCGCGCACCGCAAAGCCTGTGCCAATAAGCTCATCCAGTACTCCTTCTTCCACGCTTGGAATGAAGAGCCGAGTTATCTCGATGTTGTTGATGATGTAGTTGTTTCTAGAGATGAAGAAGAAGAAGGGAGTGAGGGTGAGGCCTCCGAGCTTGGCAACGAGGACGAAGACCCGGAGGATGGCGAGGTCAATCCTGAGGATGAAGCCGAGGCTAGCGCCCCTCCCCCACATTCCGAAGTACCTCCTTCTTCGACTGATGACTCAACTGCTGCTCTTGCTCCTTAAAAACACTTAATCATATTTGTTAGATCCCCGAGATGTCGGGTGGAAATGTATCTACGTACTTTGGTTTGGTTGTGCTACAACTTATTGTGTGGAACTAAGTTCTTAATGTCGGATTATCGTGGGCAAAGTCCCTGAGTTTCTTTTTCTTGTTCCTCTAATTTTTGACTTGGCTCGCGTCTACCTTGATTCGGTTTCTTGACTTACGAGTCTGAGGTTCAAAAAATTGATTTAACAATACTTGAAATTTTGAGATTAGCTCGAAATGATCCGGTGTTGGATAAATGCAATAAACCAAGAGTTAGTCAGAAAACTAATGTCGTCCCGCTTAAGTTCTTTTCCTTAGTCGTTTTTCATGTGCTTTGCCATTCCAAACTTGTTCTCTTGCTTGCCATGAAGCCAATTTGTGTTGGACAACAACAAAGTCGAAGAGTTGAGTTTTTGGTGCTCACACATTACTAATCCGACTAAGATATAAGCGACTTAACCCAGCTGACATAAAAAATGCAAAAACAAGAAAAGCAATTTTTACAGCAGTCCCCGAGTCTCTGCTTGGGGTGCTAAAGTTTTATTAATAGGCGCATTGCCGATATACATACCGACATATGAGTAGCTCGGATACATTCACCTCTTTGTCAGGTGTAGAAATGACGAAGTAGTGCTACATTCCACGGTTGCTTAGATTCCTCTCCGGACCTGTCCGCCTTGTTTTTTTCCTAGGGTTGTGCATCAATAAGATAGTAGGAATCATTGTGCAAATCTTTGCTTACAATGAAAGGTCCTTCCCATGGAGGGGATAACTTATGCATGCCTGTAGTGCGCTGTATCAACCGGACTACCAGGTCACCTTCCCGAAAGACTCGGGAGTTTACTTTCCGGCTATGATATCGTCAGAGGTTTTGCTGATATATGGCGGATCTGGACAATGCTAGTTCACTCGCTTCTTCTACCAGATCAACATCATTTTGCCGGGCTTCATGTACTTCAGCTTCTGTGTATTGGGTGACCCTTGGCGAATCATGCTCTATGTTGGCTGGTAATACAGGTTCTGCCCCATATACCAGAAAGAATGGTGTATAGCCTGTTGATCGATTCGAAGTTGTTCTTAAACTCCACAGTACCACTGGTAGTTCTTCTATCCAGCACCCCGCTGATCTTTGCAGCGGCTCTATGAGCCGGGGTTTTATCCCGGACAAAACTAGTCCGTTGGATCTTTCCACTTGCCCATTCGATGCAGGGTGGGCAACTGAGGCGACATTTAGCCGGATTTTGTATTCTCGGCAGAACCTCGCAAATGCTCCTTCAGCAAAATTTGTTCCATTATCAGTTATGATGCTATGGGGATAGCCATATCTTAGAATTATATCCTTGAGGAATTTTACTGCTGTTCCCACGTCGCATTTCTGAATTGGTTTTACTTCAATCCACTTGGTGAATTTGTCGACCATAACCAGCATATGGGTCATCTCTCCTCTTGCCGGCTTAAATGGCCCTACCATATCTAGGCACCATACAACAAATGGCTAGGTAATAGGTATAGTTTTCTGCTCCGACATTGGTAAATGAGTTTTTGTGGCGTATCTTTGAGAACCATTGCATTTCCTCACCAGATCCTCTGCTTGCTCCAAAGTACTTGGCCAATAGAATCCATGCCGGAAAGCTTTGGCCACTAAGGCCCTTGAGGAGGCATGATGGCCACATTCCCCTTGGTGAATATCTCGGAGTATGTCAAGTCCTTCCTCTGGGTTAACACACCACTACAGCACTGTGGTCACACTTCTTTTGTATAGCTCAGCATTGATAATAGTATAGGCCTCTACTCTTCTTTGGATCTTCCGTGAGAGTACCTCATCATCCGGCAGAACCCCTTCCTTCAAGAAATCAAATACCGGCTTGGCCCAAGATGGTATAGTCCAGACAGGAAATGGTTCTTCGTCAATTTCCATTGCATCCACCGACATAACCCCTACCTGATCAGGCTGATCAGTCCTTGGGTCTGCTGAGGCAGTCCCCGGGTTTGCTGAAGTAGGCCCCAGGTTTGCTGAGGTGTTTCCCCACTCTATCTCCATAGGTGCAGCTCCTAATCCAGAGAGTGTCGGGATATAAATTGAATCTGATTCGGGTGAGGGCGTGATAGATGGTTTTCTCAGGTGCTCCAAAGCAACATTTGGCGGGAGTGGCTGCCAGGATGCGCCTAACTTGGAAAGTGTATCAGCTACCTTGTTTTCAATCCGAGGTATGTGGTGGAACTCACACCCCTCGAAAAATCCACTTATCTTTTGAACATGGAACCTGTATAGGGCCATGTTAGCATTCAAGGCATCCCAATTTCCAGACACTTGCTGCACCAACAAGTCGGAATCTCCTAAGCATTGTATCCCTACTTCTTTTGCTACTTTGAGACCATGTACCAATGCTTCATACTCGGCCACATTATTTGAGGCACTGAAGTGGATTTGAAGGACATATTTCAGTTGATCCTTCTTGGGCGAGGTAAGCACTACTCCCGCGCCCAACCCATCTTTCAGTTTCGACTATCGAAGTGCATTCACCAATAATTGGAGTCCGACAGAGGTGACTCGTATTGCATTTTAGCCCAGTCCACAAATAAATCTACCACAACTTGCGACTTGATTGCATCCCTTCTGTCAAATTGTGTCGCATATGGAGCTAACTCAATTGCCCATTTTGCTATCCGGCCACTTGCATCTTTGTTACTCATAATCTCCGAAATGGGTGCCTCACATATCACTTTGATGGGATGTTCCTCAAAATAATGTTTGAGTTTCTTGGTCGACATATACACGTCGTACACCATCTTTTGATAGTGAGGGTAGTTCTGTTTTGAGGTCGATAATACCTTGCTCAGATAATACACCGGCCTTTGCACCGACTTTCCTTCTTCCTCACGCTCCACTACGATTACTGCACTTACGACTCGGTTGGTCGCGGCTATGTAGAGCAACATTGGCTCCTTGGGTAGTGGTGCTGCTAGGATCGGCGCAGTAGACAACATCCTTTTTAACTCTCGAAACGCAAGGTCCGCCTGTGGTGTCCATGTGAATTTGTCTGCCTTTTTCATTAATTGGTAGAGGGGCAAGGCCTTCTCTCCCAACCGACATACAAACCGACTTAATGATGCCAGGCAACCAGTGAACTTCTGCACATCGTTAAGGCATTTTGGCAGTTCCATTCTCTCTATGGCGCGGATTTTTGTTGGGTTAGCCTCGATACCTCGACTGGACAGTAGAAAACCGAGTAACTTTCCAGCAGGCACACCAAAGGTGCACTTCTCCGGGTTTAGTTTCATTCGGAACCTTTTCAAGTTTGCGAATGTTTACCGGATATCATCAAGGAGCATATTGCATTCCTTGGTCTTTATCACCACATCATCCACATAAACTTGCACATTCCGACCTATTTGGTCGTGTAAGCATGTTTGCATGCATCGTTGGTACGTTGCTCCTGCATTACATAGTCCAAATGGCATAGTGCGATAGCAATAAGCCCCGTACGGGGTAATAAATGCAGTTTTTATTTGATCATCCGGATTCAGGGGTATCTGGTGGAAACCAGAATACGCGTCAATGAATGACACTAGTTCACATCCGGTTGTCGAGTCTATGACTTGATCTATTCTAGGGAGTGGAAATGGATCTTTGGGACACGCCTTATTCAGGTTCGTGTAGTCAATGCACATCTGCCATACCACGGCCACGTTCGGATCATCTTTCTTCTTTTCCACCAGCACCGGATTGGAGAGCCAATCCGGATAGAGTACTTCCATGATAAATTCGGCCGCTAGGAGCCTAGCTATTTCGTCCCCAATAACTTTCCTTCTGTCTTATGCGAAACACCGGAGAGGCTGCTTTACCGGCTTAGCCCCAGGTCTTACGTTCAATGAGTGCTCAGGAAACTCCCTCGGTACACCTTGCAGGTCCTGAGTAGACCAAGCAAAGATATCCCGATTCTCACGGAGGAAGTTGACAAACTCGCTTTCCTATTTGCTTCTTAACCCGGCACCAATGGTTACGGTGCTCTTTGGGAATTGATCATCGATTAATACTTTCTTTGTGTCCTTGGTTGCTTAGAATGACACGCTCCCATGCGGGTTCGTCAGTGCCGGCATATGCTGTTGCGTGGACTGAGCCAATGCCGCTACCTCTAGTATCTTCCTTTTTTCTTGAGCTATTATGAGTGACTCGGCCAAATTAGATCCGGCTGAGGCGCATTCGATCGAACGCCGGAAGTCCCCTGATACGGTTATCACTCCCCTTGGTCCGGGCAGTTTCATCTTAAGGTAACTGATGTGATTACTTGCCATGAACTTGCTCAGGGCGGGCCTCCCAAGTAACACATGATAGGCGCTCTCCAGATTCACCACTTCAAACTCCAAATTTTCAGCCCGGCAATTATCTCTTGTGCCGAACAACACATCAACCTGGACCTTCCCAATTGGCTCACAGGAAATGCCTGGCACAATGCCATGAAAGGTGGTCCTCGTTGCTTGCAGCATGTTGTCTGTTATCCCCAACTTGTGCATGGTATCCTTGTACATTATGTTGATACTACTTCCATTGTCAATTAGTACCTTGGAAAACCTTACGTTGAGATTCGGCCAAATGAACATTGGATCCAGGACCAGTGCGTAAGTCCCAGGGCTAGGCATGATCTTTGGGTGATCCATAATATTCCACGTAATTTCCTGATCTGCCCAGGGCATGTATCTCACTACTGCCGGCATTACTGCATTTACCTCCATATGCCGACGATGCAAGCTTTCCTAGTCATTTTCTTCCGTGGTAAATACGCAATAGCTTTGGTGATGCTCCCTATACTCGTTTCGTCCTTCGTTCTCGCAGTAATCCTGACCTTGATGCTGGCTATTGTCTACTTGATGTACCGCATCCCTTCTTTCCTGATTTTCATATCTTGGTGTAGGTGGCGCCAACATCAGTTGCTGTCCATTCCCCCTGTTAGTAATGGTGGCCATGGTGCCTCATTCCTAGGTGCTTCGTTTTGAGGTGCATGAGCATTCCCCAAACTTCCCTGCTCTAATTTCCTCATCCACTCACATTGTCGGGTCGTATGATTCGCCAGGCTGTTTGGACTTGGCGTATGGAATTTGCACAGTTGATCCAACATAGATTCGAACGTATACCTCAGTCTATCTTTACGCTCTTGCCATTGCTTTTTCTGCTCCAGGGTCCAAGGCTTTTCCCTTCATTTTTCTGTTGCCAGTTCTGTCCTTCAGTTTTTTGGCGTTGGCTGGCTCCAGCATTGGGTTGATCCCGGTCTACCGCTGCCACCTGTTGTGAGTTATATCGGTAATCCGGGCGCTCATCCTTTCTCTTTCCTCAAAAATCATTCCTCCTTGATGATCTAGAGCCATGTCAGTTATAATACTCCTCGTTTGCCTCACTCGACATTAGCCGGGGTTGCGTCGGATCTCCCAAGGCATACGAATCTGCGATCCGGATCGTCTCAGCCAAAGTGGTTGGCATATCTCGCTGCAGCCTCTGCTACAGCATACTTCCATATCTACACCCCAGGGCGAACCACGCAATAGCTTGTGATTCATTTAATCATTCGCACGAGTTAGGCACGTTGCACCAACGAGTTAGGAAATCCTGGTCTGGCTCATTCGGTCTTTGCCGGCATAGCGCCAGGGTTTGCGGACAGTTGGGTCTCTTGTAGGTGCTCGAGAAGTTGGTCACGAATAACTCCTGAAAATCCAACCAACAGTTAATACTTCCTGGTGGCAAATTGTTCAGCCAAACTCTCACTAGTCCTTCCAACATTTGTGGCACATATCTCACAGCCCATCTTAAATTTCCTGTTGTGATCTTGACTGCCGTAACGTAATCAATCAGCCAATCCTCTGGCCTTGTACTTCCATCATAAGTTTTGGTTCCTCTGGCCAGCTGAAAGTTCGGCACTGGTGGCTCCTCCATAATCCGGGGCCCAAAGCATGCTGGACCCGGCGGACCTTGTACCTCAATTAGCTCCGACCTATAAATTTTATCCAGTTTCAATCTCGCATCATCCGGATGCAAGTTCCTGCTTCCCAGCCTTGTCCCAATTATGTGGTGATCCACTCTGTGGTATCCGTCGTTGATCATAGCCCAATAACCATCATTGTACCTTTCCTGATTCGGGCAAGCATTTTGCTGTTGTGCCGCTTGTCCTGCACTCACCTCTTACCGAGGTGCGTGTTGTTGCTGCTGCCGAGGTATTTTTTGCCCCGTTCCCATGGGATCACACTGTCTAGCATTGCCGTTGGCAGCATTTCTCTGACCGGCATTGCCTTGGTCACGGTCACCTCGGTCGGCCACACCTCGGCTGGTACTATGCCGATCTTCATCAACTTGCACTGCTTTGCCTTTTCTGGCCCTTACTGGATCATATGGAACCATCTATTTGTCCCTTCTCTTGGAGTTTACTATTTCTTCTCTCCTGGGATTGTGACCCGGAGACGAGGTGGCTCCTCCGGATCTTGCCGGGTTATTCCTGGCCGAATGTACCACATGCGACGCTCCTGGTGGCGCCGGGTTTGCCTTGTTCATTTCCTCATTTTGCTGGCAAGCAACTCTCAGCAAGTGATTCACTCTCTCTTGTTGTCTTTGCCGGACCTCTCCGGTTAAACCCTCTAACTCAGATGCGGCCGCATTTACTGCCTTGAGGTTCTTTGCTGGAGTACTATACCGATCCAGCCCTCCTGTTACTATCGTGGCTGTCTGACCCGGCATAGGCTCGTATTCCTTGGCAATCTCAGTAATCAGTTTTCTACCTCGGATTTTCACTCCATCTATGTGGTTTGCCTTAGCATATTCTCTCAAGGTGATGTTCAAAGACTGATGCAGCTCTGCTACTTTCTTTGCCCCAGCTAACATTTTTCGCCTAGTTTCCTCTAACTCAACTTGTGCATGAGTCGGATCTACCATAGGTGCTATTGGCGTTGCTAGGCTATCTATTGCTTGCTAGAGCACATTCTCTGGCCTTTCTAGTGGAGGAAACCTTTACCTGGTCCGCTTAGGCGTTACCTCTGGCTCTAGCGCCGGGTCTGACGAGGACATCCCTAGTCCTTTACCATTTTCTCCCAATGATGATGATAATGGTGCTGCACAAGACAAGTCCAATGAAGTCAGAATTGGACCAATTACAAGAGCATGTGCAAAGCTACTTGGCCAACAGGTGAACTCAATCTTAATTGAATATGATATTTTATTTGATGAGAACTTTATACTGCCTAAGTCTATGCACCTTTGTATGATCAGGTTTGTTAACAACACAAGCGTTGCACGTGGAGGAGAAGGAGAGTTGCAGCGAGAAGAACAAGAACTGATTTCCAATATCAGCAAGTGCGCAGGGGAGGAGAGGGAGGCAGGCGCACTAGGAGACAATGACGAAATCATGTATGATCAAGAGAGGGATGTGGTGCACCAAGAAATACACGTTTGAGGTGTTCCACGATGTTTGGCCTGCGCGCCAATTAGGCCGAACCCATCTATGGGTCGGTATGTATCAGTTTGAGTCGAACCAGGTCAGTTTGGGTCAAAATAAGGATGGTTTTATGCCTGGATTGTGGGGAGCTCGCCCCAACCTCTTTAAGTATCCCCATAGCCACCGCAATTAGGGTTAGACCACGTTTAGATTAAACCACTACTTGTTTCGTTGAACTGCTGCAAGCATTCATCTGAAATTATATGTTCCTCTTTGTTTCGATCAGGAATATTTATCCCACACCACTTTGATTCGATCTGGTGTTTATCCTACTGAAAGTTCTTGTGTTTTCTGCTGTTCCATTGGGGATTCGTAGATTGCAAACTGCTTCGTGGTCAGCGGCTACGTGCGCAAGTGTGTGAAGTTGCGAATACCATCTGGGTTGAGATCTGTTGCATTGGCAACAGGGGAACAGCCGGTGATTCACGGCATCCCACAAGTTATCTCCACTACATCCACCATCATCTACGACGTGCTCAACGAAAAGATCGGGCCACCCCTTATCATCTTGGTATCAGATTCTCAGGTTTACTCGGTGAGCAATTCATCACATAGATTAGTTGTTTTTGTCCTATATAGAAAAAGCCACACAAAAAGATTAGGGTTCATAGTTCTTTGCTATAGCCTAGATAACATTGTTCGTGAGTTCTTCTTGTTGATCGTAGTCCTTTTGTGTAGCCTTTCTTCTAAATCTGAGTCGTAGTTTTTGTCTAATCTTCGTCTGTTTTTGTTCCTTTGTCGGAGTCCATAGACTGTTTCTCCTGTTCTTGAGGTTGTTCGTCGTGTTCTTGGATTTTAGATCTACTAGATCTGTTCTCTAGTTGTTTGATTTGGGTTTGTAGATCCGTTTAGAAAGAAAAAAAAATCAATCTGATCGTGATCTGTACGTGAGTCTCTTCACGTTTACAACAAGTAAAAAAAAGAAGAATAGGTCGCTAGCCTCGCTTGACCACAGACGAGTCTCAGCCTTTGCGTGAGCTGCCTCACATTAAAAAAAATCCATCGTTGTGTCCACGCCTGGGGACAGACCAGTCTGTGCTAGTACGAGAAAAAAAAATTCTGCCGGCCATCCTACCGTGGCAGAGACCAATTCTCAGGTGAATTTTTTTTCTTTTTTGTTTATTTTTTTACTGAGTCCACATAGCGTACCTATCCTTGTGAGCCTTAGTAAGCCTTCCTTAGTGTCTAAAACTATCCTACGAGACTAGCGTGCTTAGTGCTCTGCGGGCTGCTCAGTTTAGCAATCTTGTGCCCTTTTCGTTGAGACATTGCTAAGTCTCTCGTGCATTGCAACACGAGCATTACTCCGACATATATCAATCTTTGAGCTCTTTTTTTATAGTTGCAATTGCCCCATTTATCTCCACCGTGTGTGTTTCTTTGGGTCTGTGTCATACGATCAGCACTAGGATTTCTGAATTGGTGTTGTTAGGTATCCATACCAAGCTCCATCTTATACCCTTGGTTGTCGTGTGATAATTTTTTCCCCTCGGTATTCGCTTCGTCACATCCGTGCACGTGCTGCTCATACAAGTTGGTAAGCTATCCTAATTCACTTTGGAACGATAAGATACATTGTCTTCTTTCAGTTTTGAGTGAGTTGGGAGAGTTCCACCATACACCATTTTTATTTGCACTAACATACTAATCATGTCTGAGAGTGTTAATGTGCAGACGAAAAAGGATCCTACTTATGTGGCGCATTGGAATGAGTATGAAGCATTGCGTTATCACTTGACACGTGAGATATATTTTGTTGTTACTGATATATAAGAAGATGCACGTGATATTGATTTGGAACTTAAGGAGGCAAAAGAAGCAGGAGCCACAACTCAGGACACTATGACTGCAATTCAGCGTTCTATCGCCGATTTAACACAAGCTGTGACTACATTGCAAGCATCTGTTGTTTATCAGCGCAACCAACAACAATTTGCTGAGGAAGAAGAGGGTGATGCAAGTGATCTTGGTGACAATCATGGACATGTTGATGATGGTGCTGCATCGGCTAATGCTGCATATCCTAGAGGTTGTGGCAATGAAGGCCATGGCAATGGAGGTCGAGGTGCAGGTATACCTCATGGCCGTGGTTTTGCGCATGTCGGTGCATGTCGTAATTTTGAAAATCTTGAGGTCCAGCAAGAGGATGGGCTAGGAAAACCAAAATTTTCTCTTCCCAAGTTTGAGGGCTCGAATGATGTTGAAGAGTATCTTATATGGGAGCTGAAGATAGAGAAACTATGGCGTTTGCATGACTACACCGAGGATAGAAAAATCAAGTTAGCATCTTCTGAATTTGATGGGTATGCTTTGTGTTGGTGGGATAATCTGGTGCATAGAAGGCAAGAAGAAGGTGATCCCCCAATCATTACATGGAGAACTATGAAGCAAGTGATGTGTGACAGATTCATTATGCGCAACTACATTCGTTCTCTCTACGATAAACTGCAGAATTTGAAGCAAGGAACGAAGAGTGTTGATGATTATTATCAGGAGATGGAGTTGATTATGCAGCGTGCTAGAGTGCGTGAACAACCTGAACAAACATTGCAACGTTTCCTCTCAGGTTTGACGTATAGTATCAAGCGCACTGTTCGGCATCACCAATATCATGATATCAATGAGCTCCTACATCATGCACGTGAAGCTGAAGCTCAGTTGGCTGAAGAAGCCAAATATAAAGCTCGTTCTTCTACAACTAGTGGTCGTTTCACACCAAGACCAGCTAGTAGCATACCGCCACAAAGTACCAATTCAGGTTTTTGTGCTTCATCATCAAACAGGCTAGATAATATTGTTTCTAATGCAAAGAAAACAACAAACCCTACAGCTAGTGGTACTAGTTCATCTACATCTACAGCAAGAAACCGGGACATGGCTTGTCACACATGTGGTGGCTTGGGTCACCTCAAGAGAGATTGTCCTAATAAGAAAGTGATGTTGATTAATGAGGACAATGAGTATGAACCTATTGATGATGCTGATCCCAAGTCTAAACTTTTGGATGATGAGGGTTATTCAAGCGATGGTCCTATAGATGCATATGCGACTCACTATCCGACCATTGTTTGTTCGCAAAAAGTTCTGAATGTTACGCCCAGCTCTGAAAATCAGCGATGCAATTTGTTCCAAACAAAGGCTGTTGTTGGTCCTGGCAAGGCGTGCGAATTGATAGTTGATGGTGGTAGCTGTCGCAATTTGGCTAGCAAAGAGATTTGTGCAAAGCTGAAACTGAAGTATTTACCGCACCCCAATCCATATTATATTCAGTGGTTAAGTGATAATGGAGAGATGAAGGTACATGGTGCGTGTGGAATTTCAGATTGGACCATATAAACATACCATTGAATTTGATGTGGTTCCTATGACCGTGTGTCATTTGTTGTTTGGCAGCCCATGGCAATATGATCGCAATGTGTAACACAATGGGAGAGCCAACACATATCATTTGAATTGGCATGGTAGAGACATTACTTTGAGGCCCATGACACCGCAACATATTGTAAATGAATCTTGTCAAAAAATTGAAGTGAATCTTGAGAAAGAAACTGAGAGAGTAGATAGACAAGAGACTACTCCTTCTGTGAGTGAGAGCCCACAGCCAAAATTGAGTGGTAAAAAGAAAAGTGAGGGAGTGCATTCCTTAATAGTGTTAGCCACCAAGCCTGATCTGAGAGAGTTTCGTGAGGTTCCTTGTGTTGTACCACGTGTGCTTATGTACAAGGGTGAAATTTTAGTTTCTAACGACATGACCCCTCTCTCTCTTGGTGTTTCTAATGTATTACAGGAATTCGGTGACGTGTTTCCAAGTGAGGTACCTGCAGGTTTGCCACCATTATGAGGTATTGAGCATCAAATAGATTTGATACCAGGAGCGTCGTTGCCTAATTGAGCCCCCTACCGCACCAACCCTGAATAAACAAAGGAAATTCAGAAGCAAGTGCAAGAACTTCACGACAAAGGGTATATTCATGTGAGCCTAAGTCCTTGTGCTATTCCTATTATTTTAGTTCCTAAGAAAGATGGAACATGGCGCATGTGTGTAGATTGTAGAGTTATTAATAACATTACTATTCGATATCGTCATCCTATTCCGCGCTTAGAGGATATGCTGGACGAATTGAGTGGTGCTGCTATTTTCTCTAAAATTGATTTGCATAGTGGTTATCATCAAATTAGGATGAAAGAACGGGATGAGTGGAAAACAACCTTTAAAACTAAGTTCGGTTTGTATGAGTGGTTAGTAATGCCTTTTGGGTTAACTAATGCACCTAGTACTTTCATGAGATTAATCAACCATGTTTTAAGGCATTTCATTGGCAAGTTTGTGGTTGTGTACTTTGATGATATATTAATTTATAGCCGCAATGAATCTGAACATAGTGATCATATTCGACAGGTTTTGCAAGTGTTGCGTGATAATAAGCTTTATGGCAATCTTGATAAGTGCACATTTTGCAAAGATAAGGTCATATTTCTGGGATATGTTGTTTCTAAAAATGGAGTTGAGGTAGATGCATCTAAAATTGAAGCTATACAAAATTAGCCTACTCCTATGAATGTTAGTCAAGTATGAAGCTTTCATGGTCTTGCTAGTTTCTATAGATGTTTTGTGAAAGATTTTAGTACTATTGCTGCACCTTTGAATGAACGTACTAAGAAAGGTGTTGAATTTGTTTGGGGCCTAGCCCAAGATCATGCTTTTGATGAACTGAAACGTTTGTTAACTACCGCACCATTACTTGCACTTCCTGATTTTACTAAACAATTCGAGATTGAATGCGATGCTAGTGGAATTGGTATTGGAGGTGTGCTGATGCAAGAGGGTAAACCAATTGCATATTTTTTTGAGAAATTGAGTGGTGCACGGTTAAACTATCCTGTTTATGACAAAGAATTGTATGCGCTTGTTAGAGTTCTTGAGGTTTGGCAACATTATTTGTGGCCAAAGGAATTTATCATACGTTCTGATCATGAGGCTTTGAAATATTTAAAAGCTCAATCCAACTTTCATAGACGTCTTGCTAAGTGGGTTGAATTCATTGAGTCTTTCCCATACATCATTAAGCATAAGAAGGGTAAAGATAATATGGTTGCTTATGCTCTATCTAGGAAAAATATGTTGTTGACACACTTGGACGTAAAGGTTCTTGGTTTAGAGAGTTTGCGTGATTTATATGCTACCGATCATGATTTTGCAGCACCATATGGTTTGTGTACTAATGGGAAAGCATGGGAAAAATTCCATATACATGATAGTTTTTTGTTTAGAGCTAACAAATTATGTGTTCTAGAATCGTCCGTGCGTTTGCTATTGTTGCAGGAATCACATGCCGGCGGTTTAATGGGTCATTTTGGATGAGAGAAGACTTTGCTTATGCTCGCTGATCAATTTTATTGGCCTAAGATGTGGCGTGACGTGGACAGGTTTGTGAAGCGATGCATTACTTGCAACAAGTCAAAATCAAAACTGAAGCCACACGGTTTGTATACTCCGCTTCCTGCTCCTACTACACCATGGGAAGATATAAGCATGGATTTTTTGTTAGGATTACCTAGAACTAGGAGAGGACATGATTCAGTTTTTGTGGTAGTTGATCGATTTTCTAAGATGGCCATTTTATTGCCTGCCACAAAAGCGACGATGCGTCGCATGTTGCTAATCTCTTTTTCAGGGACATCGTCCGCTTACATGGAGTACCAAAGACGATTGTTTTTTACCGTGACGTGAAGTTTATGAGCTATTTCTAGAAGACACTTTGGGGAAAGCTGGGGACAAAGTTACTTTTCAGGACCACTTGTCATCCACAAACTAATGGTCAAACGGAGGTTGTAAATTGCACACTTTCAACATTGCTGCGATCAATGATCAAGAAGAACCTACGTGTATGGGAGGATTGTTTGCCGCATGTGGAGTTTGCATATAACAGGCCGGTACACTCAACAACGCAGCTTTGTCCGTTTGAGGTGGTCTATGGTTTTAAACCAATTACACCACTTGATTTGCTGCCCCTTCCACTTCAAGAGAGAGTTAACATGGAGACATCCAAGAGGGCAGATTTTGTGAAGAAGATACATGAGAAGACAAAGTAAGCAATTCAGAAGAAGGGCAAGTACACCGCTGATCGTGTTAATCAGAAGAGAAAGGAGGTGTTGTTCTAGCCAGGTGACATGGTATGGGTGCATTTCTGCAAAGACAGATTTCCACAACAGCACAAGTCCAAGTTACAGCCAAGGGGTGCTGGTCCATATAAAGTGCTTGCCAAGATAAATGATAATGCATACAAGATTGATCTTCCTACTAATGTGTTTGGCGTGAGCAATTCGTTCAATGTTTCTGATTTGACACCATATGATGAAGAAGACCTTGGAGCATCGCGGTCGACGCCTTTTGAAGGGGGGAGGATAATGAGGACATCCCTAGTCCTTTACCATTTTCTCCCAATGATGATGATAATGGTGTTGCACAAGCCAAGTCCAATGAAGTCAAAATTGGACCAATTACAAGAGCATGTTTAAAGCTACTTGGCCAACAGGTGAACTCAATCTTAATTGAATCTGTTATTTTATTTGATGAGAACTTTATACTGCCTAAGTCTATGCACCTTTGTATGATCAGGTTTATTGACAACACAAGCATTGCATGTGGAGGAGAAGGAGAGTTATAGCGAGAAGAACAAGAACTGATTTCCAATATCAGCAAGTGCGCGAGGGAAGAGAGGGAGGCAGGCGCACTAGGAGACAATGATGAAATCATGTATGATCAAGAAAGAAATGTGGCGCACCAAGAAATACACGTTTGAGGTGTTCCACAATGTTTGGCCTGCGCGCCAATTAGGCCGAACCCATCTATGGGTCGGTATGTATCAGTTTGAGTCGAACCAGGTCAGTTTGGGCCAAAATAAGGCTAGTTTTAGGCCTGGTTTGTGGGGAGCTCACCCCAACCTCTTTAAGTATCCCCACAGCCGCCGCAATTAGGGTTAGACCACGTTTAGATTAAACCACTACTTGTTTCGTTGAACTGCTGCAAGCATTCATCTGAAATTATATGTTCCTCCTTTTTTCGATCAGGAATATTTATCCCACACCACTTTGATTTGATCTAGTGTTTATCCTACTGAAAGTTCTCGTGTTTTCTGCTGTTCCATTGGGGATTGGTAGATTGCAAACCGCTTCGTGGTCAGCGGCTACGTGTGCAAGTGTGTGAAGTTGCGAATACCATATGGGTTGAGATCTGTTGCATTGGCAACGGGGGAACAGCCGGTGATTCACAACATCCCACAAGTTATCTCCACTACATCCACCATCATCTACGACGTTCTCAACGAGAACATTGGGCCACCCCTTATCAGGGCCTTTGCTTGCTTCTGCGTCTGGTGTGGTCATCAGGACCTCAACGCTGCTGGTGGGGCGAGTTATACGCACACCACGAGCTGCGCTGAGAGGTGGTTCGCCTCCCTCGATGATGTGCTGCGGATGAACAGAGGACTCATCCACGCCGACATAGATCTTGTGCGCGCCAAGCTTGATGAAGACGCCCTTGCGCAGAGGAGGGTGCCTGCCAAATCTCCCTGCGTTGTTGCTGACGTAGTCCAGTGCTCCAAAGCACTAAACCAGGCCAGAGACGACACGCTCACCGGTGCTGAAGATGCTTCCCGTCCGGATTTTCACCCCTGCTAGCACCGCTAGCCCCACGGTGGGCGCCAACTATCGTGGTGGTGGCACGGCAGATGCCATGGATAGGCTAAAGATGGGGCCAATGTGTTCTAGGGGAATCCAGGGAGGGAGAACGTGGTGATTCCACGTAAATGTTTTTGTATTCTCTCTATCAATGGCGTTTACAGATGCTCTTCAAGCTATTGGTGAGAAGGAGACAATGTCTCTTAGCTCCCCCACTAACTAGCCCTAGAGTTCTACCTTCGATAGAAAAAATGATCGATCCCTCTCTATGGAGGCCCCAGTGCTCCTTATATAGGGGAGCCCGGGTTACAATATTAGGGCACGCGTGGCAGCATATTTGGAGAATATGCTCCTTGACTATATCTAGATGCTTCTTTATTCTCTTTAACGGCTCGTCCGGGCTTTCGACGTAACCCATAGCGTAATCTTTGTCTTTTGGTGTCACCAGACACGGGCTACGTCATCCGACTTTGCTTGCGCCACCTTGGTCGCTCCTGACCCGCTGGTCCTCTTCTTTACTTTTCTTCGCTCATGCTACAGCTAATAAAGCCACCTTTTGACCAGCGGAGGATTCCTTCTCTTGGAAGCCATAAGATAGTCTGGCTAGCATGTGGCTAATCCGGCTATCAAGTTACCTAGAAACAGATAGATAAACATGGCCGGCATATATTTTATGCCGTCCGTACTATGGTTAAGGAGACGTTCCACGGGCCGGGTCACTTCGTGGTTCGACCTGCCTTGAGGTGACCCGGTCAGCACTTGCTTTGACCGCGCCGTGCCTCGGCTAACTTGGCCCTTACACCCCGACATTACCCTACCCGGGGGTATCCCCCAACATGCATAGCCCAAGCAATCATAGGAGGAACTTGTCTCAATAGGTGTTTGTTGAACTCAAAGATAGTGTAGCTCACAAAGGAAAGCAAGTGCGGAGAAGTCATGGAATTTTATACCTTTCATCGATGATCTTCACCCTTTATTGGTGGATTCCGCCTTTCTCACAGAGTTTGGATGGAGTATATAGCATGAACCAAGGATATGATGATGTAGAGCTCCTTCTCCTCTTCAAAATTAGCTAGAGAACACTAAAAAATGAGTTCGTATGCAAAAGTTATGCTCAAAACCGTGAAACAGATTTGTTGTCAACAGGGGTGGAGACTCTGGTCTGGAGGTCCGGAGACTCCGGTCTGGAGTGACTCACATCGGAAACTCTGGTCCAGGGCCGGAGACTCCGGTCGGGTCGATTTCTACGCGTCCAGATCACGAACGGGACACGATTTTGGCGGAAAAACTCGAACCAAAACACAAAATTGGTGGGGGAAATCAAGGAATTAGGCCATGGGAACGCAGGGGATGGTAGATCAACAAGTTTAGCAAGTAATCCACGGATCAAAACCTACCAAAACACACTCAAATCACAGATCGATCCAAAACATGAATTGGGGCTGTTTTGGTGGAATTTTCGAATTTATGGAGAAAAAGACCAAATCGATGAGGATTTCGTGGCAACCAAAAGCTGTTGAAACCAGATGTTATGGGGTAACCCTGTGGGTGGTCCGATCTTCACGGATCTTGTGGTCAAATCGATGGGAAAGCGAGGGGAAAGGGAGAAGGTAGCGGAAGCAGACGCACACCTCGAGAAGAACACGATGAACACACACAAACCTCACACAATACAAGACCGATTGCTCTCGCCGGTGACCACCGGTCCGATAGAATCCTCGCAAGGAAATCTCAGTCAACGTGCTCCCTCGATCCCACACGGAGAGGGAAGAACACCTTGGAGAGGGTCTTGACGTCTTGGCAAAGGGACACTGATGCCAAGGCCTTGTACAACGAGGGAGGCGCGATGCAAACTCCAACGAGGTGGTGACAATAGTCGATCCCCTTTGGTAGAAGGGGATGAGGCAAAACTAGAGATTCCACAAAGGGGGTTTTCTTTAGTCTATCATCTATGCCTAGGGTTACATGAGGGGGTGTGGGCACTATATATAGGCCAGCCAATAGTTCAAGGGCACTTTAGGAATAAAAGGGGAAAGTCTGGGCGGACAAAGGGGTATCCCAGCTGGCGGCACGCAGGCCCATACGCTCAGGCCGGAGACTCTGGTACGGGCCGGAGACTCCGGTCTGACTCCGGTGTCATCTCTAGAGTGGCAGACAGAATGACCTCAAGCTCGATTTGGGGGTCGGTCCAGAGGTAGGCCGGAGACTCCAGGGTATGCAGGCCAGAGACTCCGGTGTCTTCAGGACGGAGACTCCGATGTGGCCGGAGACTCCGGTGTGCGTAGGCCAGAGACTCCGTGCTCCAACTCCAGCTTCTTCCGTCTTCTCTTCCAAGCCTCTGTCTTGTCAGGGTTGGTGCTTCAGGCTTCCTCCCATGCATCCGTACTTGTTGGTGTGAACCTATCATGGATATGGGACGGAGTATGAAGTAGTATACCATTCAATGGGGTAGGAAGTGGGCTCACATAGAGGAACGGATTCACCTTTGGAGTCCATGACGACTTGGCATAAGTTGGAGACCATGATGTGGTAACGACCGAAGGTTGGGCTACATCAGTGTGGTCATGTGGATCATTGTGGTTTGGAAAAGAACATGTGCAATAACACTCCATGTGTCAAACCATGGTCAGAAAGCTCAAGAATATGTTGTAATGGAACTGCCACATGCAATGGAGCACCAGTGTGATAGAGGTTGCATCACCACCCCCACTTGAGTGTGTGTAATCATGTGGATCAATGTGGTTTCGTGAAGAACACATGTAATGACACTCCAAGTGTCAATCCATGCTCAGAAATCCCAAGAACATGTTGGAATGCAACTGCCACATGCAATGGAGCACTAGTGTGACAGATGTTGCATCAACACACCCACTTGATTGTGTGTGGTCATGTGGAGCAATGTGGTTTCAAAAAGAACACAGGTAATGACACTCCATGTGTCTAACCATGGTCAGAAAGCCCGAGAACATGTCGGAATGTAACTGCCACATGCAATGGAGCACCAGTGTGACAGAAGTTGCATCACCACACCCACTTGAGTATGTGTGGTCATCCGGATAATTGTGGTTTGGAAAAGAACACATGGAATGATACTCCATGTGTCAAACCATGGTTAGAAAGCCCAAGAACATGTTGGAATGCAACTGCCACATGCAATGGAGCACCAGTGTGATAGAGGTTGCGTCACAACACCAACTTCATTATGTGTGGTCATGTGGATCATTGTGGTTTGGAATAGAACACATGCAATGGCACTAACCATGATGAGAAAGCATAATAACATGTTGGAATGTAACTGCCGCATGAAATGGAGCACCAGTGTGATAGAGGTTGCATCACCACATGCACTTGAGTTTGTGTGGTCATGTGGATCATTGTGGTTTGGAAAAGAACACAAGCCATGACATTCCATGTGTCAAACCATGGTCAGAAAGCCCTAAAACATGTTCAAATGCAACTACCACATGCGATGGAGCACTAGTGTGAAAGAGGTTGCATCACCACACCCACTTGAGTGTGTGTGGTCATGTGGATCATTGTAGTTTGGAAAAGAAGACATGCAATGAAACTCCATGTGTCAAACCATGGTTAGAAAACCCAAGAATATGTTGGAATGCAACTGCTACATGAAATGGAGTAATAGTGTGATAGAGGCTGCATCACCACACCCACTTAAGTGTGTGTGGTCATATGAATCATTGTGTTTTGGAAAAAACATACAATGACTCCATGTGTCAAACCATTGTTAAAAAGCCCAAGAATATGTTGGAATGGAACTGCCACATGCAATGGAGGACCGGTGTGACAAAGGTTGCATAACCACACCCACTTGAGAGTGTGTCGTCATGTGGATCAATGTTGTTTCGAAAAGAACATATGTAATGACACTCCATTTGTCAAACCATGGCCAAAAAGCCCAAGAACATGTTGGAATGCAACTGCCACATGCAATGGAGCACCAGTGTGACAGATGATGCATCACCACACCCACTTGAGTGTGTGTGGTCATGTGGATCATTGTGGTTTAGAAAAGAACACATGAAATGACACTCCATGTGTCAAACCATGCTCAGAAATCCCAAGAACATGTTGGAATGCAACTACCACATGCAATGGAGCACCACTGTGCCACAGGTTGCATCACCACACCCACTAGAGCGTGTGTGGTCATGTGGATCAATGTGGTTTCGAAAAGAACACACGTAATGACACTCCATGTGTAAACCATTCTTAGAAATCCCAAGAACATGTTGGAATGCTACTGCCACATGTAATGGAGTACCAGTGTGACATAGATTGCATCACCACACCCACTTGAGTGTGTGGTCCTGTAGATCAATGTGGTTTAAAAAAGAACACATGTAATGACACTACATGGGTCAAACCATGGTCAAAAAGCCCAAGAACATGTTGGAATGTAACTGACACATGCAATGGAGCACCAGTGTGATAGAGGTTGCATCACCACACCCACTTTACTGTGTATGGTCATCTGGATCATTGTGGTTCGTAAAAGAACACATGCAATGAGACTCCATGTGTCAAACGATAGTCAGAAAGCCCTAGAACATGTTGGAATGCAACTGACACATGCAATGGAGCACCAGTGTGATAGAGCTTGCATCACCACACCCACTACATTGTGTGTGGTCATGTGGATCATTCTGGTTTGGAAAAGAACACATGCAATGACACTCCATGTGTCAAACCATGGTCAGAAAACCCAAGAATATCTTGTTATGGAACTGCCACATGCAATGGAGCACCAGTGTGACAGAGGTTGCATTACCACACCCACTTGTGTGTGTGGTCTTCCGGATCAATGTGGTTTCATAAAGAACACATGTAATGACACTCCATGTGTCAAACCTTGCTCAGAAATCCCAAGAACATGTTGGAATGCAACTACCACATGCAATGGAGCACTAGTGTGGCAGATGTTGCATCAATACACCCACTTGATTGTGTGTGGTCATGTGGATCAATGTGGTATCGAAAAGCCCAAGAACATGTCGGAATGTAACTACCACATGCAATGGAGTAAAAGTGTGACACAGGTTGCATCACCACACCCCCTTGAGTGTGTGTGGTCAACCGGATCATTGTGGTTTGGAAAAGAACACATGAAATGACACTCTATGTGTCAAACCATGGTTAGAAAGCCCAAGAAACATGTTGGAATGCAACTGCCACATGCAATGGAGCACCAGTGTGATAGAGGTTGCATCAAAACACCCACTTCATTGTGTGTGGTCATGTGGATCATTGTGGTTTGGAATAGAACACATGCAATGACACTAACCATGGTCAGAAAGCGCAAGAAAATGTTGGAATGCAACTGCCGCATGAAATGGAGCACCAGTGTGATGGAGGTTGCATCACCACACCCACTTGAGTTTGTGTGGCCATGTGGACATTGTGGTTTGGAAAAGAACACATGCAATGACATTACATGTGTCAAACCATGGTCAGAAAGCCCTAGAACATGTTGGAATGCAACTACCACATGCAATGGAGCACCAGTGTGGCAGAGGTTGCATCACCACACCCACTTGAGTGTGTGTGGTCATGTCGATCATTGTAGTTTGGAAAAGAACACATGCAATGAAACTCCATATGTCAAACCATGGTCAGAAAGCCCAAGAATATGTTGGAATGCAACTGCTACATGAAATGGAGTACCAGTGTGATAGAGTTTGTATCACCATTCCCGCTTGAGTGTGCGTGTGGTCATCTGGATCATTGTGGTTTGGAAAAAAATACAATGGCAGTCCATGTGTCAAACCATTTTTAGAAAGCCCAAGAACATGTTGGAATGCAACTGCCACATGCACTGGAGCATAGGTGTGATAGAGGTTGCATCACCACACCCACTTGAGAGTGTGTGGTCATGTGGATCAATGTGGTTTCGAAAAGAACACATGTAATGACACTCCATTTGTCAAACCAAGGTCAAAAAGCCTAAGAACATGTTGGAATGGAGGCTGCCATATGCAATGGAGCTCCAATGTGATAGAGGTTGCATCACCACACCCACTTGAGTGTGTGTGGTCGTGTGGACATTGTGGTTTAGAAAATAACACATGCAATGACACTCCATGTGTCAAATCGTGGTCAGAAAGCCCAAGAACATGTTAGAATGCAATTACCACATGCAATGGAGCACCACTGTGACATAGGTTGCATCACCACACCCACTAGAGCCTGTGTGGTCATGTGGATCAATGTGGTTTTGAAAACAACACATGTAATGACACTCCATGTGTAAAGACATTCTCAGAAATCCCAAGAACATGTTGGAATGCAAATGCCACATGCAATGGAGTACCAGTGTTACACAGGTTGCATCACCACACCCACTTGAGTGTGTGGTCATGTGGATCAAAGTGGTTTCAAAAAGAACACATGTAATGACACTCCATGTGTCAAACCATGGTCAAAAAGCCCAAGAACATGTTGGAATATAACTGACACATGCAATGGAGCACCAGTGTGACAGAGGTTACATCACCACACCCACTTGACTATGTATGGTCATCTAGATAATTGTGGTTTGGAAAAGAACACATGCAATGACACTCCATGTGTCAAACCATGTGAAAGATCACGGATGTCGCCTAGAGGGGGGTGAATAAGAGATTAAAACTTCTATGAGATGGGCTTAACAAAGACGGAATAAAACTAGTGTTTTCTTTTGTTAAGCACAAAGCCTAGATATACTAAGGGGTTCACCTATGTGCACCAATAACTTATGCTAGGCAATACAACCAACAATATGATAGCAAATAGATTACTTCAAGCACGATGGCTATCACAATGTAAAGTGCATAAGTAAAGAGCTCGGGTATAGATATAACCAAGGCACGTGGGGACGATGATATTTACCCGAGTTCCTCCCAACAAGGGAGTACGTCTCGTTGGAGGGGTGGGTGATACTAAGACCACCAACGCCACCAAGGCCTCACCCTATTCTCCCAAGCACCCACCACGCGGGAAAGCACCCGTTCAACTATGGGACACTTTAGGGCGGTCACCAAACCCGTACAAGATTGGGGGCTATCTCCACAAATTAATTGGAGGCTCCCAATAATCGCCACCAAGGCCTCAATCTTGGGGGACCTTCACAACTTAATTGAAGACCCCAAGCACACGCCACAAAGGCCACACAACCGTCTAGGGTTCCAAGAACCCAAGAGGGACAAGCAATAATGAATATCACCGAACAAATCCTCTGGAGAGAACACACACTAATGCAGTAAATGCAAATGGCAAGAACACCACAAAGATGCCCCAAATCCTCACTCTAAAGTTCCAACAAGGCTACTAAAGCAATTGGGGAACAAGAGAGGAAGAACACAAAAGGGGATCACAAAAAGGCCCAAAGATCTAGATCCAAAGATTCACTAACAAAGAGTGGATTTGGTTTGGTCAAAGTGTAGATCTAGATCTCCTCTATCTACCCCTCAAATATTGGCAAGAATCAGTGGAGAGGGAGAAAGAAATCAAGCAAAGAAGATTAAGTCAAAGAGGCAAAGGCTTGAAGAAAATAGAGGAGAAGAACAACCCCAAAAAAAGGAGAAAGGGACTATTTATAGAGGCCCCAGATTTTTTGCCGTTGGAGCCAGAAAACAGCCTAGGCCGGTAGTACCACTGAGGCCCGGTACTACCGGACTTAGCGATCGAACCAGGCGAGCGCTACAGGGAAACGCACACGCGAGCGAGCGAGGATCGGGCGACGTGAGCGGGCGAGCGGGAGCGGCGGCAGCATGCGCGAGAGCAACGGCCCAGCGGGAGTAGCGGCAGCTAGGCCGCGCGAGCTGGCAGGCCGGCCCAGCGAGCAGGTAGCACGATCGGGGCGAGGTGGGGTGAGCGAGGGAAGCTGGGCAGGTGGAGCTAGGCGAAATGTGCTGGGAAGTAGCGCGGTGGCCCGGTAGGGCTGGTCGGGCCAGGCGATAGTACCGGGCTGGACCGGTACTGGCGGCCTGGTCCTACCGAGCGGGACAGAGAGCAGAGAGGCGGCCCAGAGCGAACAGAAGCAGCCTGCAGTACAAGCCGCTTGGCCCACGGTAGTACCGGACAGCCCAGAAGATAGTTTTTTCTTTTTAAATACAAGAAGGCAAATAAACAAACTGTAATAACTTTTGCTAGGGGACTCCGATTGACCCGAAACCAATTGCGTTGGAAAGAGGAAAACAAGAGCTAGCCAACTAAGAGTAGAAATATTGGATATCACTAAGTGAGAAGGTATCAAGTAGTATAATGTGAGATACCTCACTCGGTGAGAATCTGGAAAAACGCCGAGATCAAAATCGCAACAAGATATAAAAGGGAGATCCAATTTTGATGAACAAGAGCTTGTTATGAAGATTACAACAATATTTATATCCTCACATGGATAAGACAAATAAACAACCAAATATGATGATTCAAGTATGCAAAGGTTTGATCTCTCTCTGAACGATATGATCGAGATACCCACTCGAGAGCCTCTCTTGATAGTACGGTATCTATCCTAAACCCGGTCAACAAGAGACCGGCAAAAGGGAAAAACCTATCAAGAATACCTTTTCCTTGAGCATACTTTGGCCTTGTCTTCATTGATCCACATGACTTGGCTTGACAAATATAATAGATGAAGATCCCTCAATTCTTCATAATGAAACCAAGTCTCCATTGTCCTCCCAAAAACACATATTGATCAAGTTTTGGCTTGTTGGTCCCTAACCAAGTTGGGTCCTAAAAAGTTAGTGACAATAGGCTTGGTAACCCAAATGGTTCTTTTCTTGACACCACTTTGGGTACCAACAAATTTGGCAAACACATTGCCAATCTCATCCAAACTAAGAGAATAAGCATAATCAATAATGATAGCGTTGGATGAGGAGATACCACTAGTCCATGAGGAAGAAATGTGCCCCTTCTCACGACAAATGTAGCAAGTTCTTCTCTTGCTAGATTTCTTCTTAGGTGATTCCACAACTTGAGGAAGAGCTCGAGTAGTCCTCTTAGGAAGAGGCCCATCCACCACTTGAGGTAGAGCTTGAGGCCGCTTCTCTTGTTGCTTCACACCAAGAGGCTTCTTCTTCAATGGGCATGATCTAACATGATGCCCTTCTTCCTTGCACTTGAAGCAAATAATGTTGGCCGGATAATTCGCTTGATCTTGGCCATTCTTCTTATTGCCCTTGTGCTTCAACTTGTTATTGGACTTGTTCTTGTTATTGGAGTTGAATCCAAGTCCACTCTTGTTCTTGTTGTTGGTTGAGTGTGGCCTTCCCTTTATGACCCTTTTTCAAGTCACTCTTCAAGGAAGTGACTTGACCCTTGAGCTCTCTAATTTCCTCTACATGGTTAGTGTCAACAACAATAGTAGAGGAACTAGATGCAACATTGTTAGAGCAACAAGGCATGGAATGTAACTCATCACAAGATGTAGCAATAGCCTGAGTGGATGAATTACAAGGACTAGCACATGGCAATATCACATTAGGAGTAGAAGTGGTGCTAATGTCCACATGAGGCCCACTAGATTTTACCTTTAACATAATGGCCTCATGAGCTAACTTTAGCTTATCATGGGAGACTAGAAGATCCTCATGCGAGCTAGAGAGCTTAGCATGACTTTCTTCCGATTTTCCATATTTGCTAGTTAGCAAAGCAAGTTGAGCCTTTAGCTCAACATTCTCCTTCAAAGTAGATGCTTCACAAGAAATAGAGTTAGTAGCACAAGCATCATCACTAATAGTAATAGGCGAGGTTAACTTTGCAAGCTCTTTTGAATATGAAGCTTTAAGTTGCTCATGCGACTCGATGAGTTTGATAAGCTCACTCTTAACGACCCAAGAGCCATTTTCGAGGTGCTTAAAATCCTCAACAAGTTTAGCATGGGCAACTACAAGCTCATAATCTTTATCATGGGAACAAGACAAAACAAGCATATCATCATGTGAATTATTCCATCCATTTCTACATGATATGCAAGGACTATCAACACTAGCATGTAAGGAGTTTTGAGTGCTAGAAATGCTTAAGTCCAAAGATAGATCATTGCAACTAGATAGAGATGAAGAATTACAAATAGTAAGCACACTATCCATATTGCAATTTCTATCACCACTCACCATATCATTACCTTGTGAAAAGTCACATGTTGGTGAAGTGGTAGAAGGTGATAACTCATCAACGGCCGGAGGTGAAGGAACACAATCATCCTCAATAATGTTGGACACACCATATTTATATTGAAGCTTTGTCCAAATATCATGAGCACTTCTATAAGGCATGATTGAAGAAATAACTACATTGCTCACAACAAGTAAAAGAATTTTAGTAGCTTGAGCATCTATATAAGAGTTCATCTTCTCCTCTACAGATTCGTTTTGGGGATCCATAGGAGAAGAGAAACTAACGAGGGTTTAACTCATCAATGCCCATTGTTATGAACTTGGGTTTTGGAGAAGGAGGGAGCACTGGAGACATCTATCAGCTAGCAAACAAGCACACAGGGGACTCGAAGATTTACCCAGGTTCAGGCCTCGTAGAGGTCCCTACTCCTGCTTGTCTGCTCATGGAATTATCAAAGGAATCGAGGATTACAATGGTGCACAGATGCAATCTGGCAAGGGTTGTGGAAACTAGGGTTGCGTGTGTCCTCCTCACCGCCCCCTCCTAGACTTTATATTGATAGGCTAGGTCTCGGGTAGCAGGTCGAGTCGGTTACATGTTAGGGTTTCCCCTTTTAACTTTCTATCTTTAGCTTCTTCTTGTTCTTCAAGCAATCGAGAGTCCGTAGGTTACTCGAGTTCTTCATTTGGGCCTTGGCGACACCGTGGGCCTCTACATATTCATGCCGTATATACCAAGCTCGAGTACCTGTAGGGTATACCCATGTCAGTAGCCCCTGAGTGTCTAGTGGAATCGCAGATTCGACTAGAGACTTTATGAAGCCTTTCGAGTGCATGACTGAGTATGTTTTTCGACTGCTCTATTTATGTCATAGGGATTATTGATGTGCGTGCCTGATTTAACCGATGTACCGGTATTATTTAACTACCTTAGGGTAAAACAACGCCATCTACTCAAACCCGAGTCCCCGGACTCGAATCTAGAAAAGTGCTGGTGTAATTCGACTCAAGCTGCGGAGGTCTTACAGGAGTCGAATTCTAGTATTTGCGTGTGAGCACTCGATGCGTCCGTCAAGGCATGTTCATCGTACCTGTAGGCACGGATATATTTCTGGTAGTGCGCAGCAAATGCGTTGCCAGGCCTTATTCAGGTCTTATCGTCACGCTGTAAGAGCAGCATCCGAATTTTATCATCGCGGAGACGATTCGGGTGACCCAAGAGACGCAGTCTCTTTGTAGGGAAAAATTATGAGGCGGTGTCACAATAAACTTTGAGTGTGGATGTTATCAACACACAATACTTTGTACAAATAATCATAGGGTGCGCGACCAGCGCTCCCTATGGGAGTATCCCCCGAGTGCCTGGTTGAGTCGAAGACTCAGGCAGGGACTAAAGAACTTTTGCGACTGCTGTCGTCTTTTGTTTGCTTGTTTCAGTCGAATTTGCTTCCGGCGCGCCCTATGGGAGTAACCCATGTCCATAGTCGAATCGTGCTTCAAGTGATTGAGTTTTCCTTTGATTGTTCATGTTCCTATAAAAGAAGAAGAAAAAATCGTAGGGTGCTCGAACAGCGCTCCTTATGGGAGTAGCCCCGAGTGCTTGGTGGAGTCGAAGACTCGAGCGAGGACTAAAGTAGTCAAAGTCTTCTGTTGCGTAGTTTTTGATGACGTCAGTGCTGACGATTTCATGACCTCAGTTGCCCGCGTGAGCAAGTTTGACGGGACGTGATGAGCGGTGGGCCCCACTCCCTGACTCTGATTTGATCGGGCGTGCGTAATCTTTATTTTAACTGCACCTCCTCGATTTCCGCGCGTAATGGGAGTAGTGGGGGGACGGTTCGCGTTTGAGCTCCTCCACGTGTCGAGCACGATGAATGCCACGCGTCTGGTAGGGTTTTTCGGAGCCGTTGGATTGCATCTTCTATGGGTTAAGTAGTGACGCTGCGACGGTAAAATTCACATCTACTTCCATTCATCCTTTGCCTTCATCGCCATTGTCGCTGCTCCTCTGCTTTCTCTGCGCTCTTTTCCCTCCGCGGTGCTGGACCAGCTCCGCACATTTCCAGCTACTTCCTCCGGTCGCATCGCCGCCATGTAATGGGGAAGAAGAAAGGAGGTGTTGTGGCTGATTCCGCTGCTGCGATGAAGAAGAAGGGCGGCTCCGCCGCTGCAGGCACTAGCACCACCACCGGCGGGAAGAAGAAGCGCACGGGCACCCGCGTCACGAATGGCGCGTGGCGTCCATCTGTCATCAAGTCCTGGGATCTTCGTCTTCTTCACCAAGATGGAGTGTTGTCCGTCGCAGTCACCGACGTGCGCTTCCTCGGCGGCGAGGTAATCCCCTCTCCTCCTGCCGGTTTTCGAGTGATGTTCCTAGCGTTCATCATTCGCGGCCACTCGTTTCCCCTGCATCCTTTCTTCAGGGGCCTTCTTTGTTTTTACGGGCTCCAGCTCCATCAGCTATCCCCCAATTCCATCCTCCATGTAGCTTGCTACATCACCCTTTGCGAGTGCTGGCTCGGAATCGAGCCGCATTTCGGCCTCTTCACGCGCCTCTTTAAGTTGAAACGTCAATCGGCGTCTGGCTCCGTAGTCTACGATGTAGGAGGCTGCGGGAATCCACGTCGATCCATCCGCCACATACATCGACATCAAGCTGGCGATGTCCGTCCAAGGGTGGAGGTACAAGTGGTTCTATGTCCACGACGAGAAGGCTGACGGAGAACACTTCGGACGCACCCTTCGACCCCGCGATGCCGTGCCAGAGGAGGCGCTCCTAGAAGAATGTGGTCATGCCTGGCGAGTCCGCGGAGAGAGATGTGTTGTACGAGCGCGTCTGCGACCTCGAGAGTTGCATATGCAAAGAGGAGGGAGGCTGCACCCTCATTCGCACGTGGCTGCGCGGTCGCGTCCAGCCCCTGCAGGCCAGAGTCCATCCCATGTTTTAGTGGGCTGGCGCTGACGATGTCACTCGTGTGTCTGCCGATGGCATGTCCGTGAGTGAGGTAGATAAAAGGGTTCGAATGGTCACCAAGTACACCATCAAGGATGTGCTGCCCAGTGAACCAGTCATTCCTCTGTTCGATGCTGCTAATCCTCCCCCTGAGGTATAGTTGTGCTACGCAGTAGCTTAGTTTGTTGATTGCTTCTTCGCTATTTCTTAACTTTGTGCTAAATTGTGATCTGTATGCAGGATTGGGCGGTGTCACCCTGTATGCCCCCTCTTCCTGAGGGGGTTATCCCTCGTGAAGCCTTCGAAGAGGACGAGTCGGAGTCGACCATCCCATCTGATGTGGAGGAGGAAGCCCCCGAGTCGGGTAGTCCGGATACTCGCAAGCGCTCGCGCAGCGAGGATTCCTATTTGTCGTCTCCTTCGACTCCGGAAGGTGCAGGCGTTGGTGCGGAGTCGCCGATCCCTGATATTCCTGTGAGTGTCGTGGCGCCCTCTTCTCGCAAGAAGATGCAAGCCAAAGGAGTCCTCGTCAGAGTCGGGGGAGCCAACCTTTGACTTTGATAAGTTTGATTGGTAAGTATTTGAGTTGTCCTTTTTGGTTCTTCTTTGGATGTTCCCTTTCTTGATGTTGGTTTTGTCTTGCAGTCAGCAGGCGTCGTCATCTTCTGGCGACATCCAATTTTTGAAAGAATCTGGAGTCGCAACCTCAAGGGCCAAGAAAGAGGTTGAGCGTGCTCCTTCCCCTCCATTGGCGGCCCACTCTGGGCACAACTCATCTAGTCCTCCACATGATGGGGAGCATCGGATGGTTACCCGGATGACTGCACACCAATCGACTTCGGAGTCATTGGAGGATCATGTAAGTGTAGTATCTCTTCTTCTGATGTTGTAGTCGATTTTATCTATGGCTTCTGCTGATCCTTTATTGTTTTTCCTTTTGCGATAGCTCCTTGTGAAGGAAGCCGCTCACTTGGCGGAGTAGGTGCTTGCAATGGGTCGCCAGCATGCAATTCTGGATACACGCCATCGCGTGGTAGAAAGTAAGTGCTCTTTACTTCTCATTCTTCTGCATCGTTGTCCTGTAGTCGACTGATAGTCAATCCCTTTTGTTTTGTTCTTGTAGCTGAACATAATGCCCTTCTGCGCAACGCCGCCACCATGGAAAAGACGCTCGCCGCGGCCGTGAAGAGATGCTATGAGGCAATCGCGGCGCGTGACGAGGCACAGAAGCGCGAAGAGGACCTGCGTGCCTCCGTTGCATCTAGGGAGAAGTTGTTTGAAGAACAGCTTTTCTCGATTGCCAAGGCCCTCTCAGGTACTTTGCTTGGATATCATTATCATTCTTTATTCGATTTTATCGCCGGTGTTGACTTTTCATGCCCATGTGTGGGTTTATGTACAGATGCTAGCGATTTGAGCTTTGATCCTCAGGCTCTCCGTCGTGACAATGCCTTGGCGGGTGCACTTTCAGCAGTCGAGGACCGCAGCGCCGCCGTTCAAGATATGCTCTCCAAGGCCAAAGGCGTGCTCAGTTGCCTCCGGGAGGAGCTGATGCCCAAGGCTGAGCTGATCGAGAACATGGACGAGCTGGTGGAGTCTCTTGTCGGGGGTGTCCCTGCAAGCTTCAAGAACTCGCTTCGTGCGGCTGGCGCGTCAATGTCACTCGCTATGGTGCAGGCCCACGGAGTCGAAGTTGATCCTGCAGCGGTCTCGAGGGCGATGCCCATTAGCGCGGACGGCTAGCAGGTAGTCTTTGCTCCAATCGCGACTGCCTGTGGAAAGTATGGGCCACAGCTAATTAGCACAGTTGCGAAGTACTCTGAGGAGCTGTAGTGAGCCAAGAAGGCGGCAAAGGCTGCGACATCAGGGGCTGGCAGAAAGTTAGTGGCATCTGATACCGCCACGGACTCGATGAGGCTCCCGAAGCCGTCTAAGTCGAAGAAGCCAGTTGCTCCTCAGTAGCTTTGTAATAGTTGATTAGTTTATGTCTTTTGTCAAGAACATGCCTTTTGGTGAGTGTATCTACTGATACTTTTGCTAATCTTGAATGCACTCAAATCTTTTGTCTGTGTGTCGATTTGGTATTCTTATTGCTTCTTGCTTGGTTTGTGGTAGGGCACATCAAGTGATCCTTTGAGGGAACCTCAGGATTCTCCGCCCCTTGATGATACTTTGGCACCGCCGCGCTCGAGGGTGGATGAGCTGTCTCTGCTCTCGCGACTGCGTGATCCCGTGAAGCAGTTGGAGCGTGAATTGCCCGTGCTCCGCGGTAACGCGGATGTATGGAAGTCAAAGGCAGAGAAGGCCACTGCCCGATAACAGTATCTGTTGGGGGAGATGACGCAGCTGGGCGACCAATTTAAGTGTTAGTTTGCTTACTCTTATCTTTTCCTTGTAGTCACTCGCAATGGTGTGCTATCCTCACACTTCCGTTGTTGTTTTGTATAGTTGTCAGCGCTTGCCATCCGTAGGATGAGAAAGATAGGGTTGCCATTCGCATGCATGATCTGACCCAAGAGCAACTTCAGGAGAGTGGATACTTCTGGGTGGATCATGATCGTGCGATCACGCTGGCGACCCTGCAGGATCGTGCGCCGTGAGTGCTGCACTTTCTGAAGAAGTCGCAGTCATGCTTGAAGAACATTTATCGCACGATGTTTCCACTGGATGTTGTTCCATCGAGCCTGCTGGCCCTCCTTGCCAAGTTCCAAGACCTAGCTACGGTTTGTGAGTGTGTAAGGCAGCAGTTGGTGGCTGGTGCCAAGGCCGCTCTGTCGCTGGTGCGACTGCATAGGCCTGATGTAGATGTTGCGGCAATTGCGGCTGGTCCACCTGCGCCACCAGCGGGTTCTGCTTGGAATCTGGTGCCTCACTATCAGGCGGTGGATCGCCCAACGGGGGAGATTGTTGACTTCTTCCAGGAGAAAACCAACGTTCTCTTGTTGCAATAGTAGTTTAATTTGTATCCTGCACATAAGTGTACCAGTTTTGTAAAGTTCGTATGTAATGATGTGCATAATTGATTGTTGATGATGTATAAAGAGCTTGTTAGCGTGTATGTTTTGTGAGTGCGTTGCACTATGCGACTCCTTCTCGTTAGCATGGCCATGCGCTTATCTCAGTCCCCTGTCAACCTGTCAGGTGCGTTGCAACTGGGTTGATGTGTGTCAAGGGTTTTGATTGACGTGCCAGCTACTCAGGATATAGCGTTTTAGTTCGTAGAACAGATGTGTATAGGGTGGCGTAGCCCCCGAGTGGATAAGTTGCAGAAAAATAAGGGAGAACACAGAGTTTTGGGGCACTTAGCTTTATTTATTCGTGAGACAGTACGAAGTACAATGTGTGGCTAAGTAGCCTTGGCTGAGTGGCCTTATTTGCAATGTGAAAGTAAAAATGACTAAGGGTAGAAGCGTCGCAACTGCGCGACGTTCCAGGGGTTCGAGTATGCGACTCCAGTCTCTAAATCTTGAAGGAGATAGGCGCCACCTAGGATTACTTCTGTAATCACGTATGGTCCCTCCCAGGGGGACTCGAGCTTGAGATGTCCTTGCTGCTTCATTCGCAGGACCAGGTCGCCTTCGACGAAGGATCTGGGGCATAGCCTCCTACTGTGGTAGTTGCGCAGGTTCTGCTGGTAGATCATTGATCTTTCCGCGGCAATTTCCCTTGCCTCGTCAAGGAGGTCGACGGAGTCTTCGAGTGCCAGGGTTGACTCCTGCTCGCTGTAAGCGACCACGCGCAGCGCTTTGTACCGTACCTCAGCGAGTAGCACCGCTTCAGACCCGTGCACCATAAAGAACGGGGTGTAGCCTGTAGCACTGTTTGGAGTTGTCCGTAGGCTCCAGAGTACTGATTATAGTTCGTCTGGCTAGCAACCCGCGGCCTGTTCGAGTGGCCAGAGGAGTCGCTTCTTGATGTCGCCGTAGACGAGCCCGTTCGCCTTTTCGACCTGACCGTTTTTCTATGGATGCGCTACCAAGGCGTAGCTAATGTTGATCCCCAGATTCTTGCAGAATTCTTGGAACTCCTTGGGTGTGAAGTTCATTCCATTGTCTGTGATGATGTTCTGTGGCACTCCGAAGCGGAAGACGATGGACCTGAAAAACTTGACTGCGTTGTGCCCTGATTGATTGGTCACTGGCATGGCCTCTATCCACTTGGTGAACTTGTCGACTGCGACCAGGAGGTAGACGTAGCCTCCTCGCGAGGACTTGGGGAGTTTGCTGACCATGTCGAGTCCCCATTGCACGAAGGGCCAGGCCAATGGAATTGGCCGGAGCTCTGCGCCAGGTGCGTGCGGCTTGTCCGCGAATCGCTGGCATGCGTTGCATTTCTGGACGATGTCCTTGGTGTCGCGCATGACCGTAGGCCAGTAGAACCCAGCTCGTAGAGCTTTCGCCACGAGGGCACGACTGCCAGTGTGGTGTCCGCAGGTTCCCTCATGGATGTCAAAGAGAACAGCTCTTCCATCATCCGTGGAGACGCATCGCTGGAGTACTCCTGTGATGCTGCGCTTGTATAGTTCGCCGTTGATAACAGCGAATGTCTTGGATCACCGCGCGATGTGCCGTGCATCAGTCGGATCGTCCGGTAGCCTTTTGCTGAGGACGTACGTGATGTACGACTGAGTCTAGGATGATTCGATCATCATGACGCTCATTGGTCCTTCGAGTCCTATATCCAGCTCCGGGTCGTCGAGTGCCATTGGCTCATTGGGTGGCGTAGCTCCCGAGTCCGTTGCTACGCTTGTTTTCTTCTCTGCTGCCTTTGGCTTGATGGAGCGTTCACAGATGCGCTCGAGAAATACCCCAGGTGGTATGGGGGCGCAGGTAGAGCCGAGTGCGTCCGCCTCTTCATTTCTTTCGCGGCCTATGTGTCATAGCTCGTAGCCGTCGAAGTCCCCTTCGAGTGTGTCGTAGAGGTCACGGTAGGAGATCATGTTGTTGTTCAGTGCGTCACACT
This sequence comes from Avena eriantha, assembly GCA_910589775.1. NCBI lineage: Eukaryota > Viridiplantae > Streptophyta > Magnoliopsida > Poales > Poaceae > Avena > Avena eriantha. Next base: position 202,240,303 of record OU342745.1, on the reverse strand, counting down.
CATGCATTGTTTGGTTGACAACCAACTTGGAGTCGCCATATATAATGAGCCTCTTGGCGCCGCAGGCTTTTGCCATCCTCATCCCGTGTAGTAGGGCCTCGTATTCAGCTTCGTTGTTGGAGGCGGTGAACTGCATTCGCAGGATGTACTTCAGCTTGTCCCCTTGGGGCGATGTCAGTATGACACCTGCACCTGCTCCGTCCATCCGCTTGAATCCATCGAAGTGCATTGTCCAGAGGTAGGACATATCTGGTTTTTCGGGGAGCTGGTTTTCCATCCAGTGCACAAGGAAGTCAGGAAGAACTTGCGACTTGATTGCGTCGCGCTTTTCGTATGCAATGTCTCGTGGAGACAATTCGATTCCCCAAAGCGCGACTTGTCCTGTGCCGTCGGGGTTATTGAGGATATGCCCCAGCGGGGCGTCGTTGACCACCACGATTGGGTGTTCCTGGAAGTATTGGCGCAGTCGCTGGGTGGTCATGAAGACGCCGTACGCCAGCTTCTGGTAGTGCGGGTACCGCTGTTTTGTTGGCGTGAGGACCTCGCCGAGGTAGTAGACTGGGCGCTGTACCCCGTGGACCTTGTTTTCCTCGGCTCGTTTGACCACAAGTAATGTGCTGACCACTTGGTTGGTGGCGGAGATATACAGCACCAGCAGTTCCCTTTCTCATGGGGTCACCAATACTGGCGAAGTGGATAGCAGGTGCTTGATGTCTTCGAATGCTTCCTGCGCTTCGTTAGTCCACTCGAACTTTTCAACTTTGCAGAGGAGTTGGTAGAAGGGCAGTGCTTTTCACCCATCCGACTGATGAATCGACTGAGGGCCACGATTCGCCCAGCCAGCTGCTGGACGCCCCTTATGTTTTTCGGCTTCTCCATGGCCAGTATGGCTTTTATTTTCTTCGGGTTTGACTCGATTCCTCTCGCGGAGATGAGATACCCGAGTAGTTGCCTAGATGGTACGCCAAAGGCGCATTTTTCCGGATTGAGCTTGATCCGGTAGCGGTCGAGGTTGGTGAAGGTTTCACGTAAATCATCAATTAGGGAGGCTTCCTCCTTCGTCTTGATTACTATGTCGTCGACATAGACTTGATTGTTGCGACCAAGTTGATCCTTGAGGCAAGCCTGCATGCACCGTTGGTAGGTGGCTCCTGCGGTTTTTAGCCCGAAAGGCATTGTGTTGTAGCAGAACACACCGAAGGGCGTTGTAAATGTTGTTTTTTCTTGATCTTCCTCCTTCATTCGAATCTGATTATAGCCTCAGTAGGCGTCGAGGAAGCAGAGGCCCTCACATCCCGCTGTGGAGTCGATGATCTGGTTGATTCGTGGTAGCGGGAAGTGATCCTTTGGACAGTGCTTATTCAAAGAGGTGAAGTCCACGCACATCCGCAGGATATCCGTGTCCTTTTTTGGTACTAGCACCGTGTTGGCGAGCCAAGTGCTTTCCTTGATCTCGCGTATGAATTTTGCGTCGAGGAGTCTGTTGATCTCCGTTGCGACTGCCTTTGCTCGTGGCTCAGATAATCGCCGGATTGTTTGCTTGACTGGCCTTGCGTCTGGGTTGACGTTGAGTGCTTGTTCGATGAATTCCCTAGGAACTCCTGGCATGTCCGCTGGACACCAGGCGAAGATTTCCTAGTGCTCACGGAGAAATTCGACGAGCACGAGTTCCTATGCGGGACTCAAGTTGTTGGCGATGAGGGTCGTCTTGGCGGGATCCGATGGGTGGACCTGCACTTTCTTTGTGTGCACCGATGAGTCAAAAGATAGATCGGGCGAACTTGGCCGGCTTAGGGGAGGCAGACTGTTGTCTGTCGACTCCTTTAGTCTCGTGAGTTCTTCCTGCATGCCGAAGGACTGGGAAATTCTGTTGAATTCCCTGTCGCAACTGTCGGATCTCTCGAAGCTCCCGTTGACTGTGATGACACCATTGGGACCTGGCATTTTCATTTACAGTTAGGCGTAGTGTGGTACTGCCATGAACCTGGCGAACGCGACACGTCCGAGGATGCAGTGGTACTGTGAGGGCCAGTCGACGACCTCAAAGTCGATGCGCTCGCACCGAAAGTTTTTGGCGTGCCGAAGATGACGTCGAGGTTGATTTTGCTTAGGGGATATACGCCTTTTTCTGGGACGATGTCGTGGAATGTTGTGTCCGAGGCTTCTAGGCAAGTCAGAGGGATCCTCATTGCTCGCAAGGTACTCGCGAATATAAGGTTAATGCCGCTTCCGCCGTCCATGAAGACGTGGCTCATGTCGAAACCTCCGATTTGTGCCTCGAGTACGAGGGGACAATAGCCTGGACGAGGTACTTGAGGTGGATGATCGCGTTTGTTGAAGGTGATGGAAGACTCGCTTCCGCTGAGGTACTTAGTGGTGGATGGTGGCGAGTTTGGGGCCAAGTTGACTTGGCGAGTGATGGCCTTCTGCACCCTGTTTGAGGGGCGTCCTTTTTGGATCATCATGGTACCCATGGCTCATGGGTATGGTTCGCTTCCCTGGTGTTGGTCCGGCGCAGCTGCGTTTGGGGGTATTCCAGGTGGTGGTGGTGGAGCGCCATGTGCCACGGCTCCTGGAGCGGCTCCGTAGCCTCTTTCGACTATGTTGCGATTCATCCAAACCAATCCCTCATGTAGTTTGAGGAACTCGCGGCAGTCCTTGAGGAGGTGGCTGGACTTCTTCATTCCATCATGTTTGTCGATATAGAAGTGCACCGTACATGGCCCGGATAGTTTGTCTTCAATGGATGTCGCGGGTGCCTCATCACGATTGCGGCGCTGCCACACTTGCGTTGTTTTTCTGGAGTCACGGTATCCACTGCTGTGGTATCCGCTGTTGCGGTTATCGTCGCGTCTGTCGGCATAGCCAGCTGCGACCATATTGACTTCGTCACGGTCATCGTAGATGCGCATGCGGCATTTGACCCGGCGGTCGCATCTGCGCTCGAGTTCTGCCTCCTCGTCGGAGTGGACGCGATTTTTCACCGAATCTTCTCCATCGGCCCACCAATTCGCGATTTCCATCAGGTGGTCGATGGTCTTGGGCTTTGAGCGGCCCATCTCCTCTCTGAGCTCTATGCAGCGGATGCCGCCGTTGAATGCGTCAATCGCGCGATCCTCCGAGATGTTCTCTGCGGAGTTCTTGATGATGGACCACCTTTGGATGTAGGAGCGTAGCGATTCGCCTGATCTTTGCTGGCAGCATCTCAGCTCTTCGATTGATGCAGGCCGCTTGTATGTGCCCTTGAAGTTGCGCACGAAGCTGTAAACCAGCTCATCCCAACTGCGAATGGATCCGCGTGGGAGGTTGTTGAGCCATGCTCGAGCGGCGCCTTGCAGCTGTAGCTGTAGACATTGCATGGCCGTGCTTCGACTACCGTCGTGGAGCCTGACGGAGGAGATGTGGTCCTCTAGCCAGATCTTTGGGTCCTGTAGGCCGTCAAACTTCGGGTTCTCCGACGAGAGTTTAAACCCCTTGGGCATTCGCTTTTTCCTGATGGACCTACTGAAGCATCTGGCGCCACAGAGCTCCACATCTTCCTCTTCTGAGTCAGTTGACCGAGCACGTCGCGCCCTTGATTTGTCAATCTTGCGCTGCGTGAGGTCATCGCGCACATCATAGTCGTGGTCGTGTCGCCGTGAGCGGCGGCGTCGAGAAAGGTCGTGACTGTCATCGCTAGATGAGGGCGAGGAGTAGCGCTTTGCCTTTTTCGGATCTGGTGTTTGTTCCTTGTTGAGGGCAGCTTCGACTAGTCCCAAACCCGCGATCATAGATCGATGCATGGCGGCTCGGGGATCTCTAGCTGGCGGTTGGTTGTTGAGGAGGTACATGGTGGCTGCTGTCACCGCGGCCTGCGGCGTCTTGGGGACTACGTTGCCCCGTGTGTCGACTGTCATAGAGCTGAAGTCGAGGACCTTTGCAGCTTCTATGCATTCTTGCTCGGTGAGATGAGCCATCCGAGATCACCTCTTGTTTGAGAGGTACTCATTGCCCTTTGAGGAGGATCCTCCGTGGGAGGAGAGCCCGGCACGTCGAAGGCTCGACTCGTCTGCCGCCTTTTTACGCGCCTCGAGCTGCACGATTGTGTGCACTTGGCGCTTGAATTCTTCCTTCAGGAGCCAGTGGTAGCCCATTAGCAGTTCTTGCAGAGATCCGAAGGGTAGAGGGTTGCCTTGTAAGGCCTCGCGGCAGCGAGCCCACTCTTGTTCATTGAGCCTGATCACGACGCGCTCACCGGTTTGCTCGTTTGTTATGGTTGGAGGTTCGATTGCTCCTCCATTGTTGACGAGGGTGCGATTGCCACCATAGCCACCGTTGCCGCCGTTGGGCGGGTCGGTTTCGTTGCCACGGTTGCCCGTGTTGTCGCGGTTGGTGGAGGTGTCACCTGCGTTGATGACGGTGCATATGAAGTGATTGGGGAAGCTGTTGCTCCCGCAGCTCTCAGATCCGGAGCCGTAGGTCCCATCTTCAGTTGCCAAATTGCTCAGATCGGATTCGCGACTGTTGTCGTTGACCGTGTTCTTGACTGTTGTCAGGGCATTGAGCTCACTGAGTGTGCCGATCGATGGAGGGAACCATGATGCTGGGGCAATCGATGGCACCGTCGGCTGGTCGGGCATGCGAAGCGTGCCCATCTGACCAACTTGGAAGCGGAAGCTCCCGATCGCCAGGCTGATTCCGTCGCCCACGGACTCAAAGGTCGGGCGAGTGGCTGGCGTGTGGAGGGTGAAGTCGAACGCGCCAAAGAGCTAGCGAATCTCCGCTGCTGCGGAGTTGTAGATCGCGGTTGATGGGGCCGAAGAAGCCACAACATCAGCACTCCCAATTCCCATAGATGGCGCCAATTGACGAGGGTTTAACTCATCAATGCCCATTGTTATGGACTTGGGTTTTGGAGAAGGAGGGAGCGCCAGAGACATCTATCGGCTAGCAAACAAGCACACAGGGGACTCAAAGATTTATCCAGGTTCAGGCCTTGTAGAGGTCCCTACTCCTACTTGTCTGCTCGTGGAATTATCAAAGGAATCAAGGATTACAATGGTGCGCAGATGCAATCTAGCGAGGGTTGTGGAAACTAGGGTTGCGTGTGTCCTCCTCGCCGCCCCCTCCTAGCCTTTATATAGATAGGCTAGTTCTCAGGTAGCAGGTCGAGTCGGTTACATGTTAGGGTTTTCCCCTTTTAACTTTCTATCTTTAGCTTCTTCTTGTTCTTCAAGCAATCGAGAGTCCGTAGGTTACTCGAGTTCTTCATTTGGGCCTTGGCGACACCGTGGGCCTCTACGTATTCAGGCCGTATATACCAAGCTCGAGTACCTATAGGGTATACCCATGTAAGAAACCCATATATAGAATTCCCTCGATAGATGGGTGAATGTCCCGAAAATAATCTAGCATGCGAGATTTCCAAACATCATAATTTGTGCCATCGAATATATAGAAGGAATCGTGCACTACTCCACTAGACGACAACTTTACTCTCGTGGCGGTGAAGCCTAAAAGCGAGAGACCTCACTCTGATACCAATTGAAAGATCACGGATGTCGCCTAGAGGGGGGGTGAATAGGGGATTAAAACTTCTACAAGATGGGCTTAACAAAGGCGGAATAAAACTAGCGTTTTATTTTGTTAAGCACAAAGCCTAGATATACTAAGGTTCACCTATGTGCACCAACAACTTATGCTAGGCAAGACACGCAACAATACGATAGCAATATAGATTACTTCAAGCACGATGGCTATCACAATGTAAAGTGCATAAGTAAAGAGCTCGAGTATAGATATAACCAAGGAACGCAGGGACGACGATATTTTACGGAGTTCCTCCCAACAAGGGAGTACATCTCGTTAGAGGGGTTGGCGGTACTAAGACCTCCAATGCCACCAAGGCCTCACCCTATTCTCGCGAGCACACACCACGCGGGAAAGCACCCGTTCCACTATGGGACACTTTAGGGCGGTCACCAAACTCGTACAAGATTGGGCCTATCTCCACAACTTAATTGGAGGCTCCCAATAATCACCACCAAGGCCTCAATCTTGGGGGAGCTTCACGACTTAATTGAAGACCCCAAGCACACGCCACAAAGGCCACACAATCGTCTAGGGTTCCAAGAACCCAAGAGGGACAAGCAATAATGAATATCACCGAACAAATCCTCTGGAGAGAACACACACTAATGCACCAAATGCAAATGGCAAGAACACCACAAAGATGCCCCAAATCCTCACTCTCAAGTTCCAACAAAGCTACTAAAGCAATTGGGGGAACAAGAGAGGAAGAACACAAAAGGGGATCACAAAAAGCCCCAAAGATCTAGATCCAAAGATTCACTCACAAAGAGTGGATTTGGTTTGGTCAAAGTGTAGATCTAGATCTCCTCTATCTACCCCTCAAATATTGGCAAGAATCAATGGAGAGGGAGGAAGAAATCAAGCCAAGAAGATTAAGTCAAAGAGGCAAAGGCTTGAAGAAACTAGAGGAGAAGAACAACCCCCCAAAAAGGAGAAAGGGACTATTTATAGAGGCCCCAGATTTTCTGCCGTTGGGGCCAGAAAACGGCCTGGGCCGGTAGTACCGCTGATGCCCGATACTACCGGACCTAGCGATTGAACCAGGCGAGCGCTACATGGAAACGCACACGCGAGCGAGCGAGGCAGGAGAGCAGGGAATCGGGTGACGCACGCGGGAGGCGATCGACGCGAGCAGGAGCGGCGGCAGCACGCGCGAGAGTAGCGGCCCAGCGGGATCACCGGCAGCTAGGCCACGCGAGCTGGCAGGCTGGCCCGGCGAGTGGGCAACATGATCGGGGCGAAGTGGGGCGAGCGAGGGAAGCTGGGCAGGTGGAGCTGGGCGAAATGGGTTGGGAAGCAGCGCGGCGGCCCGGTAGAGCCGGTCGGGCCAGGCGGTAGTACCGGGCTAGACCGATACTGTCGGCCTGGTCCTACCGGGCGGGACAGAGAGCAGAGAGGCGGCCCATAGCGAACAGAAGCAGCCAGCGGTACTACCGCTCGGCCCGCGGAGGTACCGGATGGACGAGAAGACAGTTTTTTTCTTTTTAAATATAAGAAGGCAAATAAACAAATTGTAATAACTTTTGCTAGGAGACTCCGATTGACCTGAGACCAATTGCGTTGGAAAGAGGACAACAAGAGCTACCCAACTAAGAGTAGAAATATTGGATATCACCAAGTGAGAAGGTATCAAGTAGTATAATGTGAGATACCTCACTCGGTGAGAATCTGGAAAAACGCCGAGATCAAAATCGCAACAAGATATAAAAGGGAGATCCGATTTTGATGAATAAGAGCTTGTTATGAAGATTACCACAAGCTCTATATCCTCACATGGATAAGACAAACAAACGACCAAATATTATGATGCAAGTATGCAAAGGTTTGAGCTCTCTCCGAACGATATGATCGAGATACCCACTCGAGAGCCTCTCTTGATAGTATGGCTATCTATCCTAAACCCGGTCAACACGAGACAAGCAAAAGGGAAAAACCTATCAAGAATACCTTATCCTTGAGCATCCTTTGGCCTTGTCTTCATTGATCCATAAACACCGAGGATGTAAAGCACCAAACATGAGATCTTCTAAGGATGACGCATATTGAGCTTCCACAATGCATCTTCTTCTTCATATCTTCCACCTTGGAGCCAACACATACTCCAAGCGATGCCAATGGACAATTCCTACAAGTGCAACTTAATACACACATTAGTCCATAAAGATTGTCATTAATTACCAAAACCACACATGGGGGCCCACATGCTCTTTCACCGTGGTCAGAAAAACCAAGAACATGTTGGAATCCAAATGCCACATGCAATGGAGCACCAGTGTGATAGAGGTTGCATCACCACACCCACTTCATTGTGTGTGGTCATGTGGATCATTGTGGTTTGAAGAACAACACATGCAATGACACTCCATCTGTCAAACCATGGTCAGAAAGCCGAAGAACATGTTGGAATGCAACTACCACATGCAATGGAGCACCAGTGTGACAAAGGTTGCATCACCACACCCACTTGAGTGTGTGTGGTCTTGTGGATCAATGTGGTTTCGAAAATAACACATGTCATGCCACTCCATGTGTCAAACCATGATCAGAAATATGAAGAACATGTTGGAATGCAACTGCCACATGAAATGGAGCACTAGTGTGATAGAGATTGCATCACCACACCCACTTGATTGTGTGTGGTCATCTGGATCATTGTGGTTTGGAAACGAACACATGCAATGACATTCCATGTGTCAAGTCATGGTCAGAAACCACAAGAACATGTTGGAATGCAACTTCCACATGCAATAGAGCACCAGTGTGATAGAGGTTGCATCACCACACCCACTTCATTGTGTGTGTGGTCATGTGGATCATTGTGGTTTGGAAAAGAACACATGCAATGACACTCCATGTGTCAAACCAGGCTCAGAAATCCTGAGAACATGTTGGAATGCAACTGCCATATGCAATGGAGAACCAGTGTGACCAAGGTTGCGTCACCACACCCACTTGATTGTGTGTGGTCATGTGGATTAATGTGGTTTCAGAAGGAACACATGTAATACCACTCCATGTGTCCGACCATGGTAAGAAAGCCCAAGAACACATCGGAATGTAAGTGGCACATGCAATGGAGCACTAGTGTGATAGAGGTTGCAGCACCACACCCACTTGAGTGTGTGTGGTCATGTGGATCATTGTGGTTTGTAAAAGAACACATGCAATGACACTCCATGTGTCAAGCCATGGTTAGAAAGCTCAAGAACATGTTGGAATGCAACTTCCACATGCAATGGATCACCAGTGTGACAGAGGTTGCATCACCACACCCACTTCATTGTGTGGTCATGTGGATCATTGTGGTTTGGAAAAGAACACATTCAATGATACTCCAAGTGTCAAACCATGGTTAGAAAGCCCAAGAATATGTTCTAATGGAACTGCCACATGAAATGGAGCACCAATGTGATAGAGGTTGCATCACCACACCCACTAGAGTGTGTGTGGTCATGTGGATCAATGTGGTTTTGAAAAGAACACATGTAATGACACTCCATGTGTCAAACCATGCTCAGAAATCCCACGAACATGTTGGACTCCAACAGGCATATGCAATAGAGAACCAGCGTGATAGGGGTTGCATCGCCACACCCACTTGATTGTGTGTGGTCATGTGGATCAATGTGGTTTCGAAAGGAAAACATGTAATCCACTCCATGTGTGCGACCATGGTTAGAAAGCCCAAAAACACGTCGGAATGTAACTTCCACATGGAATGGAGCATGACCGGGGTTGCATCACCACATCCACTTGAGTGTGTGTGGCCATCTGGAACATTGTGGTTTGTAAAAGAAAACATGAAATGATACTCCAAGTGTCAAACCATGGTTAGAAATCCCTAGAACATGTTGGAATGCAACTGACACATGCAATGGAGCACCAGTGTGATAGAGGTTGCATCACCACACCCAATTCATTGTGTGTGGTCATGTGAATCATTGTGGTTTGGGAAAGAACACATGCAATGACACTCCATGTGTCAAACCTTGGTCAGAAAGCCCAAGAATATGTTGTAATGGAACTGCCACATGCAATGGAGCACTAGTGTGACAGAGGTTGCATCACCACCCCCACTTGAGTGTGTGTGATCATGCGCATCAATGTGGTTTCGTAAAGAACGCATGTAATGACACTCCATATGTCAAACCATGCTCAGGAATCCCAAGAACATGTTGGAATGCAACTGCCACATGCCATGCAGCACTAGTGTGACATATGTTGCAGCAACACACACACTTGATTGTGTGTGGCCATGTGGATCAATGTGGTTTCGAAAAGAACACATGTAATAACACTCCATGTGTCTAACCATGGCCCTAAAGGCCGAGAACATGTCGGAATGTAACTGCCACATGCAATGTAGCACCATTGTGACAGGGGTTGCATAACCACAGCCACTTGAGTGTGTGTGGTCATCCGGATCATTGTGGTTTGGAAAAGAACACATGGAATGACACTCCATGTGTCAAACCATGGTTAGAAAGCCTAAGAACATGTTGGAAAGCAACTGCCACATGCAATGGAGCACCAATGTGATAGAGGTTACATCACAACACCCACTTCAGTGTGTGTGGTCATGTGGATCATTGTTGTTTGGAATAAAACACATGCAATGACACTAACCATGGTGAGAAAGAGGAACAACATGTTGGAATGTAACTGCCACATGAAATGGAGCACTATTGTGATAGAGGTTGCATCACCACACGCACTTGAGTTTGTGAGGTCATGTGGATCATTGTGTTGTGGAAAACAACACATGCAATGACATTCCATGTGTCAAACCATGGTCAGAAAGCCCTAGAACATGTTGGAATGAACCTACCAAATGCAATGGAACACCAATGTGACATAGGTTGCATCACCACACGCACTTGAGTGTGTGTGGTCATGTGGATCATTGTAGTTTGGGAAAAAAGACATGCAATGAAACTCCATGTGTCAAACCATGGTCAGAAAAACCAAGAATATGCTGGAATGCAACTGCTACATGAAATGGAGAACCATTGTGATAGCCGTTGCATAACCACACCCAGTTGAGTGTGTGTGGTCATATGGATCATTGTGGTTTGGAAAAACATACAATGACACTCCATGTGTCAAACCATTGTTAGAAAACCCAAGAAAATGTTGGAATGCAATTGCAACAGGCAATGGAGGACCGGTGTGACAGAGGTTGCATCACCACACCCACTTGAGAGTGTGTAGTCATGTGGATCAATGTTGTTTCAAAAAGAACACATGTAATGACACTCCATTTGTCAAACCATGGTCCAAAAGTACAAGAACATGTTGGAATGCAACTTCCACATGCAATGGAGCACCAGTGTGACAGAGGTTGCATCACCACACCCACTTCAGTGTGTGTAGTCGGGTGGATCATTGTGGTTTATTAAACAACACATGCAATGACACTCCATGTGTCAAACCATGGTCAGAAAGCTCAAGAACATGTTGGAATGCAACTACCACATGCAATGGAGCACCATTGTGACACAGGTTGCATCACCACACCCACTAGAGCGTGTCTAGTCATGTGGATCAATGTGGTTTTGAAAAGAACAAAACTGACACTACATGTGTAAATCCATTCTCAGAAAGCCCAAGAACATGTTGGAATGCCACTGCCATATGCAATGGAGTACCAGTGTGACACAGGTTGCATCACCACACCCACTTGAGTGTGTGGTCATGTGGATCAATGTAGTTTATAAAAGAACAAATGTAATGACACTCCGTGTGTCAAACCATGGTTCAAAAGCCCAAGAACATGTTGGAATGTAACTGACACATGCAATGGAGCACCAGTGTGACAGAGGTTGCATGACCACACCCACTTGACTGTTTATTGTCATATGGATCATTGTGGTTTGGAAAAGAACACATGCAATGACACTCCATGTGTCAAACTATCGTCAGAAAGCCCTAGAACATGTTGGAATGCAACTAGCACATGCAATGGATCACTAGTGTGACAGAGGTTGCATCACCACACCCACTTCATTGTGTGTGGTCATGTGGATCATTGTGGTTTGGAATAGAACACATGCAATGACACTCCATATGTCAAACCATGTCCAGAAAGCCCAAGAATATCTTGTAATGGAACTGCCACATGCAATGGAGCAACACTGTGACAGAGGTTGCATCACCACACCCACTTGAGTGTGTGGTCATGTGGATCAATGTAGTTTCGAAAAGAACACATGTAATGACACTCCATGTGTCAAACCATGGTCAAAAAGCCCAAGAACATGTTGGAATATAACTGATACATGCAATGGAGCACCAGTGTGACAGAGGTTGCATGACCACACCCACTTGACTGTTTATGGTTATCTGGATCATTGTGGTTTGGAAAAGAACACATGCAATGAAACTCCATGTGTAAAACCATGGACAGAAAGCCCTAGAACATGTTGGGATGCAACTAACACATGCAACGGAGCACCAGCGTGACAGAGGTTGCATCACCACACCCACTTCATTGTGTGTGGTCATGTGGATCATTGTGGTTTGGAAAAGAACACATGAAATGGCACTCCATGTGTCAAACCATGGCCAGAAAGCCCAAGAAGTGGACATGTGGATCAATGTGGTTTTGTAAACAACACATGTAATGATACTCCATGTGTCAAACCATGCTCAGAAATCCTAAGAACATGTTGGAATGCAATTGCCGCATGCAATGGACCACTAGTGTGACATATGTTGCATCAACAGACCCCCTTGATTGTGTGTGGTCATGTGGATCAATGTGGTTTCGAAGAGAACACATGTAATGACACTCCATGTGTCTAACCATGGTCAGAAAGCCCAAGAACATGCCGGAATGTAACTTCCACATGCAATGGAGCACCAGTGTGACACAGGTTGCATCACCACACCCATTTGAGTGTGTGTGGTCACCCGGATCATTGTGGTTGGGAAAAGAACACATGGAATGACACTAACCATGGTCAGAAAACGTAAGAATATGATGGAATGCAACTGCCGCATGAAATGGAGACCAGTGTGATAGAGGTTGCATCACCACACGCACTTGAGTTTGTGTGGTCATGTGGATCATTGTGGTTTGGAAAAGAACACATGCAATGACATTCCATGTGCCAAACCATGTTCAGAAAGCCCTAGAACATCTTGGAATGCACCTACCACATGCAATGGAGCACCAGTGTGATAGAGGTTGCATCACCACACCCACTTGAGTGTGTCTGGTCATGTCGATCATTGTAGTTTGGAAAAGAACACATGCAATGAAACTCCATGTGTCAAATCATGGTCAGAAAGCCCAAGAATATTTTTGAATGCAACTACTACATGAAATGGAGTACCAGTGTGATAGAGGTTGCGTCACCACACCCACTTGAGTGTGTGTGGTCATCTGGATCATTGTGGTTTGGAAAAAAAATACAATGACACTCCATGTGTCAGACCATTGTTAGAAAGCCCAAGAACATTTTGGAATGCATTTGCCACATGCATTGGAGCATCGGTGTGATAGAGGTTGCATCACCACACCCACTTCAGAGTGTGTGGTCATGTGGATCACTGTGGTTTCGAAAAGAACACATGTAATGACACTCCATTAGTCAAACCATGGTCAAAAGCCCAAGAACATGTTAGAATGCAACTACCACATGCAATGGAGCACCACTGTGACACAGGTTGCATCACCACACCCACTTGAGTGTGTGGTCATGTGGTTTCAAAAAGAACACATGTAATGACACTCCATGTGTCAAACCATGGTCAAAAAGCCCAAGAACATGTTGGAATGTAACTCACACATGCAATGGAGCAACAGTGTGACAGAGGTTTCATCACCACACGCACTTGACTATGTATGGTCATCTAGATTATTGTGGTTTGGAAAAGAACACATGCAATGACACTCCATGTGTCAAACCATTGTCAAAAAAACCAAGAACATGTTGGAATGCATCTGCCACATGCAATGGAGCACCAGTGTGATAGAGGTTGCATCACCACACCCGCTTCATTGTGTGTGGTCATGTGGATCATTGTGGTTTGGAGAAGAACACATGCAATGACAATCCATGTGTCAAACCATGTTCAAAAGCCGAAAAACTTGTTGGAATGCAACTACCACATGCAATGGAGCACCAGTGTGACAGAGGTTGCAACACCATACCCACTTGAGTGTGTGTGGTCTTGTGGATCAATGTGGTTTCGAAAAGAACACATGTAATACCACTGCATGTGTCAAACCATTCTCAGAAAGCCCAAGAACATGTTGGAATGCAACTGCCGCATGCAATGGAGCACCAGTGTGACAGAGGTTCCATCACCATACCCACTTGAGTGTCTGTGGTCATGTGGATCAATGTGGTTTCGAAAACAACACCTGTACTGATACTCCATGTGTCAAACCATGGTTAGAAAGCCCAAGAACATGTTGGAATGTAACTGTCACATGCAATGGAGCACTAGTGTGATATAGGTTGCATCGCCACACCCACTTGAGTGTACGTGGTCATCTGGATCATTGTGGTTTGGAAAAGAACACATGCAATGACACTCCATGTGTCAAGCCATGGTTAGAAAGCTCATGAACATGTTGGAATGCAACTTCCAGATGCAATGGATCACTAGTGTGATAGAGGTTGCATCACCACATCCACGTCATTGTTTGTGGTCATGTGGATCATTGTGGTTTGGAAAAGAACACATGCAATGACACTCCATGTATCAAACCATGGTAAGAAAGCCCAAGAATATGTACTAATGGAACTTCCACATGCAATCGAGCACCAATGTGACATAGGTTGCATCCCCACACCCACTTGAGTGTGTGTGGTCATGTGGATCAATGTGGTTTTGAAAAGAACACATGTAATGACACTCCATGTGTCAAACCATGATCAGAAAGCCCAAGAACATGTTGGAATGTAACTGCAAAGATGAAATGGAGCACTAGTGTGACAGGGCTTGCATCACCACACCCACTTGAGTGTGTATGGTCATCGGGATCAGTGTGGTTTGGAAAAGAACACATGCAATGACATTCCATGTGTCAAGCCATGGTCAGAAACCTCAAGAACATGTTGGAATGCAACTTCGATATGCAATAGAGCACCAGTGTGATAGAGGTTGCATCACCACACCCACTTCATTGTGTGTGTGGTCATGTGGATCATTGTGGTTTGGAAAAGAACACATGCAATGACCCTCCATGTCTCAAACCAGGCTCAGAAATCCTGAGAACATGTTGGAATGCAACTGCCATATGCAATGGAGAACCAGTGTGACCGAGGTTGCGTCACCACACCCACTTGATTGTGTGTGGTCATGTGGATTAATGTGGTTTTAGAAGGAACACATGTAATACCACTCCATGTGTCCGACCATGGTAAGAAAGCCCAAGAACACATCGGAATGTAACTGGCACATGAAATGGAGCACTAGTGTGATAGCGGTTGCAGCACCACACCCACTTGAGTGTGTGTGGTCATGTGGATCATTGTGGTTTGTAAAAGAACACATGCAATGACACTCCATGTGTCAAACCATGGTCAGAAAGTCCTAGAACATGTTGGAATGCAACTGACACATGAAATGGAGCACTAGTGTGACAGAGGATGCATCAAACACCCACTTCATTGTGTGTGGTCATGTGGATCATTGTGGTTTGGAAAAGAACACATGCAATGACACTCCATGTGTCAAACCATGGTCAGAAAGCCCAATCATATGTTGTAATGGAACTGCCACATGCTATGGAGCACCAGTGTGATAAAGGTTTCATCACCACACCCACTTTAGTGTGTGTGGTCATGTGGATCAATGTGGTTTCGTAAAGGACACATGTAATGACACTCCATGTGTCAAACCATGCTCTGAAATCCCAAGAACATGTTGGAATCCAACTGCCACATGCGATGGAGCACTAGTGTGACAGATGTTGCATCAACACAGCAACTTCATTGTGTGTGGTCATGTGGATCAATGTGGTTTCAAAAAGAACACATGTAATGATACTACATGTGTCTATCCATGGTCAGAAAGCCCGAGAACATGTCAGAATGTAACTGCCACATGCAATGGAGCACCAGTGTGACAGAGGTTGCATTACCACACTCACTTCATTGTGTGTGTCATGTGGATCATTGTGGTTTGGAAAAGAGCACATGCAATGACACTCCAGGTGGCAAACCATGGTCAGAAAGCCCAAGAATACCTTGTAATGTAACTGCCACATGCAATGTAGCAACAGTGTGATAGAGGTTGCATCACCACACCCACTTGAGTGTGTGGTCATGTGGATCAATGTAGTTTCAAAAAGAACACATGTAATGACACTCCATGTGTCAAACCATGGTCAAAAAGCCCAAGAACATGTTGGAATGTAACTGACACATGCAATGGAGCACCAGTGTGACAGAGGTTGCATGATCACACCCACTTGACTGTTTATGGTTATCTAGATCATTGTGGTTTGGAAAAGAACACATGCAATGACACTCCATGTGTCAAACCACGGACAGAACGCCGTAAAACATGTTGGGATGCAACTGACACATGCAATGGAGCACCAGCGTGACAGAGGTTGCATCACCACACCCACTTCATTGTGTGTGGTCATGTGGATCATTGTGGTTTGGAAAAGAACACATGAAATGGCACTCCATGTGTCAAACCATGGCCAGAAAGCCCAAGAAGTGGACATGTGGATCAATGTGGTTTTGTAAAGAACACATGTAATGATACTCCATGTGTCAAACCATGCTCAAAAATCCTAAGAACATGTTGGAATGCAATTGCCGCATGCAATGGACCACTAGTCTGACATATGTTGCATCAACAGATCCCCTTGATTGTGTGTGGTCATGTGGATCAATGTGGTTACGAAGAGAACACATGTAATGACACTCCATGTGTCTAACCATGGTCAGAAAGCCCAAGAACATGCCGGAATGTAACTTCCACATGCAATGGAGCACCAGTGTGACACAGGTTGCATCACCACACCCATTTGAGTGTGTGTGGTCATCCGGATCATTGTGGTTGGGAAAAAACACATGGAATGACATTCCGTGTGTCAAAGGAGAGTTAGAAAGCCCAAGAACATGCTGGAATGCAACTGCCACATGCAATGGAGCACCAGTGTGATAGAGGTTGCATCACATCACCCACTTCATTGTGTGTGGTCATGTGGATGATTGTGGTTTGAAATAGAACACATGCAATGACACTAACCACAGTCACAAAGCGCAAGAACATGTTGGAATGCAACTGCCGCATGAAATGGAGCACCAGTGTGATAGAGGTTGCATCACCACACGCACTTGAGTTTGTGTGGTCATGTCGATCATTGTAGTTTGGAAAAGAATACATGTGTCAAACCATGTTTAGAAAGCCCTAGAACATGTTGGAATGCAACTACCACATGCAATGGAGCACCAGTGTGACGGAGGTTGTATCACCACACCCACTTGAGTGTGTGTGGTCATGTCGATCATTGTAGTTTGGAAAACAACACATCCAATGAAACTCCATCTGTCAAACCATGGTCAAAAAGCCCAAGAATATTTTGGAATGCAACTACTGCATGAAATGGAGTACCAGTGTGATAGAGGTTGCATCACCACACCCACTTGAGTGTGTGTGGTCATCTGGATCATTGTGGTTTGGAAAAAAATACAATGACACTCCATGTGTCAGACAATTGTTAGAAAGCCTAAGAACATGTTGGAATGCAACTGCCACATGCACTGGAGCATCTGTGTGATAGAGGTTGCATCACCACACCCACTTCAGAGTGTGTGGTCATGTGGATCACGGTGGTTTCGAAAAGAACACATGTAATGACACTCCATTTGTCAAACCATGGTCAAAAAGCCCAAGAACATGTTAGAAAGCAACTACCACATGCAATGGAGCACCACTATGACACGGGTTGCATGACCACACCCACTCGAGTGTGTGGTCATGTGGTTTCAAAAAGAACACATGTAATGACACTCCATGTGTCAAACAATGGTCAAAAAGCCCAAGAACATGTTGGAATGTAACTCACATATGCAATGGAGCACTAGTGCGACAGATGTTGCATCACCACACCCACTTGACTATGTATGGTCATCTAGATTATTGTGGTTTGGAAAAGAACACATGCAATGACACTCCATGTGTCAAACCATTGTCAGAAAAACCAAGAACATGTTGGAATGCAACTGCCACATGCAATGGAGCACCAGTGTGATAGAGGTTGCATCACCACACCCGCTTCATTGTGTGTGGTCATGTGGATCATTGTGGTTTGGAGAAGAACACATGCAATGACACTCCATGTGTCAAACCATGGTCAAAAGCCGAAGAACTTGTTGGAATGCAACTACCACATGCAATAGAGTACCAGTGTGACAGAGGTTGCAACACCATACCCACTTGAGTTTGTGTGGTCTTGTGGATCAATGTGATTTCGAAAAGAACAGATGTAATGCCACTCCATATGTCAAACCATGCTCAGAAAGCCCAAGAACATGTTGGAATGCAACTGCCGCATGCAATGGAGCACCAGTGTGACAGAGGGTGCATCACCATACCTACTTGAGTGTGTGTGGTCAGGTGGATCAATGTGGTTTCGAAAAGAACACATGTAATGATACTCCATGTGTCAAACCATGGTTAGAAAGCCCAAGAACATGTTGGAATGTAACTGTCACATGCAATGGAGCAATAGTGTGATATAGGTTGCATCACCACACCCACTTGAGTGTATGTGCTCATCTGGATCATTGTGGTTTGGAAAAGAACACATGCAATGAGACTCCATGTGTCAAGACATGGTTAGAAAGCTCAAGAACATGTTGGAATGCAACTTCCACATGCAATGGTGCACTAGTGTGATAGGGGTTGCATCACCACATCCACTTCATTGTGTGTGGTCATGTGGATCATTGTGGTTTCGAAAAGAACACGTGCAATGACACTCCATGTGTCAAACCATGGTAACAAAGCCCAAGCATATGTACTAATGGAAATTCCACATGCAATCGAGCACCAATATGACAAAGGTTGCATCCCCACACCCACTTGAGTGTGTGTGGTCATGTGGATCAATGTGGTTTTGAAAAGAACACATGTAATGACACTCCATGTGTCAAACCATGATCAGAAAGCCCAAGAACATGTTGGAATGTAACTGACATATGAAATGGAGCACTAGTGTGACAGGGATTGCATCACCACACCCACTTGAGTGTGTATGGTCATCTGGATCATTGTGGTTTGGAAAAGAACACATGCAATTACATTCCATGTGTCAAGCCATGGTCAGAAACCTCAAGAACATGTTGGAATGCAACTTCCACATTCAATAGAGCACCAGTGTGATAGAGGTTGCATCACCACACCCACTTTATTGTGTGTGTGGTCATGTGGATCATTGTGGTTTGGAAAAGAACACATGCAATGACACTCCATGTGTTAAACTAGGCTCAGAAATCCCTTGAACATGTTGGACTGCAACTGCCATATGCAATGGAGAACTAGTGTGACCGAAGTTGCGTCACCACACCCACTTGATTGTGTGTGGTCATGTGGATTAATGTGGTTTTGGAAGGAACACATGTAATACACTTCCATGTGTCCGACCATGGTAAGAAAGCCCAAGAACACATCGGAATGTAACTGTCACATGCAATGGAGCACTAGTGTGATAGAGGTTGCAGCATCACACCCACTTGAGTGTGTGTGGTCATGTGGAACATTGTGGTTTGTAAAAGAACACATGCAATGACACTCCATGTGTCAAACCATGGTCATAAAGCGCTAGAACATGTTGGAATGAGACTGACACATGAAATGGAGCACCAGTGTGACAGAGGTTGCATCACCACACCCACTTCATTGTGTGTGGTCATGTGGATCATTGCGGTTTGGAAAAGAACACATGCAATGACACTCCATGTGTCAAACCATGGTTAGAAAGCCCAAGCATATGTTGTAATGGAACTGCCACATGCTATGGAGCACCAGTGTGATAAAGGTTGCAACACCACACCCACTTTAGTGTGTGTGGTCATGTGGATCAATGTGGTTTCGTAAAGAACACATGTAATGACACTCCATGTGTCAAACCATGCTCAGAGATCCCAAGAACATGTTGGAATGCAACTGCCACATGCAATGGAGCACTAGTGTGACAGATGTTGCATCAACTCACCCACTTGATTGTGTGTGGTCATGTGGATCAATGTGGTTTCAAAAAGAACACATGTAATGATACTCTATGTGTCTATCCATGGTCAGAAAGCCCGAGAACATGTCATAAGGTAACTGCCACATGCAATGGAGCACCAGTGTGACAAAGGTTGCATCACCACACCCACTTCATTGTGTGTGGTCATGTGGATCATTGTGGTTTGGAAAAGAACACATGCAATGACACTCCATGTGTCAAACCATGGTACAAAAGCACAAGAACATGTCGGAATGTAACTTCCACATGCAATAGAGCACCAGTGTGACAGAGGTTGCATCACCACACCCACTTGAGTGTGTGTGGTCATCCAGATCATTGTGGTTTGGAAAAGAACACATGGAATGACACTTCGAGTGCCAAACCATGGTTATAAAGCGGAAGAACATGGTGGAATGCAATTGCCACATGAAATGGAGCACCAGTGTGACAGAGGTTGCATCACCACACCCACTTCATTGTGTGTGGTCATGTGGATTTGTTGTTTGGAATAGAACACATGCAATGACACTAACCATGGTCAGAAAGTGCAAGAACATGTTGGAATGTAACTACCGCATGAAATGAAGCACCAATGTGATAGAGGTTGCATCACCACACCCACTTGAGTTTGTGTGGTCATGTGGATCATTGTGGTTTGGAAAGAACACATCCAATGATATTCCATGTGTCAAACCATGGTCAGAAAGCCCTAGAACATGATGGAATGCAATTGCCACATGAAATTGAGCACCAGTGTGACAGAGGTTGCATCACCACACCCACTTGAGTGTGTGTGGTCATGTGGATCATTGTAGTTTGGAAAAAAAGCACATGCAATGTAACTCCATGTGTCAAACTGGTCAGAAAGCCCAAGAACATTTTGGAATGCAACTGCCACATGCAATGGAGCACCAGTGTGACAGAGGTTGCATCACCACACCCACTTGAGTGTGTGTGGTCATGTGGATCAATGTGGTTTCGAAAAGAACACATGTAATGACACTCCATGTGTCAAACCATGGTCAAAAAGCCCAAAAACATGTTGGAATGCAACTACCACATGCAATGGAGCACCAGTGTGACAGAGGTTGCATCACGAAACCGACTTGAGTGTGTGTGGTCATGTGGATCATTGTGGTTTGGAAAACAGCACATGCAATGACACTCCATGTGTGAAACCATGGTTAGAAATCCCAAGAACATGTTGGAATGTAACTGACACATGCAATGGCGCACTAGTGTGATAGAGGTTGCATCACCACACCCACTTGAGTGTGTGTGGTCATCTGGATCATTGTGGTTTGGAAACGAACACATGCAATGACACTCCATGTGTCAAGACATGGTTAGAAAGCTCAAGAACATGTTGGAATGCAACTTCCACATGCAATGTATCACCAGTGTGATAGAGGTTGCATCACCACATCCACTTCACTCTGTGTGGTCATGTGGATCATTGTGGTTTGGAAAACAACACATGCAATGACACTCCATGTGTCAAACCATGGTAAGAAAGCCCAAGAATATGTTCTAATGGAACTTCCACATGTAATGGAGCACCAATGTGATAAAGGTTTCATCACCACACCCACTTTAGTGTGTGTGGTCATGTGGATCAATGTGGTTTCGTAAAGGACACATGTAATGACACTCCATGTGTCAAACCATGCTCTGAAATCCCAAGAACATGTTGGAATCCCACTGCCACATGCGATGGAGCACTAGTGTGACAGATGTTGCATCAACACAGCAACTTCATTGTGTGTGGTCATGTGGATCAATGTGGTTTCAAAAAGAACACATGTAATGATACTACATGTGTCTATCCATGGTCAGAAAGCCCGAGAACATGTCAGAATGTAACTGCCACATGCAATGGAGCACCAGTGTGATAGAGGTGGCATCACCACACCCACTTGATTGTGTTTGGTCATCTGGATCAATGTGGTTTCGAAAAGAACACATGTAATGACACTCCATGTGTGAAACCATGGTTAGAAAGGCCAAGAACATGTTGGAATGTAACTACCAGATGAAATGGAGCACTAGTGTGACAGAGGTTGCATCACCACACCCACTTGAGTGTGTGTGGTCATCTGAATCATTGTGGTTTGGAAAAGAACACATGCAATGACACTCCAGGTGACAAGCCATGGTCAAAAAGCTCAAGAACATGTTGGAATGCAACTTCCACGTGCAATGGAGCACCAATGTGACAGAGGTTGCATCACCACACCCACTTCATTGTGTGTGGTCATGTGGATGATTGTGGTTTGGAAAAGAACATATGCAATGACACTCCATGTGTCAAACCATGGTCAGAAATCCTGAGAATATATTCTAATGGAACTGCCACATGAAATGGAGCACCAATGTGACCGAGGTTGCATCACCACACCCACTAGAGTGTGTGTGGTTATGTGGATCAATGTGGTTTCGAAAGGAACACATGTAATACCACTCCATGTGTCTGACCATGGTAAGTAAGCCCAAGAACATGTTGGAATGTAACTGACACATGCAATGGAGCACTAGTGTGATAGAGGTTGCATCACCACACCCATTTGAGTCTGTGTGGTCATGTGGATCATTGTGCGTTGTAAAAGAACACATGCAATGAGACTCCATGTGTGAAACCATGGTCATAAATCCCTAGAACATGTTGGAACACAACTGACACATGCAATGGAGCACCAGTGTGACATAGCTTGCATCACCACACCCACTTCACTGTGTGTGGTCATGTGGATCATTGTGGTTTGGAAAAGAACACATGCAATGACACTCCATGTGTCAAACCATGCTAAGAAATCCCAAGAACATGTTGGAATGCAATTGACATATGCAATGGAGCACCAGTGTGACATAAGTTGCATCACCACTCCCACTTGAGTGTGTGTGGTCATGTGGATCAATGTGGTTTCTAAAAACCACATGTAATGACAATCCATGTGTCAAACCATGCTTAGCAATGACAATAACATGTTGGAATGCAACTGCCACATGTAATAGAGCACTAGTGTGACAGAGGTTGCATCACCACACCCACTTGATTGTGTGTGGTCGTGTGGATCAATGTGGTTTCAAAACCAACACATGTAATGACACCCCATGTGTCCGACCATGGTCAGAAAACCCAAGAAGTGTCAGAATGTAACTACCACATGCAATGGAGCATTATTGTGACAGAGGTTTCATCATCACACCCACTTGAGTGGGTGTGGTCATCTCGATCTTTGTGGTTTGGAAAAGAACACATGCAATGACACTCCATGTGTCAAACCATGGTCAGAAAGCCCAAGAACATGTTGGAATGCAACTACCACATGCAATGGAGCACCACTGTGACAGAGGTTGCATCACCACACCCACTTCATTTTGTGTGGTCATGTGGATCATTGTGGTTTGGAATATAACACATGCAATGACACTCGATGTGTTAAACCATGGTCAGAAAGCTAAAGAACATGTTGGAATGCAACTGCCACATGCAATGGAGCACCAGTGTGATAGAGGTTGCATCACCACACCCACTGGACTGTGTGTGTGGTATTGTGGATTAATGTTGTTTCGAAAAGAACACATGTAATGCCACTCCATGTGTCAAATCATGCTCAGAAATCCCAAGAACATGTCGGAATGCATTTTCCACATGCAATGGAGCAACAGTGTGATAGAGGTTGCATTACCACACCCACTCGATTCTGTGTGGTCTTGTATGTCAATGTGGTTTCGAAAGGAACACATGTAATGACACTCCATGTGTCCGACCATGGTCACAAAGCCCAAGGACACGTCGGATTGTAACTTCCACATGCAATGGAGCACCAGTGTGACAAAGGTTGCATTACCATAGCCACTTGTGTGTGTGTGGTCATCTGGATCATTGTGGTTTGGAAAAGAACACATGCAATGACACTCCATGTGTCAAACCATGGTCAGAAATCCCAAGAACATGTTGGAATGCAACTGCCACATGCAATGTTCCACCAGTGTGATAGAGGTTGCATCACCACACCCACTACATTGTGTGTGGTCATGTGGATCATTGTGGTTTGGAATAGAACACATGCAATGACTATAACCATGGTCAAAAAGCCCAAGAACATGTTGGAATGCAACTACCACATGAAATGGAGCACCAGGGTGATACAGGTTGCATCACCACAACCACTTGAGTGTGTGTGATCATGTGGATCATTGTGGTTTGGAAAAGAACACATGCAATGACACTCCATGTGTAAAACCATGGTCAGAAAGCCCAAGAACATGTTGGAATGCAACTGCCACATGCAATGGAGCACCGGTGTGACAGAGGTTGCATCGCCACACCCACTTGAGTGTGTGTGGTCATTTGGATCAATGTGGTTTCGAAAAGAACACATGTAATGACAGTCCATGTGTCAAACCATGGTCAAAAAGCTCAAGAACATGTTGGAATGCAACTGCCACATGCAATGGAGCACCAGTGTGATAGAGGTTGCATCACCACACCCACTTGAGTGTGTGTGGTTGTGTGGATCATTTTGGATTGGAAAAGAACACTTGCAATGACACTCCATGTGGCAAACCATGGTCAGAAATCCCACGAACATGTTGGAATGCAACTACCAGATGCAATGGCGCACCATTGTGACACATGTTGCATCACCACACCCACTAGAGTGTGTCTGGTCATGTGGATCAATGTGGTTTTGAAAAGGACACATGTAATGATACTCCATGAGTAAATCCATTCTAAGAAATCCCAAGAACATGTTGGAATGCAACTGCCACATGCAATGGAGCACCAGTGTTACATAGGTTGCATCACTAGACCCACTTGAGTGTGCGGTCATGTGGATCAATATGGTTTCAAAAAGAACACATGTAATGACACTCCACATGTCAAATGATGGTTAGAAAGCCCAAGAACATGTTGGAATGTAACTAACACATGCAAGGGAGCACCAGTGTTACAGAGGTTGTATCACCACACCCACTTGACTGTATATGGTCATCTGGATCATTGTGGTTTGGAAAAGAACAGATGCAATGATACTCTATGTGTCAAACCATGGTTAGAAAGCCCAAGAACATGTTGGAATGCAACCGCCACATGACATGGAGCACCAGTGTGATAGACGTTGCATCACCGCACCCACTTGCGTGTGTGTGGTCATGTGGATCAATGTGGTTTCGAAAAGAACACAATGACACTCCATGTGTCAAACCATGGTCAAAAATCCCAAGAACATGTTGGAATGCAACTACCACATGCAATGGAGCACCAGTGTGACAAAGGTTGCCTGACCACACCCACTTGAGTGTGTGTGGCCATGTGGATCATTGTGGTTAGTAAAAGAACACATGCAATGGCATTCCATGCGTCAAACCATGGTCAGAAAGACAAAGAACATGGTTGAATGCAACTTCCATATGCAATGGAGCACCACCGTGACACATGTTGCATCACCACACTCACCAGAGTGTGTGTGGTCATGTGGATAATTCTGGTTTGGAAAATAACACATGAAATGACACTACATGTGTCAAACCATGGTCAGAAATCCCAAGAACATGTTGGAATGCAAATGCCACATGCATCACCACATCCACTTTATTGTGTGTGGTCATGTGTATCATTGTGGTTTGGAAAAGAACACATGTAATGACACTCCATGTGTCAAACCATGGTCAGACAGCCCAAGAACATGTTGGAATGCAACTGCCACATGCAAAGGAGCACCAGCGTGATAGAGGTTGCATCACCACACCCAGTTCATTGTGTGTCGTCATGTGGATCATTGTGGTTTGGAAAAGAACACATGCAATGGCACTCCATGTGTCAAACCATGGTCAGAAAGCCGAAGAACATGTTGGAATGCAATTGACACATGCAATGGAGTACCTGTGTGACATATGTTGCAACAACACTCCCACTTGAGTGTGTGTGGTCATGTGGATAAATGTGGTTTCGAAAAGAACACATGTAATGGCACTCCATGTGTCAAACCATGATCAGAAATCACAAGAACATGTTAGAATGCAACTGCCACATGCAATGGACCACCAGTGTGACAGAGGGTGCATCACCACACCCACTTGATTGTGTGTGGTCATGTGGATCAACATGGTTTCAGAAACAACACATGTAATGACACTCCATATGTCCGACCATGGTCATAAATCCCAAGAACGTGTCGGACTGTAACTACCACATGCAATGGAGCACCAGTGTGATAGAGGTTGCATCATCACACCCAGTTGAGTGGATGTGGTCATCTTGATCTTTGTGGTTTGGAAAGAACACATGCAATGACACTCCATGTTTCAAACCATGGTCAAAAAGCCCAAGAACATGTTGGAATGCAACTTCCACATGCAATGGAGCACCAGTGTGACAGAGGTTGCATCACCACACCCACTTCATTGTGTGTGGTCATGTGGATCATTGTGGTTTGGAATATAATACATGCAATGACACTAACCATGGTCAGAAATGCCAAGAACATGTTGGAATGCAAATGCCACATGCAATGGAGCACCAGTGTGACAGAGGTTGCATCACCACACCCACTTGAGCGTGTGTGGTCATGTCGATCATTGTGGTTTGGAAAAGAACACATGCAATGACACTCCATTTGTCAAACCATGGTCAAAAATCCCAAGAACATGTTGGAATGCAACTACCACATGCAATGGAGCACCAGTGTGACAAAGGTTGCCTCACCACACCCACTTGAATGTGTGTGGTGATGTGGATCATTGTCGTTTGGAAAAGAACACATGAAATGGCACTTCATGCGTCAAACCATGGTCAGAAAGCCAGAGAACATGTTGGAATGAAACTTCCACATGCAATGGAGCACCACTGTGACACATGTTGCATCATCACACCCACTAGAGTGTGTGGTCATGTGGATAATTGTGGTTTGGAAAAGAACACATGAAATGACACTACATGTGTCAAAGAATGGTCAGAAATCCCAAGAACATGTTGGAATGCAAATGCCACATGCAATGAAGCACCATTGTAACAGAGGTTGCATCACCACATCCACTTTATTGTGTGTGGTCATGTGGATCATTGTGGTTTGGAAAAGAACACATGCAATGACACTCCATGTGTCAAACCATGCTCAGAAAGCCCATGAACATGTTGGAATGCAACTGCAACATGCAAAGGAGCACCAGCGTAATAGAGGTTGCATCACCACACCCACTTCATTGTCTGTCGTCATGTGGATTGTAACAACCTCGGACCCTACGCTTTAAGTTCTAGCCTGGATGAACCAAAAGTGGTTAAGGGATTTTTCAGCGGGGGCCCAGGGCCACCCACGTGAAGGCCCGTCGACCGCCCTAACCACTTCCAAGAACATCGGGACAAGCGCGAGCGGCGTAGGCAACATGCGAAGAGATCAAATACATATAGAAGTGAGTATGTATGCAAGCTACCTTACAACAGTTCTAAGAGCCATACCATCTAAAAGAAATAGAAATATTGCAACGCCATACGGCAAGATCCAAATATCCTAGATAGAGATAATAGTGTAGGATAGCTCCTCATACATCCATCAACAGAGTAGCAAGCGGAAGCGGGAAACAAGATCCGAGTACCGATAAGAAGCAAATCGGCATAAGATGCCACATAAATAAGCACATCCTGCCCACAGAGCTCACAGATCCCCATCCCCGGAATATCTACACCAAGTGATCGTTGCCAACATCGTCTGTTTCCTCCACCCAGTATCCATCTTGCGAATGCACATGTTCATCTGAATCAAACAATTTATCGTGTGAGACCCTAGGGGTACTCAGCAAGTCTTTATGCCTCTAAAGGGGACATATACCTGGGGTGACGCAATTGCAGCAAAAGATAATAACTAACAAGTCTATAGATACTCGCTAACCATCCGCCTAACCAATGATATGCGGATGTCCGTTAATTAGAAACAACAGTTATAATAGTATAAAGTAACAAATCCATCCTCCTTCTCGCTTACCAACGAGAAAGCGGACGAACAACCCATCCGTTGGCAGTTTTATCAATCATTCCATGAATTTTGCACTATTTACTAGTCAGATATTTAGTCAAATTAAAGACGGTACTTTAGTTTTACTTGTCTATGATCGAGAAACTATGCTCCAAGTCGTCCATAACCGCGGACACCGCTTTGAGAAAGACTTACCCTGCAGGGGTGCACAAATAGCAACACACACATGCTCGACCTCGGAAAAACCAAATCAAAATCCAATGAAGCTTTCACGACAAAGAAATCACAGGATTCTTAAATTATTTCAGGGGGCACCCCATTAAGCTACCCGCAACGAAGTTGGCCGGCTCCGAGACAGACCCAAGGTTTGCGCCAATGGCTGTAAACGACTGGGAACCCGAAAGTGTGACTGGGCTTGTCGATACCGCGAAAACACTCCGCAATTCCTAAACAGTACAGGTGCTCAGCGCACAATCATAAATAGAGCGGTAAAGCATGGCATAAGTACAAGATAGTAATAAAGCCCCAAACTACTTTGTGGCTCCAAGAAAATAAGAAATGAATCAAGCTCTGACTAAGGGGATTCATGGTCCCATATGCGGATAATGCGATAGTCAAGGAACAGGTATCAAGTACTCGGGGTCCTACGGGACACAAGTGAGCATGAAAAACCAAATAACAGATATTACCCACCGGTGCCTCTTTCATTAGTTATCCCATTACTACTCAGGTTAAGTTGTTTAGGTACCTCGTTAACCATCAGACACTCACATACCCTACACATGTTGTTCTACGACTCGCTTGGCTCAAACAACTCCTATAGTAGTGGCTCATGGGATAGAGGAACAAGCTCGGTGGGGTTTAAAAAGTAAAGGCTACGCAGTACTTGGGATTCAATTTAATGCATTCGCGACTCCATGATGCAAGAATAAGATAGAAGCAATAGGTACTATATGTATGCAAGCATGTTTTAGTGCTTGCCTGGTAGCTTAGTTGAAGCGAGAGAGGGATCTGGGTAGTACTCCTGGGATTCCTGATAATTCCCCTGCTCAGCGTCTATTCGAAAGAAGAACCAAACAAACAAGGGCCAACATAAATAAAGTGCACAAGCATATAAATAAAATGCGACAAACAACCAAGCATGCCATGATGAATGATGCACAATTTACATGGCATAACAAAGCATGGCATGGGTGAGGTGTGGGGTACAAGAATAAAGCATTTTATTAGGTTTTTAGTCATGTTTTGCTCCCATAAACATTGTTGTATAATTAATATTTACATGATGCATGCTTCAATTCATGTCATAGAATGCATAAACAGAACGGGCTCGTCGAGCTGATCGTTTTAGACATCTTATTTGTCAAATTTGGAGTTATAGAATTAGAGTGATTAATTTATTAAGATAAAGGCATTTATTGCAAATTTAATCATCTCGAAAATTTAAATTAGTCAAACATTAGTTTGGATGGCATATTTGAAATCCTCATATTTTTCTGATTCAAAAACATATATATTATTTGTCAAATTTGGAATTACCAATTAAAAGTTATTATAAACTGGATTTAAAAGCATATTAAACATTTCTGAAATCATTTTTATTGAACAGATAAAAGGCAGATACTTTTTGCACACAGGCAGAACTAGCCACTTCAGCTTACATGTGGGGCCTGCGCTGAGCTGGCGGAAAACGCGCGCTGCAGAGCTTTTCTTACCGCGGGGTTAGCTAGCCGGGGGACAGACAGGTGGGGCCGGCGGTCTCGCGGGCCCACATACGGGCGCGCGAACAGGGCGCGGCCACGTGGCGTAGATGGGGAGAGTGGTTTACGAAAACAAAAAGGCAGGGGGTGAACTGCAAAACCATCAAGCTAGATGATTCGACGGAAAACTGAACGAAGCTGAGAACTCTGTGAAACAGGCTAGCTGACACCAACTTTGATTGAAGGTGGCGATTGAACCGCTACGAATTTAGCTGTGCGGCAAAAAGAAAAGTTCTAGAGGGGATCAAGATCTACAAGTTCCGTTAAGACAGTTTCTCTAGCGGAGGGCTACAAAGGATGGTAACTGGCGAGGAACAGAGGTGTTTCGGGCGCTGCTGCTGCTGTTTCTCTGACGGAACTGAGATCGTGCCGGCGGTGGATCTGGTCGCTTTCCGACGATGGTGGCGACTAAACGGAGGCGAAACTCACGGCGGCGCAAAAACAAAAGGCGAAGAGGGGACCATCGGCTACAAAACTCGCTTAGGTGGTTTGGTCTAAGGAGGGCTGTAGCGGCCGCAAATCGTTGAGGAACAGGGCTCCATGGCGGTGTCTGCTGCGTGCTGTCCTCGCTGTCAGCTATTTGCACATGCGCGGCAAGTCTGCGTCGTGCGCACCGTGGCGGCGACTTGCAGACAAGATTGCGATGGCTACGGTTAACGGATCGACGTGAGGTTTTATCCTACGGCTAGCTGGAACTACCGGCTACGCATGAGGTTCATCGGCAACGGCGGGTGCGGGATGTGTGCACCGTGGGCTTGCAAAGAACAGGAGGCCAAGCTACGGTCTGCGGTGACGCTTGCTGCGTGAGGAGCGACGAATGGCGCAAGCTGGTGCGAGCGGCGCGTCTAGGCCTTGTTCGGCGTGCGCGTGCGGCTCTGGTGGAGAGCGGCGAGCCACGGGGAGGCGGCGTCGATGTGGCGTGGACGAAGGAGAGGAAACGGACTAGGGAAGAGGGTGACGCTTACAGAGGGTCGGCAATGGGGTGAACGGTGAGGAAGACGAGCAGCGTGTCCTGACGGTGACCGTGGCGAGCACGGGCGGCAACGGCGTCCGAGACCTTCTCCTCCTCGCTCCCGCTATTATGCTGCTTCCACACCTCGACCTGGTGCTTCCCCAGCTACGGTGGACTCCCTAGTGGTGGCGAGCAAGGGCGGTGGCCACAGCCATGGCTGGGGTTTTAAGCTGTCGAAGATGAAGAAGAGGATGGGGATGGCGCTCTGGATCGGGTTGGTGGAGTAGGTAGAGAGAAAAGGAGGAGGAGGGAATATGCTTTGCTGCTGGTTGCTTCAAGCCAAAGCGAAGAGAAAGTCCACGGGCTCAGCATGGGCGATCGCTAGCTAGGGAGGGGTGATCACGTGTGAGGGGAAGGAAGAGAAACAGGAGCCTTGCTGTCTGCTTGGTGCTAGCGAGGGGTTGCACCGAAACAAGAGGGAGGGGGACTTAGTCACAGGTGCACCTGGGGGAGGGTTCAGTTTGGGTTTAGATATAGAGGGAGGGCTCGGCGCAAGCGGCCTGGGCTGGTGCACGTGAGCTGGGAAGAGGTGCCTGGTTAGAGAGGGATCGCTTCCTACTGCTACTGCTGAACAGAGGGGTGGTGACAGAATAGAAGAGAGGCGGCTGGGAGCTTCAGGTGGCCTCGGCATGCTTGGTTGGGTCGAGCCAAGGTGGCAAGGGGAGGCAAATAGGAACCAGGTGGGTGGTGGCGGTTTAGGGTAGAAGGAAGGGGTGGTGAGTGTAGCTAGGGTTTATAGATGTGTAGAGTTTAGGGTTTGAACTAGATAGGATAGATAAGGTTTATAAATTGTATTTGAATTGATTCAAATGGGTGTGAATCCACAAATAAACTCTATCTATCAAGAGCAAGAGGTGGGAAAAGATGTCACCTTGCATGGGGTATTGAGGGTGGAGGAAGTGAGGTTAGGGGTAGGGTTTGGGTTAAGAGAGAAAAGACCTTGGTTAAGAGGGAAAACATATATTCCATGTACCATATGCATGTCACATATGCCCATAAAACCAAGAGAAGATGCCCCTAGGATGGTGGAGTTCAAACAAACTTGAGCCATCTTGACTTGATTCCAAAGGAACCATGCTCCACTCAAAAATCAAATAAAAAGCCAAAACGAGAGAGTGGAGGATGATCTTGCATGGCCCATGCATAAATAGTAAATGCCCCCTCTAGTAGTGAAAACCCACTAGAATATCTCATGGCATTTATATAAGCAAGTTTCCCAAATTTTGGAATAAGAACCAACAAAAGGAAAGAGAGCTTGTTTACCACATGGTCTAAATAAAAGATCATGCATGAATATAAGGTGGCCAAGCTAGTGGGTGTGAGCCACTAGGCATAATATGGCCAAAATTATATTCTTACACGAGCATTTATTCAAATTCAAACCATATGTAAGCTTGCCAAGGATTCCACTCACATAGCCGGCAAAGGTGGCTATATGGCTCTCCACATATCAATAATGTGAAAACAACATGATGCATATATGGGAGCATGTGGAAGTAGAAGTGGATCCATCTTAAATATATGTGAGCTAGACAAGAGCCAAAAGAAGTGCAAAAGCCCACCTATAGTTTGGATGGTGGGATTATGGGTTGGTGACAAAGAAAGGTGGTGGAGTTAAAAGAGAGATGCCCCAACTCAACTTGGGCATGAGCAATTCATCAAGAAGTAAATACATTTTATTAAGAACCAAATACAATTGATAAATGCATATGAGACAAAAACCAAATGAAAAGAGTTTGATATGATGCTCAAATGCAATGTGGCATGATGACATGAGCATGATAATTATGATGCAACAATTATATGTAGGCATGTAGCATATTATTATTAGACCATGTAGCATTACAGATGTTAGACAGATGGGATGCTACAACTCTCCCCCACTAAACAAGAATCTCGCCCCGAGATTCTAGGAAGAAGAAGAAGAAGATACGAAGAGGGTAGGATACTTGGCACGGAGCTCATCCTCGCGTTCCCAAGTGGCTTCATCAATGGAATGGTGCGACCACTAAACCTTGCAGAACTTGATAGACTTGTTGCGAGTCTTTCTTTCTGTGACTTCTAGGATTATTGTGGGGTGTTCTTGATAAGACAGATCTTCTTGGATATTGATGAGCTCATGGTCCACGGTCCTGCCGGGATCCTTGAAGCACTTCTTGAGTTGAGAGATATGGAAAACATCATGAACCTTGAGTTTTTCAGGGAGCTCAAGAGCATAAGCGACTTCTCCTCTTCTTCCCCGAACTTTGAAAGGACCGATGTATCTAGGAGCCAGCTTCCCTTTGATACCAAACCGGTGTGTGCCTCTCATGGGAGTGACATGAAGGTAAACGAGATCACCAGGGACATACTCCATGTCCGTGTGCTTTCTGTCATAGTTGCTCTTCTGTCGACTTTGAGCAACCTTCAGGTTCTCAAGAATGATAAGAACCTTCTCTTCTGCTTGAGTGACAATGTCGGGGCCAAAGAATTTTCTTTCACCTGCCCCTGACCAACCAATTGGAGTTCGGCATTTGTGACCATAGAAGACCTCAAAGGGTGCCATCTGGAGACTCTTCTGGTAGCTGTTGTTGTAAGAGAATTCAGCATAAGGAAGGCATTCTTCCCACTTCATGCCGAAAGAGATGACGCAAGCACGGAGCATATCTTCCAGAATCTGATTGATCCTTTTAACTTGCCCTTGTGACTGTGGGTGGTAAGCTGTTCTGAAGTTCAACTTTGTTCCCAAAGCATTTTGGAAACTTCCCCAGAACTTGGAAGTGAAGATGCTTCCACGGTCTAAACTGATCTCGAGAGGAACCCCATACAGAGAGACAATTATGTTGATATAGAGCTCAGCCAACTGAACTGCAGAAATTGTTTCCTTGATGGGAAAGAAGTGAGCCACTTTTGAGAGCCTGTCAATGACAACAAAGATTGCATTGTTGCCCTTCTGTGACCTTGGAAAACCAGTTATGAAGTCCATCTCTACTTTCTTCCATTTCCATTCCAGAGGCTTCAATGGTTGAAGAAGGCCAGAAGGTTTTTGATGGACAGCTTTAACTCTACGGTAGACATCACACTCGGAGACATACTTGGCACAACATTATTTCAACCCAGGCCACCAATATTGTGTTTTCAAGTCCGTGTACATCTTTGTGTTGCCAGGATGGATAGAAAGAACAGAATCATGTGCCTCCTTATGAACTTGCTCTCTCAAACCCGGGTCATTCGGAACGAACATCCGGTGTTCAAAGAATAGAGCTCCTTGATCATCGACGTGGAAGGACTCATACCTCGGCAACTGAATATTGGAGATGATGTTTTTGGTGTAAGCATCACCTCGCTGACTAGCACGAATCTTTTCTTCCAAGAGAGGGGTAGCTATCAAGTTATGAAGATAGTCCTGAGGTACAAGCTCGAGGTTGAGTTGGCAGAATTCCTCGCACAAGAGAGGTTGTTGTTCTTCCACCATGAGGTTGTTCACATATGCCTTACGACTGAGGGCATCGGCCATCACATTTGCTTTGCCCGGAGTGTAGTTGATCGAAAGATCAAAGTCGTTGATGGTTACAATCCATCTCCTTTGGCGAAGGTTGAGGTCCAGCTGAGTGAAGATATACTTCAGGATTTTGTGGTTAGAAAAGATCTCACAACGGTTTCCAAGAAAGTAGTGCCTCCATACTTTCAAGGTGAAGACAACCGCTGCAAGTTCCAGATCATGTGTTGGATAGTTGAGCTCATGAGTTTTCAACTGACGGGAAGCATAAGCAACGACTTGCTTTTCTTGCATGAGGACCGCACCCAATCCTTGCAAGGAGGCGTCACAGAATATTTGGAAAGGCTTTGATGTATCTGGAGGAATCAAGACTGGTGTGGAAGTGAGCTTCTCTTTGAGTGTTTCAAAGCTAGCTTGGCATGGAGGAGACCAAAGGTATTTCTTGCCTTTCTTGAGGAGATCGGTAAGAGGCTTTGCAATCTTCAAGAAGTTATGAATGAAGCGACAGCAATAACTAGCCAAACCAAGGAAACTCCGGACTTCTTTGACATTTTTGGGTGGAAGCCACTCAACAACTGTCCGAACAGTTTCTGGGTTGACGGTAATGCCCTTAGCAGAGATGACGTGACCAAGATAGGTGACTTCGGGAAGCCAAAATTCACATTTGGAGAACTTTGCATACAGGTGGTTCTCACGAAGCTTGTTTAGGACACACCGAAGGTGTTCTTCATGTTCTTCCTTTGACTTAGAATAGACTAGAATGTCATCCAGATAGACCACGACGAACTTATCAAGATACTCCATGAAAACCGAGTTCATAAGCCTCGAGAAGGTGGCAGGTGCGTTGGTGAGACCGAAGGACATGACCGTGTACTCGTACAGGCCATAGCGGGTCGTGAAAGCCGTTTTGGGAACATCTTCCTTGCGAATATTGATTTGATGATATCCACTTCTCAAGTCAAGCTTAGAGAACACCACAGCTCCAGCTAGCTGATCGAAGAGATCATTAATCCGCGGAAGGGGATATTTGTTCTTGATGGTTTTAGAATTGAGAGCCCGATAGTCAACACAAAGTCTATCAGTGCGGTCTCGCTTCTTCACAAAGATGGTTGGGCTACCTCAAGAAGAAGTCTTGTGCTGAATGAAACCCAACTTCTCTTCATCAAGCTGGCGTCTGAGTTCAACCAACTCAGCAGGACCCATTTTATAAGGCCGCTTGGAGATAGGAGCGGTACCCGGTTCAAGCTCAATCACAAACTCGACCTCTCGGTCAGGAGGCATACCTGGTAACTCTTCAGGAAAAACATCTGGGAACTCACGGACCACCGGAACACTTTGAATAGCATCCATAGCATCATCATTTAGAGCAGACAAAGAGAAGAGCTGAATTGCAGGAGTCAGACTTTGACAATGGACTATATGGCCTTCGGGAATTTTCAGAGAGACCGAGCGTTCCACACAATCAATCGCAGCTGCATTTGCTGTTAACCAATCCATGCCCAATATAACATCGATGTCGGAATTGCCGAGAATGATTAAGGAAGCCAGAAATGAAGAACCACCAATTAGAATTTGATTGCCATGACTGATCTTGGAAGATGCCATAGTTGCTCCGGGCGAGAGAACCATTAAACGTTTAGGGAGAGGATCCATAGGTAACCCATTCTCATCAGCAAAACTTGTAGAGACAAAAGAATGCGATGCACCAGAATCAAATAAAACTCGTGCAGGGACTGAGTTAACGGGAAGCGTACCCATCACAACTCTAGGTGCATGTTCAGCTTGAACCATGTTGACACAGTTGGCACGAGCAACAGTGGATCCGGGCTTGGTGTTGATGTTGAGAGCCCGTGGTGGAGGTGCACGAACCATAGAAGGACTTGCTGCAGGTCTTGGAGGTGGTGGAGGAAGAGCCTTGTTATTCATGGGACAACTCCAGTGTTGATGACCAGTGTTCCCACAAGTGTAACAAGCACCAGGTGGACGCGGAGCAGAGTAGATAGGGACTCCGCCAGGCGCTCTAGGGTAGTTGTGGTTGTAGCCCCTAGTAGCAGCGTTGAAGGAGTTTGGTGGCCTTGCCATGTAGCTTGGAGGTCTTGGTGGAGCCGGGAGCGACGATGCGGTATTAGGAACCCACACGCGGCGCTTAGAAGGATCTGTCATAGCTGAAGAGCTTGCTGCGTCTCGACTGTGTTTCTTGGACTCCTCGAACACTTGCCTACTGGCTTCTTCCTGTAGAGTTGTATGTTGGAGTTTCAGAAAGGACCCCGGCCTTGCATGAGTGATTGCATATTTGATAGATGCATTGAGCCCTTGCCTGAACCTCTTTTGTTTCTTCTTGT
Organism: Avena eriantha; assembly: GCA_910589775.1. Lineage (NCBI taxonomy): Eukaryota > Viridiplantae > Streptophyta > Magnoliopsida > Poales > Poaceae > Avena > Avena eriantha. The sequence goes on along the minus strand of OU342745.1, from coordinate 202,203,952 downwards.
CATCAGAGATCTCATCACCGCCATACCGAGAAAGATTCATGAAGTTTCTGATATAGGTGTCGACATTGTCATTGCCCTGCTTGAGGTTGAGAAACACTTCCTTCATCCTTTCCATGACAATTTCTGACAGGTATTGCTCTTTGAAAGCCCCAGCGAACTGCTCCCATGTAGGCTGAAAACCAGTGTGGTTTGCCTTCGGGTAATTCTCCCACCATAGAGCTGCGTCTCCTTTCAGAAGGTGAGTGGCGCATTTTACCCATTCTTGTTCAGGAACATCCGCAGTCATCAGCAACATTCACATATCACGAAGCCAATCATCAGCATCCAGTGGCTGATCAGACACCTCAAAGTGGCGCGGGTTAAACTTCAGAAAGTCCTTGATGTTTCCTCGCTTGGGAGGTGGAGGTAGCGGGGCAAACTCATTCCTCCTGACACTTTCTTCAACGCGTTGCTGGTTCTGTTGCATTGTTCCCAAGGCATTAGCAATACTTGCCAACGCAGCCCCCAGTTCAGGTGGTATGTCATCCTCAGTGCGGCATGGTGGTGCCATCCTGTGATTGATATAAAACACAAGTCAGTACCATAATGGAGAATAATAATAATCCAAAATAATACCAAAATGTAATTAACCAAGATTAAAGGATACAATTTACTGAGGTGAAATTAAAATATCAACAAAGTCCAAAGCACCTAGAAGATAGTAAGCATATCGCACACGACTGAACAAGGAGTGTGGTACACAAAGCTATCAAAGAAAAAATTTCCACAAATTTCGGCATTAAAATACCACTATATGTGCAAAACCACTTAACGAATCAAGATTAGTAACTCTACCAATTCAATATACAAGAGCGAATGATAAAAGTAGTGGTATGGTCGCGACTCCATCCCGCACTCAAAGCATTACTCCACACATGAATAAGTAAAATACATCTGCCAACTCTCTTCCTTCTTAAGATGAACCTAAAGATTAGCAACTACGGAGAACAAACACCCCTAACAAGATAGCGTCGGAAACAAAGAGTACGACAGATTACGTCGGTTTAGAAAAGCCTATCAGTATGGAATGTACCAACAGTTGATAACCAGAAGGCAGATAGTGACAACAAGTTGGATGCAACAGATAGACAAAGAATTACCCACACACACACTCACACAACCTATGGTACTACGAAACCTAGGACACGTGAATCCTAGTTTGAATTTTTAGAAGAGGATTGAAAACATTACACTTCCTTACTAGAAAAGGGTGGGTGCGTGGGTAAGAAGAAAAATGGAAGTAGTCCTACTCTCGCGTTTTGTTTTTCCTAGTATACATGGCTACCAAAATATTTGCTAGACTGACAACGACCATTTTCGCTGAGACCCTGAAGGGCGGAATGGCTCTGATACCAATTGTAACAACCTTGGACCCTACGCTCTAAGTTCTAGCCTGGATGAACCAAAAGTGGTTAAGGGATTTTTCAGCGGGGGCCTAGGGCCACCCACGTGTAGGCCCGTCGACCGCCCTAACCACTTCCAAGAACATCGGGACAAGCGTGAGCGGCGTAGGAAACATGCAAAGAGATCAAATACATACACAAGTGAGTATGTATGCAAGCTACCTTACAACAGTTCTCAGAGCCATACCATCTAAAAGAAATAGAAATATTGCAACGCCATCCTAATATCCTAGATAGAGATAATAGTGTAGGATAGCTCCTCATACATCAATCAACAGAGTAGCAAGTGGAAGCGGGAAACAAGATCCGAGTACCGATAAGAAGCAAATCGGCATAAGATGCCACATAAATAAGCACATCCTGCCCACAGAGCTCACAGATCCCCATCCCCGGAATATCTACACCAAGTGATCGTTGCCAACATCGTCTGTTTCCTCCACCCAGTATCCATCTTGCGAATGCACATGTTCATCTGAATCAAACAATTTATCGTGTGAGACCCTAGGGGTACTCAGCAAGTCTTTATGCCTCTAAAGGGGACATATACCTGGGGTGACGCAATTGCAGCAAAAGATAATAACTAACAAGTCTATAGATACTCGCTAACCATCCGCCTAACCAATGATAGGCGGATGTCCGTTAATTAGAAACACCCGTTATAACAGTATAAAGTAACAAATCCATCCTCCTTCTCGTGGGCCCACATACGGGCGCGCGAATAGGGTGCGGCCACGTGGCGTAGATGGGGAGAGTGGTTTACGAAAACAAAAAGGCAGGGGGTGAACTGCAAAACCATCAAGCTAGATGATTCGACGGAAAACTGAACGAAGCTGAGAACTCTGTGAAACAGGCTAGCTGACTCCAACTTTGATTGAAGGTGGCGATTGAACTGCTACGAATTTAGCTGTGCGGCAAAAAGAAAAGTTCTAGAGGGGATCAAGATCTACAAGTTCCGTTAAGACAGTTTCTCCAGCGGAGGGCTATAGAGGACGGTAACTGGCGAGGAACAGAGGTGTTTCAAGCGTTGTTGCTGCTGTTTCTCTGACGGAACTGAGATCATGCCGGCGGCGGATCTGGTCGCTTTCCGACGACGGTGGCGACCAAACGGAGGCGAAACTCACGACGGCACAAAAACAAAAGGCGAAGAGGGGACCCTCGGCTACAAAACTCGCTTAGGTGGTTTGGTCTAAGGAGGGCTGTAGCGGCCGCAAATCGTTGAGGAACAGGGCTCCATGGCGGTGTCTGCTGCGTGCTGTCCTCGCTGTCAGCTATTTGCACATGCGCGGCAAGTCTGCATCGTGCGCACCGTGGCGGCGACTTGCAGACAAGATTGCGATGGCTACGGTTAACGGATCGACGCGAGGTTTTATCCTACGGCTAGCTGGAACTACCGGCTACGCATGAGGTTCGTCGGCGACGGCGGGTGCGGGCTGTGTGCGCCGTGGGCTTGCGAAGAATAGGAGGCCAAGCTAAGAGAGAAAAGGGGGAGGAGGGAATATGCTTTGCTGCTGGTTGCTTTAAGACAAAGCGAAGAGAAAGGCCACCGGCTCAGCATGGGTGATCGCTAGCCAGGGATGGGTGATCACGTGCCAGGGGAAGGAAGAGAAACAGGAGCCTTGATGTCTGCTTGGCGCTAGCGAGGGGTTGCACCGGAACAAGAGGGAGGGGGACTCAGTCACAGGTGCACCTGGGGGAGGGTTCAGTTTGGGTTTAGAGATAGAGGGAGGGCTCGGCGCAAGCGGCCTGGGCTGGTGCACGTGAGCCAGGAAGAGGTGCTTGGTTAGAGAGGGATCGCTGCCTACTTCTGCTGCTGAACAGAGGGGTGGTGACAGAATAGAAGAGAGGCGGCTGGGAGCTTCAGGTGGCCTCGGCATGCTTGGTTGGGTCGAGCCAAGGTGGCAAGGGGAGGAAAACAGGAACCAGGTGGGTGGTGGCGGTTTAGGGTAGAAGGAAGGGGTGGTGAGTGTAGCTAGGGTTTAGAGATGTGTAGAGTTTAGGGTTTGAGCTAGATAGGATAGATAAGGTTTATAAATTGTATTTGAATTGATTCAAATGGGTGTGAATCCACAAATAAACTATATCTATCAAGAGCAAGAGGTGGGAAAAGATGTCACCTTGCATGGGGTATTGAGGGTGGAGGAAGTGAGGTTAGGGGTAGGGTTTGGGTTAAGAGAGAAAAGACCTTGGTTAAGAGGGAAAACATATATTCCATGTACCATATGCATGTCACATATGCCCATAAAACCAAGAGAGGATGCCCCTAGGATGGTGGAGTTCAAACAAACCTGAGCCAACTTGACTTGATTCCAAAGGAACCATGCTCCACTCAAAAAACAAATAAAAAGCCAAAACGAGAGAGTGGAGGATGATCTTGCATGGCCCATGCATAAATAGTAAATGCCCCCTCTAGTAGTGAAAACCCACTAGAATATCTCATGGCATTTATATAAGCAAGTTTCCCAAATTTTGGAATAAGAACCAACAAAAGGAAAGAGAGCTTGTTTACCACATGGTCTAAATAAAAGATCATGCATGAATATAAGGTGGCCAAGCTGGTGGGTGTGAGCCACTAGGCATAATATGGCCAAAATTATATTCTTACACGAGCATTTATTCAAATTCAAACCATATGTAAGCTTGCCAAGGATTCCACTCACATAGCCGGCAAAGGTGGCTATATGGCTCTCCACATATCAATAATGTGAAAACAACATGATGCATATATGGGAGCATGTGGAAGTAGAAGTGGATCCATCTTAAATATATGTGAGCTAGACAAGAGCCAAAAGAAGTGCAAAAGCCCACCTATAGTTTGGATGGTGGGATTATGGGGTGGTGAAAAGAAATGTGGTGGAGTTAAAAGAGAGATGCCCCAACTCAATTTGGGCATGAGCAATTCATCAAGAAGTAAATACATTTTATTAAGAACCAAATACAATTGATAAATGCATATGAGACAAAAACCAAATGAAAAGAGTTTGATATGATGCTCAAATGGAATGTGCCATGATGACATGAGCATGATATAATTATGATGCAACAATTATATGTAGGCATGTAGCATATTATTATTAGACCATGTAGCATTACGGATGTTAGACAGATGGGATCGTCGTGGTTTGGAAAAGAACACATGCAATGACACTCCATGTGTCAAACCATGGTCAAAAAGCCCAAGAACATGTTGGAATGCAACTACCACATGCAATGGAGCACAAGTGTGACACAGCTTGCATCACCACACTAACTTGAGTGTGTGTGATCATGTGGATCAATGTGGTTTCAAAACGAACACATGGAATGACACTCCATGTGTCAAAACATGGTCAGAAAGCCCAAGAACATGTTGGAATGTAACTAACACATGCAATGGAGCACTATTGTGAAAGTGGTTGCATCACCACACCCAGTTGTGTGTGTATGGTCATCTGGATCATTGTGGTTTGGAAAAGAACACATGGAATGAAACTCCATGTGTCAAAACATGGTCAGAAAGCCCAAGAACATGTTGGAATGCAACTACCACATGCAATGGAGCACCAGTGTGACAGAGGCTGCATCACCACACCCACTTCATTTTGTGTGGTCATGTGGATCATTGTGGTTTGGAATATAACAGATGCAATGACACTCCATGTGTTAAACCATGGCATAAAGCTGAAGAACATGTTGGAATGCAACTGCCACATGCAGTGGAGCACCAGTGTGATAGAGGTTGCAGTACCACACCCACTTGAGTTTGTGTGTGGTCTTGTGGATTAATGTGGTTTCGAAAAGAAAACATGTAATGCCACTCCATGTGTCAAACCATGCTCATAAATCCCAAGAACATGTTAGAATGAATTTGGCACATGCAATGGAGCAACAGTGTGATAGAGGTTGCATCACCACACCCACTCGATTGTGTGTGGTCTTGTATATCAATGTGGTTTCGAAAGGAACACATGTAATGACAATCCATGTGTCCGACCATGGTCACGAAGCCCAAGGACACGTCGGATTGTAACTTCCACATGCAATGGAGCACCAGTGTGACGAAGGTTGCATCACCATAGCCACTTGTGTGTGTGTGGTCATCTGGATCATTGTGGTTTGGAAAAGAACACATGCAATGACACTCCATGTGTCAAACCATGGTCAGAAATCCCAAGAACATGTTGGAATGCAACTGCCACATGCAATGGAGCACCAGTGTGATAGAGGTTGCATCACCACACCCACTTCATTGTGTGTGGTCATGGATCATTGTGGTTTGGCGTAGAACACATGCAATGACTATAACCGTGGTCAAAAAGCCCAAGAACATGTTGGAATGCAACTCCCGCATGAAATGGAGCACCAGGGGGATACAGGTTGCATCACCACAACCACTTGAGTGTGTGTAATCATGTGGATCATTGTTTTTTGGAAAAGAACACATGCAATGACACTCCATGTGTAAAACCATGGTCAGAAAGCCCAAGAACATGTTGGAATGCAACTGCCACATGCAATGGAGCACCAGTGTGATAGAGGTTGCGTCACCACACCCACTTGAGTGTGTGTGGTTGTGTGGATCATTGTGGATTGGAAAAGAACACATACAATGACACTCCATGTGTCAATCCATGGTCAGAAAGCCCACGAACATGTTGGAATGCAACTACCAGATACAATGGCGCACCATTGTGACACATGTTGCATCACCACAACCACTAGAGTGTGTGTGGTCATGTGGATCAATGTGGTTTTGAAAAGGACACATGTAATGACACTCCATGAGTAAATCCATTCTCAGAAAGCCCAAGAACATGTTGGAATGCAACTGCCACATGCAATGGAGCACCAGTGTTACATAGGTTGCATCACTAGACCCACTTGAGTGTGCGGTCATGTAGATCAATGTGGTTTCAAAAAGAACACATGTAATGACACTCCATGTGTCAAACCACGGTCAGACAGCCCAAGAACATGTTGGAATGCAACTGCCACATGCAAAGAAGCACCAGCGTGATAAGGTTGCATCACCACACCCACTTCATTGTGTGTCGTCATGTGGATCATTGTGGTTTGGAAAAGAACACATACAATGACACTCCATGTGTCAAACCATGGTCAGAAAGCCGAAGAACATGTTGGAATGCAATTGACACATGCAATGGAGTACCAGTGTAACATATGTTGCGTCACCACACCCACTTGAGTGTGTGTGGTCATGTGGATCGACATGGTTTCAGAAATAACACATGTAATGACACTCCATCTGTCCGACCATGGTCATAAATCCCAAGAACGTGTCGGAATGTAACTGCCACATGCAATTGATGACCAGTGTGACAGAGGTTGCATCATCACACCCACTTGAGTGGGTGTGGTCATCTTGATCTTTGTGGTTTGGAAAAGAACACATGCAATGACACTCCATGTGTCAAACCATGGTCAGAGAGCCCAAGAACATGTTGGAATGCAACTTCCACATGCAATGGAGCACCAGTGTGACAGAGGTTGCATCACCACACCCACTTCATTGTGTGTGGTCATGTGGATCATTGTGGTTTGGAATATAATACATGCAATGACACTAACCAGGGTCAGAAAGCCCAAGAACATGTTGGAATGCAACTGCCACATGAAATGGAGCCCAGTGTGACCGAGGTTGCATCACCACACCCACTTGAGTGTGTGTGGTCATGTGGGTCATTGTGGTTTGGAAAAGAACACATGCAATGACACTTCATGTGTCAAACCATTGTCAAAAATCCCTAGAACATGTTGGAATGCAAAGGCCACATACAATGAAGCACGAGTGTGATAGAGGTTGCATCACCACACCCACTTGAGCGTGTGTGGTCATGTCGATCATTCTGGTTTGGAAAAGAACACATGCAATGACACTCCATGCGTCAAACCATGGTCAAAACGCCCAAGAACATGTTGGAATGCAACTACCACATGCAATGGAGCACTAGTGTAACAAAGGTTGCCTCACCACACCCACTTGAGTGTGTGTGGTCATGTGGATCATTGTGGTTTGGAAAAGAACACATGCAATGGCACTTCATGCGTCAAACCATGGTCAGAAAGCCAAAGAACATGTTGGAATGCAACTTCCACATGCAATGGAGCACCACTGTGACACATGTTGCATCACCACACCCACTAGAGTGTGTGTGTGGTCATGTGGATAATTGTGGTTTGGAAAAGAACACATGAAATGACACTACATGTGTCAAACCATGGTCAGAAATCCAACATGTTGGAATGCAAATGCCACATGCTATGAAGCACCAGTGTGATAGAGGTTGCATCACCACATCCACTTTATTGTTTGTGGTCATGTGGATCATTGTGGTTTGTAAAAGAACACATGCAATGACACTCCATGTGTCAAACCATGGTCAGAAAACCCAAGAACATGTTGGAATGCAACTTCCACATGCAAAGTAGCACCAGCGTAATAGAGGTTGCATCACCACACCCACTTCATTGTGTGTCGTCATGTGGATCATTGTGGTTTGGAAAAGAACACATGTAATGACACTCCATGTGTCAAACAATGGTCAAAAAGCCCAAGAACATGTTGGAATGTAACTAACACATGCAATGGAGCACTAGTGTGATAGAGGTTGCATCACCACACCCAGTTGAGTGTGTATGGTCATCTGGATCATTGTGGTTTGGAAAAGAACACATGCAATGACACTCCATGTGTAAAGCCATTATCAGATAGCCCAAGAACATGTTGGAATGTAACTACCACATGCAATGGAGCACCAGTGTGACACAGGTTGCATCACCACATCCACGTGAGTGTACATGGTCATGTGGGTCAATGTGGTTTCGAAAACAGCACATGTAATGACACTCCATGTGTCAAACCATGGTCAGAAAGCCCAAGAACATGTTGGAATGTAACTAACACATGCAATGGAGCACCAGTGTGACAGAGGTTGCATCACCACACCTAGTTGAGTGTGTATGGTCATTTGAATCATTGTGGTTTGGAAAAGAACACATGCAACGACACTCCATGTGTGAAACAAAGGTCAAAAAGCCCAAGAACATGTTGGAATGCAACTACCACATGCAATGGAGTACCAGTGTGACAAGATTGCATCACCACACCCACTTCATTGTGTGTGGTCATGTGGATCATTATGGTTTCGAAAAGAACACATGTAATTACACTCCATGTGTCAAACCATGGACATAGAGCCAAATAACATGTTGGAATGCAACTGCCACATGCAATGGAGCACCAGTGTGATAGAGATTGGATCACCACACCCACTTCATTGGGTGTGGTAATATGGTCACTGTGGTTTGGAAAAGAACACATGCAATGCCACTACATGTGTCAAACCAGGGTCAGAAATCCCAAGAACATGTTGGAATGCAACTTCTACATGAAATAGAGCACCAGTGTGATAAAGGTTGCATCACCACACCCACTTGAGTTTGTGTGGTCATGTGGATCAATGTGGTTTTGAAAAGAACACAAGTAATGAGACTCCATGTGTCCAACCATGGTTAGAAATCCCAAGAACAAGTTGGAATGCAACTGCTACATGAAATAGAGCACCAGTGTGATAGAGGTTGCATCACCACACCAACTTGAGGGTGTGTGGTCATGTGGATCAATGTGGTTTCGAAAACAACACATGTAATGACACTCCATGTGTCAAACCATGGTAAAAAAAGCCCAAGAACATCTTGGAATGCAACTGCCACATCCAATGGAGCACCAGTGTGACTGAGGTTGCACCACCACACCCACTTGAGTGTATGTGGTCATGCGGATCATTGTGGTTTGGAAAAAACACATGCAATGACACTCCATATGTCAAACCATGGTTAGAAAGCCAAAGAACATGTTGGAATGCAACTGCCACATGCAATGGAGCACCATTGGGACATTGGTTGCATCCCCACACCCACAAGAGTGTGTGTGTTCATGTGGATCAATGTTGTTTCCAAAAGAACGCATGTAATGACACTCCATGTGTCAAGCCATTCTCAGATAACCCAAGAACATGTTGGGATGCAACTACCACATGCAATGGAGCACAAGTGTGACACAGGTTGCATCACCACACCAACTTGAGTGTGTGTGATCATGTGGATCAATGTGGTTTCAAAACGAACACATGGAAAGACACTCCATGTGTCAAACCATGGTCAGAAAGCCCAAGAACATGTTGGAATGTAACTAACACATGCAATGGAGCACTAGTGTGAAAGAGGTTGCATCACCACACCCAGTTGAGTGTGTATGGTCATCTGGATCATTGTGGTTTGGAAAAGAACACATGCAATGAAACTCCATGTGTCAAACAAAGGTGAGAAAGCCCAAAAAATATGTTGGAATGCAACTGCCACATGCAATGGAGCACCAGTGTGACAGATGTTGCATCACCACACCCACTTCATTGTGTGCGGTCAAGTAGATCATCGTGGTTTGGAAAAGAACATTTGCAATGACACTCCTTGTGTCAAACCATGGTCAAAAAGCCCAAGAACATGTTGGAATGCAACTACCACATGCAATGGAGCACCAGTGTGACAAAGGTTACCTCACCACACCCACTTCAGTGTGTGTGGTCATGTGGATCACTGTGGTTTGGAAAAGAACACATGCAATGGCAATCCATGCATCAAACCAAGGTCAGAAAGCCAAAGAACATGTTGGAATGCAACTTCCACATGCAATGGAGCACCACTGTGACACATGTTTTATCACCACACCCACTAGAGTGTGTGTGGTCATGTGGATAATTGTGGTTTGGAAAAGAATACATGAAGTGACACTACATGTGTCAAACCATGGTTAGAAATCCCAAGAACATGTTGGAATGCAAATGCCACATGCAATGAAGCACTAGTGTGACAGAGGTTGCATCACCACATCCACTTTATTATGTGTGGTCATGTGGATCATTGTGGTTTGGAAAAGAACACATGCAATGACACTCCATGTGTCAAACCATGGTCAGAAAGCCCAAGAACATGTTGGAATGCAACTGCCACATGCAAAGGAGAATTAGTGTGACAGAGGTTGCATCGCCACACCCACTTGAGTCTGTGTGGTCATGTGGATCATTGTGGTTTGGAAAAGAACACATGCAATGACACTCCATGTGTCAAACCATGGTCACAAAGCTCAAGAACATGTTGGAATGCAACTGCCACGTGCAATGGAGCACCAGTGTGACATAGGTTGCATCACCACACCCACTTGACTGTGTGTGTGGTCATGTGGATCAATGTGGTGATATGGGCATGAAGGAGGAGGTGAAGCCTAATTTCAGGACTCCACCGAGCTAGGTGATGTGGGGGCATCTCATTGATGATTGGCACGCCAGGATGACCTACGATATGTAATGATAAGTCTAAGGTTGTGTCAAATATTGTTGTTATGTTATTGAGTCCAAGTCCAAGTTAGGTTCGAGTCCGTTTGTGTGTTCGGTTTGGGTCTATCCAACCGACTAGTTTCAGGCCTCCTATATAAAGGAGCCAGCCACCTAGGGTTTAGGGGAGTTCAGTTGTTTAGTCTAAAAACTATATTGTGCTCCACCGTGTATCATCCCTCCGGGGACAGTTATACCGTTTATCATATTATTGCTGCGGAGGTTCTTGTGTTTAATCAAGGATTGTCGTGCTCAGGTTTGAGGCGTGGTGATCTTCATCATGTTATTTGCTGGATTGATTCCTCTTCTTCAGGTGACGTTCATCGGTGTTATTGGAAGATTACCATCCGGGTTGACTCGCTATGAAAGATCGGGACAAAACTATAGGATCATCGGCTTGATCCGTATCAGGTGGTATTAGAGCGCTGGGTTGATCACGGCGAGAGTTTTCTGTTGACTGCTGATCTACGGATTGTTCTTCCTCGAGCAGTTTTCAGATCGGTTCTGGTTTTTAATTGAAATTTTGTTGACAAGATTTGGGTGCTGAATTGATCTGCTGGTTTTCGATCCGCGCGAAGTGCAGCCGCCGCCATACTGCGAGGATCCAGGCGGGCGGTGTCCTACGATCAGCAATAGTTCAAGCTTTCGCGGCACCGATCGGCGATCAGGTCGAGAGTCCAGGTGCGTGACGTTTACTAGGTCAATCGCTACCAGCGGTTGTATTTTTTTTGCTGGGATCGATCTCGAAAGCTCAGTCGTACGTGGAGTCTACGCGAGGAAAGGAAGTGTGTGTGGTAGTATCTGTTTGCATCGCAGCTTGGATAAAAAAAGAGGGCAGGAGGCCCGCCGCCGTACGCCACGACCGAGGCAATAGAGGGAATTCTGCGCTGCTATCTAGTTCGCTTGACCGCCTCACGATCGGGGATCATTCCCCAGATCCGATCGATTAAAAAAAGAATCAGATCAGGTCGAAGGTGTACATGAGTTTAGGGATTTGGTACCGATCAAAAAGAAAAGAGTCCAAGCGGCAAAGAAAAGAGCCTCCCTTGAAGAAAAAAATCACAGATTGGTTTTCTTCCATACGTAAGCAGCTCACGTTCCAAAAAAAAGTGCAACCAAGTGCAACCGATTGGATCCTAGGAGTCCCACCTGCCTACGAAAAAAAGGAAAAAAAGAGGGCCGGCAGCCCGCACCTTCCGATCAGGTACCGCACGTGCGTGGCGATCGATCGATTTGGTCCTCGAGGATTCACGTACGAGCTCCTTCCACGTACAGATCGATCAGTTTGTTTTTTTTCTTTCCGTATCGCGAGTTGCAGCTGTCAAGTTTGTTGTGTGGACTCTAGGAAAGGATTAATATGGGAATAGCAAAGAAAGTTCATAAGATAGACAGAGCGGATGATGTGTACTTTGACTACACTACTTTTATTGTGGGATCGTCTCTTAATTCTGCAGATATAAAATGGAAGTTGGACAGTTTTTCCACATATGCGGAGTTTAGATCTTGGAGGTGTGACATGGATGATGGTTTCGCCAAATGTCGTTCGATCGATTCCAAGTTTGGTGGTCGCACTGAATTTGCCCTTGTACACCGGCGTGTGGATGAGACTGTGGCTAGTTGCTGGAAGGAAGAGAGGACCGCAAAGGGCATAACAACACCTAGTTGGGCAGATTTGAAGCAATTTCTGCGCACTAGATTTTGGGAGAAGTCCAAGGAGCTAGACAAGGTGGTTAGTTCTGAGGATGTTGTACCATTGAGTGGGCTGAATTTCCAACTCAAGAGAGTAAAAGACGAAGCTTGCATGATAGTTGACAAGGGCCAGCGTTGGAATTTATTTCAGGCGTAGTGTATGATCAAAGGCAAAGCATGCAAGTTGATTGTTGATGGAGGAAGCTGTACTAATGGCATTAGCAAGGCAATGGTGGCAGCGTTGGGGTTGTCCACATGGCGTATTCCTGAACCTTAGCATCTACAGTGGTTCAATAGCTGCGATATGGTGAAGGTAACTCATAAGGTGCGTGTGCCATTTACGGTTGGTGATTATGTTGATGAGATTGAGTGCGATGTATTGCCACTGGAGGTATGTGGGTTGTTACTTGGTCATCCATGAAAGTATGATCGCAACGTTACACATGCTGGAAGAGCAAATACATATTCTTTTGTGCATGGTGGCAAACAACAGACTTTGAAGCCTATACAGGATGATCACATAAAGTCTGATGTAAAGCTGGTGGTACATAAGGAGAAGGTGCGCAAGGCTAAGCCAAAATCTGGGCTAGCTAAGGTGCATGATGGAGAGCATGATGTGCAGTGCGACAATGTTGATATTGCTTCAGCTATGCCTGTAGATGACAAGACAGTTGAACTTGTTAGTGATAAGCCAGTTGAAGTGCATCCTCTTATTGCTGAGAGGAAGGATGTTGCATCATGTGTTCAGAAGGTTGTTTGTGTTGACATAGGTGTTCAGAAGGATGATAGTTGTGCTCCTGATTTTCTAGTGTATGTAGTGCAGCGGGGTAACAAGAGCAGTTTTGTTAGCACACCTATGAGGCGTTTTGTTGGGACAGTTGTGCGGATGCATAGAGGGAAGGATGGACATGTTCGTCAGTTGTGTGGTCTAGGGATTACTCATCTTATGCCAGGTCGTGCAAAGAAGGTCCATGTTCAGCAACCACGGGTTCCAACAAGAGTTGAGAAGAAGAAGACGGTGGCGCCTAGGTCCAAGCTCGTATGGAGACTCAAGGAGGTGTAGGCGCTGAGGGTTGCATCAAGTCGAGCAGGCCAAGAGGGAGGATGTGGTGAGGAAGGCAAGAAAGACTTGAAGATGGCGAAGACGCGTGAAGCGATTATTCATATCACGCCACCTTTCCGACCCTACCCGCAAGCGTTGGGGACAACGCTTCTTGAAGGGGGGATGATGATATGGGCATGAAGGAGGAGGTGAAGCCTAATTTCAGGACTCCACCAAGCTAGGTGATGCAGGGGCATCTCATTGATGATTGGCACGCCAGGACGACCTATGATATGTAATGATAAGTCTAAGGTTATGTCAAATATTGTTGCTATGTTATTGAGTCTGAGTCCAAGTTAGGTTTGAGTCTGTTTGTGTGTTCGGTTTGGGTCTATCCAACCGACTAGTTGCAGGCCTCCTATATAAAGGAGCCAGCCACCTAGGGTTTAGGGGAGTTCAGTTGTTTAGTCTAAAAACTATATTGTGCTCCACCGTGTATCATCCCTCCGGGGACGGGGATACCGTTTATCACATAATTGCTGTGGAGGTTCTTGTGTTCATCAAGGATTGTCGTGCCCAGGTTTGAGGTGTGGTGATCTTCATCGTGTTACTTGCTGGATTGATTCCTCTTCTTCAGGTGACGTTCATCGGTGTTATTGGAAGATTACCATCCGGGTTGACTCGATGTGAAAGATCAGGACAAAACTATAGGATCATCGGCTTGATCCGTATCATCTGGTTTCGAAAAGAACACATGCAATGACACTCCATGTGTCAAACCATGCTCAAAAATCCCAAGAGCATGTTAGAATGCAACTGCCACATGCAATGGACAACTAGTGTGACAGAGGTTGCATCACCACACACACACTTGAGTGTGTGTGGTCATGTGTATCAATGTGGTTTCGAAAAGAACACATGTAATGGCACTCCATGTGTCCGACCATGGTCATAAATCCCAAGAACGTGTCGGAATGTAACTGCCACATGCAATGGAGCACCAGTGTGACAGAGGTTGCATCATCACACCCAATTGAGTGGGTGTGGTCATCTTGATCTTTGTGGTTTGGAAAAGAACACATGCAATGACACTCCATGTGTCAAACCATGGTCATAAAGCCAAATAACATGTTGGAATGCAACTGCCACATGTAATGGAGCACCAGTGTGACAGAGATTGGATCACCACACCACTTCATTGTGTGTGGTAATGTGGATCATTGTGGTTTGGAAAAGAACATATGCAATGACACTCCATGTGTCAAACCATGGTCAGAAAGCCCAACAACGTGTTGGAATGCAACTTCCACATGCAATGGAGCACCAGTGTGACAGAGGTTGCATCACCACAACCACTTCATTGTGTGTGGTCATGTGGATCATGGTCAGAAAGCCCAACACATGCAATGACACTGACGATGGTCAGAAAGCCCAAGAACATGTTCGAATGCAACTGCCACATGCAATGGAGCCTAGTGTGACCGAGGTTGCAGCACCACACCCACTTGAGTGTGTGTGGTCATGTGGGTCATTGTGGTTTGGAAAAGAACACATGCAATGACACTTCATGTGCCAAACCATTGTCAAAAAGCCCTAAAATATGTTGGAATGCAAATTCCACATACAGTGAAGCACCAGTATGATAGAGGTTGCATCACCACACCCACTTGAGCGTGTGTGGTCATGTCGATCATTGTGGAGAACACATGCAATGACACTCCATGTGTCAAACCATGGTCATAAAGCCCAAGAACATGTTGGAATGCAACTGCTACATGAAATGGAGCACCAGTGTGATAGAGGTTGCATCACCACACCGACTTGAGTTTGTGTGGTCATATGTATCATTCTGGTTTGAAAAAAACATGCAATGACACTACATGTGTCAAACCTTGGTCAAAAAGCCTAAGAACATGTTGGAATGCAACTACCACATGAAATGGAGCACCAGTGTGATAGAGGTTGCATCACCACAGCCACTTCAGTGTGTGTGGTCATGCGGATCAATGTGGTTTCAAAAAAATACATGTAATGACACTCCATGTGTCAAACCATGGTCAAATAGCCCAAGAACATGTTGGAATGTAACTAACACATGCAATGGAGCACAAGTGTGACAGAGGTTGCATCACCACACCCAGTTGAGTGTGTATGGTCATGTGGATCATTATGGTTTGGAAAAGAACACATGCAATGACACTCCATATGTAAAGCCATTATCAGATAGCCCAAGAACATGTTGGAATGCAACTACCAAATGCAATGGAGCACCAGGGTGACACAGGTTGCATCACCACCTCCACTTGAGTGTGCATGGTCATGTGGGTCAATGTGGTTTCGAAAAGAACACATGTAATGACACTCCATGTGTCAAACCATGGTCAGAAAGCCCAAGAACATGTTGGAATGGAACTAACACATGCAATGGAGCACCAGTGTGACAAAGGTTGCATCACCACACCCAGTTGAGTATGTATGGTCATTTGAATCATTGTGGTTTGGAAAAGAACACATACAATGACACTCCATGTGTTAAACAAAGGTCAAAAAGCCCAAGAACATGTTGGAATGCGACTACCACATCCAATGGAGCACTAGTGTGACAAGATTGCATCACCACACCCACTTCATTGTGTGTGGTCATGTGGATCATTGTGGTTTGGAAAGAACACATGTAATAACACTCCATGTGTCAAACCATGGTCATAAAGCCAAATAACATGTTGGAGTGCAAATGCCACATGCAATGGAGCACCAGTGTGACAGAGATTGGATCACCACAACACTTCATTGTGTGTGGTAATGTGGATCATTGTGGTTTGGAAAAGAACATATGCAATGACACTCCATGTGTCAAACCATGGTCAGAAAGCCCAAGAACATGTTGGAATGCAACTGCTACATGAAATAGAGCAACAGTGTGATAACAGTTGCATCACCACATCCACTTGAGTTTGTGTGGTCATGTGGATCAATGTGGTTTCGAAAAGAACACATGTAATGAGACTCCATGTGTCAAACCATGGTTAGAAAGCCCAAGAACATGTTGGAATGCAATTGCTACATGAAATAGAGCACCAGTGTGATAGAGGTTGCATCACCACACCAAATTGAGGGTGTGTGGTCATGTGGATCAATGTGGTTTCGAAAAGAACACATGTAATGACACTCCATGTATCAAACCATGGTAAAAAAGCCCAAGAACATGTTGGAATGCAACTGCCACATGCAATGGAGCACCAGTGTGACAGAGGTTGCACCACCACACCCACTTGAGTGTGTGTGGTCATGTGGATCATTGTGGTTTGCAAAAAACACATCCAATGACACTCCATGTGACAAACCATGGTCAGAAAGCCCAAGAACATGTTGGACTACAACTGCCACA
Organism: Avena eriantha; assembly: GCA_910589775.1. Lineage (NCBI taxonomy): Eukaryota > Viridiplantae > Streptophyta > Magnoliopsida > Poales > Poaceae > Avena > Avena eriantha. The sequence goes on along the minus strand of OU342745.1, from coordinate 202,187,005 downwards.
TGCAATGGAGCACCACTGGGACACTGGTTGCATCACCACACCCAGAAGATAGTGTGTGTTCATGTGGATCAATGTGGTTTCCAAAAGACCACATGTAATGACACTCCATGTGTAAAGCCATTCTTAGATAACCCAAGAACATGTTGTGATGCAACTACCACATGCAATGGAGCACAAGTGTGACACAGGTTTCATCACCACACCAACTTGAGTGTGTCTGATCATGTGGATCAATGTGGTTTCAAAAAAAACACATGGAATGAAACTCCATGTGTCAAACCATGGTTAGAAAGCCCAAGAACATGTTGGAATGTAACTAACACATGCAATGGAGCACTACTGTGAAAGAGGTTGCATCACCACACCCAGTTGAATATGTATGGTTATCTGGATCATTGTGGTTTGGAAAAGAACACATGCAATGAAACGCCATGTGTCAAACAAAGGTTAGAAATCCCAAGAACATGTTGGAATGCAACTGCCACATGCAATGGAGCACCCGCGTGATAGAGGTTGCATCACCACACCAACTTCATTGTGTGTGTGGTCATGTGGATCATTGTGGTTTGGAAAAGAACACATGCAATGACACTCCATGTGTCAAACCAGGCTCCGAAATCCTGAGAACATGTTGGAATGCAACTGCCATATGCAATGGAGAACTAGTGTGACCGAGGTTGCGTCACCACACCCACTTGATTGTGTGTAGTCATGTGGATCATTGTGGTTTGCAAAAAACACATCCAATGACACTCCATGTGTCAAACCATGGTCAGAAGTCCCAAGGCATGTTGGACTACAACTGCCACATGCAATGGAGCACCACTAGGACACTGGTTGCATCACCACACCCACTTCATTGTGTGTGGTCATGTGGATCAATGTGGTTTCGAAAGGAACGCATGTAATGACACTCCATGTGTACGACCATGGTCAAAAAGCCCAAGAACACATTGGAATGCAACTACCACATCCAATGGAGGACTAGTGTGACAGAGGTTGCATCACCACACCCACTTGAGTGTGTGTGGTCATGTGGATCATTGTGGTTTCGAAAAGAACATATGCAATGACCCTCCATGTGACAAACCATGGTCAGAAAGCCCAACAACATGTTGGAATGCAACTTCCACATGCAATGGAGCACCAGTGTGATAGAGATTGCATCACCACACCTAGTTGAGTGTGTATGGTCATCTGGATCATTGTGGTTTGGAAAAGAACACATGCAATGACACTCCATGTGTGAAACAAAGGTCAGAAAGCCCAAGAACATGTTGGAATACAACTGCTGATATGGGGTGGCCCGATCTTCTCAGCAAGAACTTGTCGATGATGATGATGGTGGATAGATAACTAGCATGTAGCTATGAACTCTTCCGCTCGAACCCTGATGCCAATGCAATATCTCTCGAACCCTATGGGATATTCACAACACCATGCTCTTGCGCACGCAGCCGTCGACCACGAACGGTAGTTTGCGATCTACTAATTCCTAGTGGAACAACAGATCACCGTCAATTGCAGTAGTATAATTCGATCATAGGGTAATTCCATAGGTTCTAAAAAGAAACAACTCCAAAATAGTTTTAACATGGTCTCCCCCTAACTATGGGCCGTCCCAGGGCTTATAAGGGCGGCTAGGGCGGCCAGAAAAAGAAACTAAGATGCGTACGACTCAAACTGATACATGCTGACTCGGACTAGATTCGGTCGGCGGGCGGACAGTCCGGTTGATATCAACCGGACCATCCGGTCGGGCGGACACTCTGGGTGGATTTCTCCAGACAGTCCGATCCGCCGAAAACTTCAAAGTTTCCAGGTGGTGTCCGGGTAGTATCCGATTTGGTGTACTGATTGTCCACACCGATTCTTTTCTCAGGTAGGCCGGATAGTCCAGGTGGACTCAGCCGGACACTCCGGTCGTTGCAGGCATTCTTGCGCCTTCCTTCTTGATGATCTCCAACTCGCTCCGTGTGTCTGCCTCCCGCTCCTCCCTCGCACATCCTTGGATGATCATCACGTAGGACTCCTCGCCTTCCTCCCTCTTCTTCCCGCTAGCGCTAGTCCAAAGGATATTAAATTTAGTCAAACAATAACACCATGATTTAGGTAGTATAAAGTTCTTATTAATCGAGGATCATGTTCAACTAGGAATGAAGTCACCTTGTGATATTTTTCAATGAGGCTCAATATTTCCTTCTAGCATAAACAAGAAGAATCATCATACTCTATGATTAAATCCTCATCCTCCTCCCTTTCTTCAGGAAAAGTCGTCCGCATCTTTGGGAAAGCTGAAAGTGGAAGAAACAAAATGAATAACGTGTATGTAGAGTATATGTATACATAACATATTGTATTATTGTTGTTCACATGAAAAATATGTCAAACATACATCAAACAACTTAAATGGCAGGTATAAGTGAATTACAAAGAATCATGCTCATGTTGAAAAACAAATAGATATATAATCTTGTTGTTCAATATTAAATTCAGTTTTCTCAAAGATGATCGATGATCAAATTTGTGATGAACAAGATCAAACCAATCCAAAAGATGTGAAAACACAATGGGTTTAGACCATGCTTCAACTGCACTACTCTGATTATTATGAACATGATCATGTTGTCCAGTATGAAAGATGCAACTCAATTTGCAAATATCAGTGAAGTCTAAAGTAGTAACATAACTAGACAAAGATTTGTGGGACAAACACAACGAATATGAAAACTTGGGTTCTATTCTAGCAAGATTAGAACAATCCAGCACAGGTAAAATTACTTGTGTTGGCTATAATATATCAACTAGATCTGAATTTAGTTTCATACTATCACAAATTTTAGCATATCTCCCACAGCAAAAAGTCGTCGACAGACAACATGTATGACTGAAAACAACATGTTTCAGTTCAGCGATTCTATCACAAGTAGTGCATATGTGACCCACATAAAAAATTCATGCATGCTATCGTCACCAATTAGATTAAAAGTGAAATAAGGAGAATATGTGCTATAATTCAAATATGAAATCTTATCCATAGCACAACTCATAATCATAGGTTCATTTAGCATGATTGAATACACAATATTAGCAGGTGGTATTCGAGCTAGTATTTCCTTATGTGTTATTAGTACCACATGATCAAAATTCGAATTTGGTAAACTATCACATGGTGCTGTAATATTAGTACAAGGAAAATCACAAGGAGACTTCAGTAAAGGAATAGACTCACAATATGTCGCATATGTTGGCTAAATCTCCAAATCAGTATCGATGTCATCAACAATCTCCTCAATTGTAGTATGAACTACGACATCCTCCTCAAATGACAATACCCGATCATGTGATGTAGGTTGTAAAATAGATGCCTCCCTTTCTTCAAAAACAACCTGGATATCATAAGAAACAACACTAGGAGTAGAGATGATTACATTAGTAGAAACCTCATTTGTCTCATCAACTCTCACTCTCGGTTCTTCTACGACAGGATCAACATGTGGTTTTATGTTAGTAGTTACAGGTTCACATAGGTTTTGATGCCCAATCTCCTGAAATTGCTTAATATGTGTACATGCTAATGACATGTGCTTACCATTCCAAAATATAGAAGGATCAGAACACTCACTACCAAAGGTAACCTGGAATTTATTATACCACTTTATTCCCAACATGATATGGCAGGAGTTAAACGCTCTAGGAACTGCATAATAAGAAATATATGTTTTAGGGCCATAAATGGTGAGCGGAACACATGTGATCTGAGTAATTGGTAGTGCATGACTAGAAGTTTCTAACATGAATGGCGATATTGTTGCACGTGTGTATAATTATAGCTTTTCAACAACCTCAACACTAACCAAATCTATGGAAGAACAAGTATCAATGGTAGTAGCAGCTTTTCTACCACTAATTTCTGTGATCAAGTGGAACAAACCCGAATTAGGTACCACTCCTAACTCCTCTTCCCAAATTGTGTTGCTGCAGTAGGAGCGTAATGTAAAGGGATAATCATCTGCATCCTTTTTCTACATCACATCAACACTACTAGAAGACATGATTAGTACATTAGTGCACAAAACAAAATCTAGTGGTGGAACTATCACAACTTACTCAAAACTGAGAAGAAAGCAGATCTTACTGTTCCAAAGTGAATAGTGATGCTTACCAATTCGAAATCAAAGACTTATGCACTGATGTGATGCAGTGGATATCAAGGGTATGGAGAACGATCACAGGACACACATGTTATTTATGGTGGATCTCTAGGTATGGTATCCTAACTACACCGTGAACAAGTCCTAGTGCTGATCGTACAAAAACCCAAGAAACACACACGGTGGAGATAAACGTGGCAAATCAACTTATCAAAAAGGAATATTGCAATGCACAAGAGAGACGCTAATAAAAGCTCTAATTAAACAGGCACAAGATTGCTCAATCTACAAGTGCTATGATCAACTAGGCCTCCAATAATGCACACTGAGATATCTCTTTTTGTCACGCTTGTAGCTCTTTTTTCTCCTCTTTTTAAAACTGATTCTCTTTTCTCTTTTCTTTTCTTTTGATTTTTCAACTATATGAGTCAACGCGAACATGAGTGTAGCAACTTATAACAAAACTAGGCCGGATAGTCCGGATGATTTGCGCCGGATACTCCGGTGGAGCCGAATAGTCTGGTGTATATATGTCGGATAGTCCGATTTTGCCTGTTGGAAATTTCTACACTTCAAAACCCTAATGCGAAGCTTGTCAGAGCAAAGAAACTAGTCTCATGGATACGTTCCTAGGCAGATGATGTAGATAGGATGTCTATATGGTATGCAACGATGAAAACTTGCGGAAAACAGTGATGGTGGACTCTGCGGAAAACAAGATCAAACCCTAAACCTAGGCACACACAAAAACTAGACTCTTACGATAAAAATCTACAGATCAGATCTACGAGAAAACACGATCAACAACTAAAACTCAAAAACGATGCAATCTAGTCTATGGAAAATCTTTTTGTAAGGCTTTTCTATATAGGACTGAAAATAAACTAGTATATGGATGGATTTGTGGATGCTCACCGAGTAAACGTGGAACTCTGATACCAAGATGATATGGGGTGGCCCGATCTTCTCAGCAGACACTTGTCGATGATGATAATGGTGGATAGATAACTAGCATGTAGCTATAAACTCTCCTGCTCGAACCTTGATGCCAATGCAATAGCTCTCGAACCCTGTGGGATATTCACAACAACACGCTCTTGCGCACGCAACCGTCGACCACGAACGGTAGTTTGCAATCTACTAATTCCCAATGGAACAACAGATCACACTCAATTGCAGTAGTATAATTTGATCACAGGATAATTCCAGAGGTTCTAAAAAGAAACAACTTCAAAATAGTTTTAACGTGGTCTCCCCCTAACTATGGGGCGTTCCAGGGCTTATAAGGGCGGCTGGGGCGGCCAGAAAATGAAACTAAGACGCGTACGACTCAAATTGATACATGCCGACTCGGACCAGATTCGGTGGGCGAGCGAACAGTCCGGTTGATATCGATCGGACAGTCTGGTCAGGATGACACTCCGGGTGGATTCGGCCGGATAGTCTTGTTCGGTAGAAAACTTCAAAGTTCCGAGTGGTATCCGGGTAGTATCCAATTTGGTGTACTGATTGTCCGCACCAATTCTTCTCTCAGGTAGGCCCGACAGTCCGAGTGGACTCGGTCGGACACTCTGGTCATCGCAGGCATTCTTGCGCCTTCCTTCTTGATGATCTCCTCCTCGCTCTGTGCGCTTGCCTCCCACTCCTCCCTCGCGCATCCTTGAATGATCATCACGTCGGACTCCTCGCCTTCCTCCCTCTCCTTCCCGCTAGCGCTAGTCCAAAGGATATTAAATCTAGTCAAACAATAATACCATGATTTAGGTAGTATCTATCTATATCCATACCTAATAATAAAAGAAGGAGTGTTTCTCTCTTCGTCCGTCACAATGCGCTTTGATCCATCGTGAAAGGCGCCTTCCTACTCCGCACTACGTCCATGACTCCTTAGTTGACTCGATTCAATTGCGTCCATGATTCCTTCAGACCAATCAAAATCAACACAACAGAACTAGTCAACCAGACGTAAACTAAGACCTGTTTGAATCAACACAGCAGAGCTAGCCAATCTTACGTCCGTATGTAAGCAGACCTATTCAAATCAAAACAGCCGCGCTATACCAGACTTGTCTCGCATCACGTTTCAATACCCGCCCGCCGGTGCTTTTCACGCTAATGTTTCAAGGCGACATCACCGATGGAGGCTGCTCCATTTGAAGTTTGAGGAGCCGAGCCGATTTGCTTGTTCAGTACAGAATTAATTTTTATGATCCGATTTGCTACCATGGACAAGTAGCAATAGCAGGAACAATCTCGGAAACAAAATTGGGCCTTCCTTTTGTTGAATATAGAGCTAGGACACGAACAAATACTATAGAGCAAAGCTGCAGCGACTAGGAGTACACGGTTGTTGCGCTGAATTAACAACCTACGAGCAGGTAATTTATTATTCAGAGCCAACTTTATCAACATAACCAATTTTTAATTACAAAAATGACTTGAAGGTTTTGTTGCAAGATTGATATTACAATGCAGTGTTCCATTCAATTAAAATGCTTGCCTATGTTTATGTTTTTCTTTTACAATCAATACCACATATATTCATAGTAATAAATAGGATAGTGTAGAGAAACATAAACTGTTTTCAATGACTACAAAATCTATATCTATATCTAAATATACCTACTAATAAAAGCAGAAACGTTTGTGCGGTTTGGTCCGGTTTGGACCTTTTTCCCCTGACATTCGGATATATTACACGTATTTGCCACCGGCAAGTAAAACCGAAATCGTCCTGTGGAAATAAAAAATCCGAAGGACAGAGAAGCCTGCGGAGGCAAAGGTCCGAGCATGCAGGGTGTCGATGCGGGTGCAGGCGGGGTAGCCGTTGGGCCTTTGCGCTCCATGTGGCTGCAGCGGACATGCACCTGGCTAGAGCCCTTGGCGGCGAGGACGCGCGGCGAGAGGAGGGCGACGGATCTATGGAAGGTCACAAACGAGGCGGCGAGGAGGCGTGCCACACGAGGTAGGGAATGGGTTGAGTGGACAGAGGCCGAGCGGATCCGGTAGGGGAAGCTCTAGCTTGGCGGTGGGAATAGGACGTGGCGGCGGCTGCTAAGAAGGGAGGAGCAGCGCGATGGGAGGGCCAGCGTGCTCGAGCCGCTCGACCTGGACGCAGGGGCCGTGCCATAGCTTCTGTTCGAGTCACCAGTCGTTGCGTTGAGGGAGATGGCCGTATTTGGGGCAGGAGGGGCGGCGGCGACAGGACTTGAGTGAGTGCTACAGAGGCGTCCTGTCGGGGAGGAAGGAGGAGGCCCTAGGGCTAAAGCTCGAGCGGGTTTGGCGGCAGAAGGAGGAGAGGCGACAACCATGGTTGGGCTTGGAGGCGAGCGGTGAAAGGGAATCGAGGGGAGCGAGGCGCTCGGTGGCGACGGGGATTCGATCGTGATGGAAAGAGGATCACGGAGTTGGTGGCAAGCAGGGATGTCGTGCGGTGCCGGTGCGCGTGCGTTGCAGCTGGGTGTGGGTCGGTGGCCGGTGGGTGCATGCGCGCGGGTTGCTCTGTGTGTGGTGTGCTGTGTTGGTTGGCTCAGGTTGGGGTGGTGCGTAAAGCTAGGGTTGTGGTGTGGTCGGGTGTAGTGTTAGGGTCTGGTTATGTGTTAGCTGAGTTTGGGTTTAGGTTTAGGTGGATCGAGTAGTGAAATTCTGCGGGATCTAATAAAAATACTAACTTTTGGCAACGCAGTTTTTTCCCTTCGATAGAACACACTTTTTTTATATAATTTACAACATGACAAGGTGCTCTCTCGTAGCAACGACGCGAGCACTGTGCTAGTACCTAATAATAAAGAAAGTAGCGTTTATGTCCTTCTGTACGGATTTGACCATATTACCCCTGAAAATTTAGGTATTTACCCGCCTGTGCCACACATAAGTCAAAATAACTGTTCGGTTTATCTTTGTATCCATCCGTCCGTAGTCAACGACAGCCTTCGGAGCTATTCCTAGGCCGAGCCGACCAATTCACCATCGTGCGCGTCCGCGTGCGGCGCCGCGCCGCCACCCTGTTCCTCCGTCGTCACCACATGCCTTACCCAAGTCAAAGTCACGGTCCGATTCCCGCCGTCAAAGATCGATTCAGGCGGTCGTATCGGCCTAACGAAGTTGAGGGGCTCGACGGCGCCGTCGGCAGGGCAACAGGGGCTCACAGCGATCCGCGCGTTAGCCTCCGGATTGCAGCGCCGTTGACCAGCTCAGAAGGCCGGGGATGAGGACGTACAAAAGAGATAGGCAGAGGATGGAGGGGCGGGGTCGGCCTCCGGATTGCAGCGTCGGCTGCCAGATCGGAAGGCTGGGGATGGAGAGGACGAACGAAAGGGCGAGGCAAAGGATGGAGGGGGCATGGCGCTTGAGGAGCCGGTGTCAATGCCCAGGATGGCGTCGCGCGTGCAAACGCCGGACTACCAGGTGTGCTGCCGCTGAACTCCTACAGCTGGTAGTTAGAAGAAGAAAAGACAGGGAACCGATAGAATGAGACCCAAAAGGAGATCGAGCGAGAAGATTTGCGGTTGATTTTGCTCTTGGAGAATGATTGGAAGAAGAAAAGACGGGGGATTTTGGTGGTGGAACTTGGGTTGGGAACACCAAGAAACAAGAAGCAAGAGGATTTTAGCAGTGGGCCTGCTGTGTGTTTCGAGCTGGGAGATGAAAATAAGAGCCTCTTTGGTCTTTTCTGTGTCAGGCTTTTGCTGCTCACATCGTCTCTGACCTTGCTCCCTCTAAAATTAAGCATAGCTGACGAATTTATATACATGGATATTTTATTCAATAGTCCCACATGGCTCTCTTCTACCGAGTCCAGCCAATTTATATACGTCAAGTTTTCTGTAATATCAACCAGCCGCCCTGGGAAAAACAAGCAGCATCGGTTGGACAAAGACCTAATGGTCAAGAAGGAATTAACTTCGCGGTGTGCTCATGATGGGCTGGCATATTTGCCAAAGGTAGAGAGAGAGACAGCTATGGTTTGCGCAAATGTGGTGTTAGAGTGAAGGTGAATTAAAAAAGTGGCATCAACGAAATATGTGCCTAAGGACACATTGAAGGTTGGATAATGGATGAGAGAAAACGCCGAGGGCGAGGGGGATGGACCTGTGTGGGTAGAGCTGTACACGGACTAGACGCGCACGACATGTTTCTAATCTACTTCTTCCGTCTGACTTAGATTTGTTTACATTCGTATGTTTCTAGAAACGTTTTAGTATATAGATACGTACAAATTTAGACAAAGCCAAGTCACATATTTTAGGACAGAGGAAGTATGAAATTTGGTGCTGTAGAAATGATTCGATTCACCACCTTCTTTTCATGATCTTCTGTCTCATTACTCTCCTCTTGATTTTCTGACAGGGTGATGATTCAAGTTGGTCTTGTGCATTAGTAAGAGATTCATAGCGAGGAAGCTAACAAATTCTAGAATAATTCGGTAAAAATATGGATTCCATTATTTTAGTTGGGCATACATAAAATATATGACTTGACATTGCAGGTATAGTCAGTTTATCTCTTTTACAAGGAAAAACAAGGGTAAAACCCAAGTAAGACTTTTATATTAAACTACAAATTTAGTACTATCCAATGGATATTTGTTTAATTTTCCTATGTATCAACTATCGATCCGGTGCAACGCACGGGCCCCTTTTGCTAGTAAAGTTCTTATAAATCAAAGTATCATGTTCAACTAGGAATTAAGTAACCTTGTGATATTTTTCAATGAGGCTCAATATTTCCTTCCAGCATAAACAAGAAAAATCATCAAACTCTATGATTGTATCCTCATCAACTGCCACATGCAGTGGAGCACCAGTGTGACAAAGGTTGCATCACCACACCCACTTCATTGTGTGTGGTCATGTGGATCATTATGGTTTGGAAAAGAACATATGCAATGACACTCCATGTGTCAAACCATGGTCAGAAAGGCCAAAAACATGTTGGAATGCAACTGCCGCATGCAATGAAGCACCAATGTGATAGAGGTTGCATCACCACACCCACTTGAGTTTATGTGGTCATGTGGATCATTGTGGTTTCAAAAAGAACACATGCAATGACACTCCATGTGGCAAACCATGGTCAAAAAGCCCAAGATCATGTTGGAATGCAACTGCCACATGCAATAGAGGACTAGTGTGACAGAGGTTGCATCACCACACACACACTTGAGTGTGTGTGGTCATGTGTATCAATGTGGTTTCAAAAAGAACTTATGTAATGATACTCCATGTGTCAAACCATGACCAGAAAGCCCAAGAACATGTTGGAATGTAACTGCCACATGCAATGGAGCACCAGTGTGACAGAGGTTGCATCACCACACCCACTTGAGTGTGTGTGGTCATCTAGATCATCGTGGTTTGGAAAATAACACATATAATAACACTCCATGTTTCAAACCATGGTCAGAAAGTCCAAGATCATGTTGGAATACAACTACCACATGCAATGGAGGACCAGTGTGATAGAGGTTGCATCACCACACCCACTTCATTGTGTGTGGTCATATGGATCATTGTGGGTTGGAAGAGAACACATGCAATGACACTCGATGTGTACAACCATGGTCAGAAATCCCGAAGAACATGTTGTAATGCAACTGCCAAATGCAATGGAACACCAGTGTGGTAGAGGTTGCATCACCACACCCACTTGAGTGTTTGTCTTCATTTGGATGAATGTGGTTCGCAAAAGATCACGTGCAATGACAATCCATGTGCCCAACAATGGCCAGAATTCCCTAGAACATGTTGAAATGAAATTGCCACATGCAATGGAGCACTAGTGTGATAAAAGTTGCATCACCACACCCACTTGAGTGTCAGTGGTCATGTGGATCATTGTGATTTGGAAAAGAACACATGCAATGCCACTTCATGTGTCAAACCATGGTCAGAAATCCCAAGAACATGTTGGAATGCAACTGCTACATGAAATAGAGCACCAGTGTGATAAAGGTTGCATCCCCACACCCACTTGAGTGTGTGTGGTCATCTAGATCATTGTGGTTTGGAAAAAACATGCAATGGCACTCCATGTGTCAAACCATGGTCAGAAAGGCCAAGAACATGTAGGAATACAACTGCCACATGCAATGGAGCACCAGTGTGACAGAGGTTGCAACACCACACCCACTTGAGTGTGTGTGGTCATGTGGATCAATGTGGTTTCTAAAAGAACACATGTAATGACACTCCATGTGTTAAACCATGGTCAAAAGGCCCAAGAACATGTTGGAATGCAACTGCCACATGCAATGGAGCACTAGTGTGACAGAGGTTGCATCACCACACCCACTTGAGTGTGTGTGGTCGTGTGGATCATTGTGGTTTGGAAAAAACACATGCAATGACACTCCATCTGTCAAACCATGGTTAAAAAGCCCAAGAACATGTTGGAATGCAACTGCCACATGCAATGGAGCACCATTGTGACACTGGTTGCATCACCACACCCACAAGTGTGTGTGTGGTCATGTGGATCAATGTGGTTTCCAAAAGCACCCATGGAATGATACTCGATGTGTAAAGCCATTCTCAGATAGCCAAAGAACATGTTACAATGCAACTACCACATGCAATGGAGCACTAGTGTGACACAAGTTGCATCACCACACCCACTTGAGTCTGTGTCGTCATGTGGATCAATGTGGTTTCAAAAAGAACACATGTAATGACACTCCATGTGTCAAACCATGGTCAGAAAACCAAAGAACATATTGGAATGTAACTAACACCTGCAATGGAGCACTAGTGTGACAGAGGTTACATCACCACACCTAGTTGAGTGTGTATGGTCATCTGGATCATTGTGGTTTGGAAACGAACACATGCAATGAAAGTCCTGTAGGGGTTCCACGTATGAAAACAATAATTTTTTACCCTACGCCCCTAAACCCTTGATGTTGCTAGGACCTATCTATTAGTAATATAGTAACGGGAGGGGCTTTTCACGAACTTACCCTTGAAGACCGAAAAGCATTGTCAACACTCAGGAGAGCGTGGTTGATGTAGACGAGCCGAAACCTACCTCAAGGTTGTGATGAAGTCTTGTGCTCCTGTGGCTCAACGACTTGAGTGCCTCAAGTGTGACACCTCGCGGGGAGTTACACACATCCGGTGCCTGACGATGACTCTCGCTTCCCCGATCCAGCAGTAGTTGCGGAAGTAGTGCTCCTGGATCCGAATCCCACAGCACGACGGCGCTCAGCGATGAAGATGTCTCTCGTTGACACAGTCCGAAGTTGGGACCACGGTCACGAGAGAGAGAGAGAGAGAGAGAGAGAGAGAGAGAGAGAGAGAGAGAGAGAGAGAGAATATCAATTGGAGGTCTTCCCAAAAGTGAGAAGACCTTTATTGAATTTGTGTGTATTTATCTGGCCAAATACCCCCACTATATATAGGGGAAAAGGAGGTACTACCTTCCTCAAAGTCCCGGGGTGGGACTAAAGGAGAGGAGGGGGAGGGGCAGCCGCCGGCTGGCCCTAGTGGGCCCTGCACATGGGGGCTAGGCCCAGTCGGCCACCCCCTTGTCCCTTCTCCCTCTCTCCTTTCCCTAATGGGCCCTCTCCCCTCCGGGAATTGGCCCATTAAGCCTTTTGACCTTTAATTGATTTTCTCTTTTATTAAATAATTATGAATAAATGATTAAATCAATATTTAACATTCATTCACATATTATTCAACCTCTGTGGCTATGGAACACCTTCCACCTCCACTCCGGACATCCTCTGGACTTACCAGAACCCTTTCGGTTTTCTCTCTACTATTCTTCGGCGATTCTTCCGATCCTATAAACACTCTCTAAGAATCATCAAGCCCTTAAGCGTGATACCCCACAGTTCGAGAACACTCCAGACATGGTCGGGATACTCCCGCACCAATGATCGACAGAGGGACCTGGATGGCCATGTGACCCCTATGCGTTCCACGAAGATCTTTCATCGTTTGAACCGGGACAGTCGTGTCTTATTCCCTTTGTCTCTCGATACTTGCATTGCCCGAGATCTGATCGATGACATCACCATGTCGTGTTCAATCTCGTTACCAAACAATGCTACTTAACTCGTTTCGACAAGTGATATCCCTGTGATCGAGTCACACATTGCGCAGTTATTGGATATAACTTCTCCGAGTGGGCCCTTGAGTATCTTTCCGTCACATGGACGGACAAATCCCGCTCTTGACATATATTGCCACAACGGTTTCCTCTGAATACCTGAACACACCTTTATAACCACTTTATTACCAAGTGGAGCTTGATGCTATCAAAGCACTCTCGGGAGACAGTGATTGATATAGCCTCACGGTCTAAGGAATAGTCTACGAGGATCCATTTCTAATCATCGTAACTTGAACTTCGTGACATGATCGGGTCATGATGTTTAGGTTGGGTATTGGTTCATCATCTCATTCACAGAATGAGATGACTTCATTTCCAACTGGCATAAATGCCACATGATCAGGAAACATGATCATCTGTTGACCAATGAACCAGTGACTAGAGTTTCACTGGGAACCTCTAGTTGTTTATATATCACACATGTATTGATGTTTCCACTCAATATAGTTATAGCATGATATAAAACTTAATCATAAACTATATGAAATATGATAATAGTCCTTATTACTATTTGTCTCTAGGGCATATTTCCAACAGTCTCCCACTTGCACTAGAGTACAAATACACTAGCTGCATTTATTCTTAATCATTGGCACCATATATCCAGTACCCTGAACATGCTTGCTCAAGGAAGAGGTTGTGTCTTGGGTTTGTACTTTATAGTCCCAAATCCTTTGCAATCTTACTAATGTCACCTTGATTGACATTAATACTTTATCATCACATGATAACATCTGTGTGTATGCATCGTCACTATGGCAACAGAACGAGGACAAATTCTAGGAGCCTACAGTGACTTTAGATCAACCTCGAGGGCTTTCCCATGGGCACTGTGCCCTGGGACACATCATTCTACGTTAAAAGCGAACTAGCCCTACCATAACATTATACAACACTTTAGATGGTACCCTTATCTATTATTATAAATGTATGCATCGAAACTCGAGTGAACTCTATGCAACTTTCGATGTTTTTGTTCACCTCGCTTCCTACTTGACTCTAGTCGGTATTACAGGAGTTTCCAACATATTCCCTTATAACATAACCCTTTATGCTTTAAGATATGTCATCCTTTATGTATTTGGAAAACATGTCTACAATTCTCTATTATACACTACGGACAAACTTAGCTCAACTTTTCGTGATTCAAACTTAATCACCTTCTAAACGTTCCTTCTTGGATCATATATTATGTTAAGTTATCATTATGGTTTTCTAGATAGAACCTATGTCTCAACATAGTGGATGATGATCATCCTTTTCTTTCTTTCAACCATTGATGTTCAACTTAATACTATTCCTAACTCGAGTTATTAAGGACCAGTTCCTTAATTAACTTCTATTCTGAAACCCTTTTCAGAATCCCTTAAGGAGTACTACATAATATCATAATACACTTATTATCAACTTCTACACCTTATAAATCATTATTTATCGGCACTTGCGCTTTTATTCTTAACATACTTAAGAATCACTCTAAGCTCCCACTCAAAATATGTTCCTAACATATTTGGGTATGAGTCACTACTCTTACTCAAACTATGTTCCTACATATTTGAATTTGAGACTTATATTGCTCCCACTCAAAAATATGTCAATCACATATTGTTTTAGGAAGACTTTCATAGCTCCCACTCAATTTTATGCAAATTGCATATTTACTCACTATTTTGAACAACTTCAAATCCTTTGATCAAATATCAAACTTGGAGATTTACTATGAGATACTAGTACTTTTACTAGTTTTTAAACCCACTAGACATTTAGCACACTTGAATCAAATTCATTTGAATTCGTCCAATACTTGACAAATTGTGCTTTTGTCATTCACCCCCTTTTCCACTATGGCTTTGTAGTCATTTGGGAAAATTCCAAGTAACCCCTTTTACTTGTGAGATTCAACAATGAATTGCTTTCTAATCTCAAGGGAATTTTGCTTTGGGATTTCTCATAATTTTAGTTTACCATTATTTCCTCAGTAGTTCGTAGGTATGTCATATTCCAAGAATTATGACAACTGATTCACAAATGTCTCCATACAAGATATGGACTACATTTTGAATCCTAGTTTATGTAGTGAAAACACTAGTGGGGATAACACAATGATCATTATCATTGATTCTTTCCTTTCGTGAAGAGAAACATTTAGGAACGTTGTCCGTTGTGCTTCTCAACACTCTGATGCAGGGTTTTGAATCCTCATTGTGTTTTTCACTATCTTCCATTTGCTTCATAATTGAGAAGTATCACTGAATGTGAACTTCCTCAAGAATGCACCAAAATTCAAACAATACAAGTTTTGCTTTCCTTTTGGTTTTAGCTATGGATTTCGTATTCAAAGTTTCCAATGAATACTCTACAAGGACTAATTCACTATTGTTTTGGTCATATCAAATAATCCCAAAACTTTTACGAATCCAGATGGTTCACTATATTTTCTAATTGAGTGCTAACTATTTCTAACCAATGGTCTCTACATCTACACTACAATGATTTATTTGGTGCCATCTATTCACCCATTTTGATATCTAATATCACATTGTGATGCTTTGCATTTTGACATTTCAAAACACTTTGCATTTCACAATTTCTTTATGCCAATCTTATAAAGTCGAATTTCATTACTATTGATCAAATCATAGTAATTAGATTCTCTTTTATATGTATACCCTTTGTTGATGAAACACTTTGATCATATCAAATAGTTTCAAATTCATGTTTCCTTTGGTAAACTACTTTACACCTTTAAACAATCATATAATGATAATTACCATTTTGTTAAAACACAATACATCGAATATGTATTCACTTTAACAATTCATTAAAACACTTTGTATTCAAGTAATACCCGGTGTTCAAGTTATTTTGCCGAACTTAGGCATGATTTATATGTGATAAGAAATAGAATGTCTTTCACATATTATCAACATAACTTTGAATTTAAACAATGCTTTTCATTCATTAATGAAATATCATTAAGTTGGGTATTTTAAGGCATTTCAATATTTTACAAATGTTCATGCATTATCAATTAGTTTCAAAACAACAAGAATAATTCACATATAATCAAACAAGATATGAACACAAATAGAAATCATTCATAATAGTAGAACAAATGTTTGTTACAAACTGATATGAATAACTGTCTCACAAAATGTGAGACACACTAAAGAGGTTCACGATCTATTGATTACAATAATCATCCAAAATATAAACTAAATGATAAATGTCGAGGGAGAGTGTCGTCGGCCATCATCATCATGCTCGCCATCAACACGCAATGTCACCTCCTCTCTAGCAAGCACCTCTCATGCAGAAGGACCTGTTTTCAGTAAAATAGAACAAGTATCAAATATACTTAACACTGCAAATGTGTTTGCAAGATTATAACATTTATGAAATTGTATATCAAATATATACCTTTGCCATTGATGACCTCAGCGACATTTGGTTCAACCAACACATTCCTGAGATGTGTCACGAACCAGTGGAATTCCATTGATTCCGCGTCACCTCTCATGATGCAAGTCCTGACTTGTGCTTGGTAGCTTGGTGGAAGCTACCGCAGACAACGCCATTTGCAAAAGAGCCTGTCATCCAGCTATCCTGGAAGTATGCAGGCCTCATGTACACATCATGCATGCGCTCCAAGTTGTCGTCAAGTGATGAGTTCTCCTCCATCTTAATGGAGAGGAAGTGTCCCATCATCTCATGCTCCCATATGCGTGCTTGTTCCACGAAATGTGTCCTAAGCTGTAGCATTACCTTACAAGGGTTGATATCACCCACGAAAGGCCACAGCTCGTCCACCATTCCGAAACGCATTGTAACTGAAATGAAGGAGGCCATCTCCCGACGGAGATAGCGGTCTTCCCGCTGCTCTGGGTCTCTAGGTCAATAGGCTGATCCAAATCCATCCCGTCGAGTATGTCGACTACGTCATTCTCACTAAGGAGAACGTGGAGACGTGCAACCCACATAGAGAAGTTTGATCCATCTAATCTGAGCTTCTCTCCTTCTAACCAATTAATCGTTAACAGGAAAGGTGGCATCTACATTTACAATTGCAAAAGTAATTTAGACTAAGTTTATAATTAAATGAGTTAATAATAACTCCACTCAGAAACACCTATCCCCAAAAGAACTAGTAGAAAGAGGGCCTTTGGTCCAGCGCCCAAATTCCATTGGTCCCGGTTCGTTTCCATAATCGGGACCAATGCTAGGCACCGGTCCCGAGCCCTTTGCCCACCAAATTTTGCTGGATTGTGTGTGAGGTGTGGGTGCTAGCTTTTCTTTGATTACACACAAGGTGTTCGACGAAATGTCCGAGCCACACTTTAGTTCGCACAACACGGTATCCTCGGCCGAGGTTAGCATGTGTCCATGTAGGGTGTTCATTTTACTATTCACGATGTTATTGTAATGGTTAATTATTATGACGCAGATCAATGCACATATGCGATGGATATATGGCGACCGACGCCATTCCGATTTTATTGCAGGCCTCCATAAATTTATCGATTTGGCTAAGGCAAACAAAGTGGATAATTTTATGCCTTGTCCTTGCGTCGACTGTCGGAACGTGGCGGAGCACTCTGCCCCGAGAATCCTTCAAAGCCATCTGCTTTGGAGAGGTTTCATGCCCGGATATTATTGTTGGGCCACGCACGGAGAAAGAGGGGTTAGGCTAAAATAAAATGAAGAAGAGGAGGATGATGACAGCTATCCTATGTCCCCTGAAGAATATGGTGATACTGAAATGGAAGACAACGAAGAAGAGGGAGGCGGCAATGAAGAAGAACAACGGGCATCGGATGAGCCCGCTGATGGTCTTGGTCGGGTCATTTCTGATGCAAAGCAACAATGTGATACAGAAAGGGAGAAGCTTAAGTTGGAGGCCATGCAAAAGGATCACAAAAAGTTGTTGTACCCAAATTGCGAAGATGGCAGCACAGAGCTCGGTACCACACTTGAACTGCTGAAATGGAAGGCAGAGACTGGCTTATCTGACAAGGGATTTGAGAAGTTACTAAAAATAATGAAGCCGAAGCTTCCAAAGGATAACGAGCTGCCCGAGACAACGTACGAAGCAAAGAAGACTATTTGCCCTCTAGGATTAGATGTGGAGAAGATACATGCATGCATTAATGATTGCATCCTGTACCGCGGTGAGAAGTACGAGAATATGGATAAATGCCCGGTATGCAATGCATGTCGATACAAGATCAGACAAGATGACCCTGGTGATGTTGAGGGCGATGACGAGCCCTCCAGGAAGAGGGTTCCTGCTAAGGTTATGTGGTATGCTCCTATAATACCACGGTTGAAACGTCTGTTCTGAAATAAAGAGCATGCTAGGTTGTTGCGATGGAACAAAGAAGAGCGTAAGAAAGACGGGAAACTGAGACACCCCGCCGATGGGTCGCAGTGGAGAAACATTAAGAGAAAGTACTCGAACTTTGCAGGTGACGCGAGGAACTTATGGTTTGTTCTAAGTACATATGACATGAATCCTTTTGGGGAGCAGAGCTGTAGTCACAGCACCTGGCCAGTGACTCTATGTATCTACAACCTTCCTCCTTGGTTGTGCATGAAGCGGAAGTTCATTATGATGCCAGTGCTCATCCAATGACCGAAGCAACCCGGCAACGACATTGATGTGTACTTAAGGCCATTAGTCGATGAACTTTTGCAGTTGTGGGAAGAACCAGATGTAAAGGTGTGGGATGAGCACAAACAGGAGCCATTTGACCTACGAGCATTGTTGTTC
The DNA here is from genome assembly GCA_910589775.1 of Avena eriantha. Taxonomy (NCBI): domain Eukaryota; kingdom Viridiplantae; phylum Streptophyta; class Magnoliopsida; order Poales; family Poaceae; genus Avena; species Avena eriantha. The sequence goes on along the minus strand of OU342745.1, from coordinate 202,167,964 downwards.
GTAACCATCAATGATTGGCCCGCTCTTAGTAACATTTCAGGACAGTCAAACAAGGGATACAATGCATGCACGCACTGTTTAGATAATACTAAAGGTACATATTTGGATAAATGTAAGATGTTTGTGTACCTAGGGTGTCGTAAATTTCTTCCGACCAATCATCAAGTAAGAAAGAAAGGCAAGAATTTCAACGGTGAGGCAGATTACTGGAAGAAGCCTAAGCTCCCTAAAGGTGCTGATGTATTTGGTATGGTGAAGGACCTAGAAGTAATCTTTGGAAAGGGTCCTTGCGGTCAATCTGTTCCGAAAGACCCCATTACCGGACAAACGGCCATGTGGAAAAAGAAATCTATATTTTGGGAGCTTGAGTATTGGAAAGACCTAGAGGTCCGTTCTTCAATCGACGTGATGCACATGACGAAGAATCTTTGCGTGAACCTGCTAGGCTTCCTGGGCGTGTATGGGAAGACAAAAGATACACCAGAAGCACGGGAGGACCAGCAACGTATCAAAGACCCGTACAACAAGCATACTGATAAAGGACGTAAATACTTAAGCAGCTATGCTCTTACCAAAGCAGAGAAGGAAATCTTTTTGAAGTCCTTTACAGTATCAAGGTCCCGGCTGGCTTCTCGTCAAATATAAAGGGAATAATAAATATGGCAGAGAAAAAATTTCAGAACCTGAAGTCTCATGATTGCCACGTGATTATGACACAGTTGCTTCCGGTTGCATTGAGGGGGCTTCTACCGGAAAATGTTCGATTAGCCATTGTGAAGCTATGTGCATTCCTCAATGCAACATCTCAGAAGGTAATCGATCGAGAAAGTCTGGAAAGTCTACAGAAGGATGTGGTCCAATGTCTTGTCGGTTTTTAGTTGGTGTTCCCCCCATCCTTCTTCAATATTATGATGCATCTCTTAGTTCACCTAGTCGAAGAGATTTACATTCTCGGTCCTGTATTTTTGCACAATATGTTCCCCTTCAAGAGGTTCATGGGAGTCTTAAAGAAATATGTTCGTAACCGTGCTAGGCCAGAAGGAAGCATCTCCAAGGGCTATGGAACAGAGGAGGTCATTAGGTTCTGTGTAGACTTTCTTCCTGACCTTAAGCCGATTGGTGTTCCTGAATCACGGTATGAGGGGAGACTGAGTGGAAAAGGCACGCTAGGAATGAAAGCAATGATATTTAGGGATGGACATTCTTTGAATCAAGCACACTACATAGTTCTCCAAAGTTCTACCTTCGTGGCTCCGTATATCGAGGAACACATGAATGTTGTATGCTCCAAGTTCCCGGGGAAGGATGACTACTGGATTAAAGAAAATCACATGGAGACTTTCGGCACTTGGTTGCAATTACATCTCATGAATGACACCACTATTGGAGATCAGCTCTACTTGTTGGCCGTGACACCATCTGCGATTGTATTGACTTTCCAAGGGTACGAGATAAATGGGAATACATTTTACACGATTGCCCAAGATAAAAAGAGCACCAACCAAAACTGTGGTGTCCGCTTTGATGCAACATGCGAGAATGGGAAAAAGGACACATACTATGGTTACATAGAGGAGATATGGGAACTTGACTATGGACCTACTTTTAAGGTCCCATTGTTTCGGTGTAGTTGGGTCAACATGAATGGAGAAGGGGTAAAGGTAGACCAGCTGTACGGAATGACAACAGTGGATCTCATGAATCTTGGTTACAGAGACGAACCATTCGTCCTAGCCAATGATGTGGCTCAGGTTTTTTATATGAAGGACATGTCCTCTAGACCGAAAAAAGGAAAAAAATAAGGAAACGAATACATTAGACGATGAGCCCAAGCGTCACATAGTTCTTTCAGGGAAAAGAAACATCGCGGGAGTCGAGGACAAGACAGACATGTCAGTAGATTATGATAAGTGTCGTCGGATTGATGACAAGTACGCCATGAGGGGGTCCTCGAGGCGTGCGGAAGAGAGGGGGGGGGGGGTGAGACGTACGGTATTACGGTGAGCACACAAGTTTACCCAGGTTCGAATCCGTCGGCTTTGGACGGATCCTACTCCTGCTAGCAATCCAGTAATATGGCAGAGCCGGAATATGGGTTACAATGGTATCGCCTGTGCGAGTTAAGGGTCTAAAGTATTGGGTGTGCGCTAAAGGCTCTCCCTAGGACGGCTTATATAGATATCCGGCCTAGGGTTTACAGGAGAGATCAATACGGCTACGACTTAGAGTTGGTTACAGAGTACATCTTGAACTACAAGTAACATTATGGGCCTAAGTCGGTAAGTCTTCTGGGCCTTCCCGTAGCTGGATTGGACTCTGTCTTCTCTCCTGACTGGGTCGCCCGTGAAGCAAAGCTCTAACCCAAAGTGGGCCACCCTGGTCAGTGAGGAACTGTGAGGATACCCGGAAAGTATATCCCCAACAGCAGCCCCCGGAGGCCTCCAAGATCCAAAGTCGGATTTTATCATCGTCTAGCTTGATCTTCGGCTTGCAGAATCTTGAAGGGTTCCTGAAACTTTACAAAAAATACGATCCGGTTCTTAAAAATAAGTCGGACCTATCAATTAGTTGCTCGGATTTTCCAGCTTGATTTTAAACTAAGCCGGAACTTGGTTTCCACGCCACCTGACACAAGCATGGTCAAGTCACGTCATCTGACAGGCGTGCCGTCAGCACGACCGTTGGTGGGTCCGCGGTTCACGGAACCGAGGCGCCGTTTCAATGCGAGCGTGGAGATCTAGGAGACGCAATCATCGCGTGGGTCCTTCCCTGTTCTTTCCACGACGCGTGGCGGTTACACTGTAGCATTTGCACGAATCTTGGTGCCGTTAGGTGGATATAAGGGGTTTGGATTTCTCCTTATCATTTCCACCAGTCTTTGCCGTTTCCTTTCCTCCTAATCTTCCTGCGCGCTCAGAGCTCTCTCGTCCTTGCCCCCACAGAAAACTCCCAGCGCTGCCGCTTTTAGGTCACTTTCTCACCGGAGAAAAATGGCTTCATCATCTTCTTCCTCTGGTTTGGCGGCGGCAGCGGCGGAAGCAGCTGCGGAGAAGGAGAGCTTCCGGGGAATCTGGATCCCCTGCGCCCTTGACGAGGACGGCCTCAAGAACGTGGAGCAGGAGGGGCTTCTCGCCGCCGGCGACTGGCGGAGCGGCTCCGGCGAAACCGTCCCCAACCTGCGCGAGGGCGAGCGTGTCCACTTCGGCACCCATCTGGACCGAGGTCTGTCTTTTCCTCCCTCGGAGTTCTTCTCCGAGGTGATAGATCACTATGGAGTTCAACTCCACAATCTTCCTCCCAATTCTCTTCTAGAAATGAGCGCATATGCTGTGCTTTGCGAGGGCTTTCTCGGCATTAGGCCGAGTTTGCTTCTCTTCCGGTACTATTTTCATGTCCATAGAAATTCCATCACTGCCGGTGTTCCTTACATCACCGGCACCATTAGCTTTTCTATTAGACGAGACCGGTCATATCCCAAAATTTTTGCCAGTGACTCGGTCAAACAATGGCCAGCCACTTTCTTCTATCATAGGGATATTCCGGCTCCCGGCAAAGCAGTAACTTTGCCGGCTTTTGTCGACGGAGCTGCCCCGGCCCAGCCTTCCTGGGACGAGGCTGCTCCGGCTCTCACCGACGATCTGATCCTCGCTAAGAGGCGGATCGAATATCTAATCAAGCACATGGGTCTGAAGGGATCCGACTTGGTCCAGTGCTAGGTCTCATGTTGGATCCAGCCACTTCAGTACCACGGGGACAGACTGATGCACTCCATCACGTCTTCCAAAAAAGACTCCCTCCGCATCAGCCCCAAATCCTACACCACTCAAGGCTACATCAGCCAGATCAAGTGGCTGATCAAGGAGCGGATCGGGAGGAGGATTCCGGAGATTTCTCTAGATATGTACACAGCAGAAAACCCCGTGGTGCCGGTAAGCTTCCATCAATACACCTTTTATGTGTTTCAATCTCTAAGTTATATACTGCAATGCTGATATGTTTTCTTCTTTTCAGCTTGCTGACCTCCCCGAGTCGGAGCTTGCTCCACTCGAAGGATATCCTCCTGAGTTTTCTCAGGAGACTGAAGTGGTCCCATTGCCGCACCTTGCGCTCAAGAAGCGCAAAGCTCCGACAGTGGCTATTGGCACAAAGGAAGTGCCTGTTGTGAAGAGGTAACTTTCATTCACAATTTCCGCCTTTGTACCTTTCTCGAATTTCTTTCTGAGATGTAATGTTTCCGACTTTACTACATTCTCAGAGCAAAGCCTCTCATCAAGGGTAAGGGGAAAGGGATTCCTGCGAAGCCCCTGCGATAGACGAAGCTCACCATAGCTTCTCCTGCCGTGGCTCCTCCAACTCCTGCCCCTCAACCTTCTGCAACTCCGGCGATCATTCCTTCTCTAGTGGTCGCAGAAGATTCGGCTCCTCCAATAGAGCCTGTGATCCTTGGGTCACAAACTGACGTCACCGTGGGTGCGTCAGCTCAAGATAAGGGTGAACCCTCTTCGGGTAATGATCCCTCGGCTAAAGTCTTCGCCGGAAACCTCCTCAGCAATCTGGGACTTGCCAAGTTTGGCCTATCCCGAAAATCTGCAGAGGAAATCTAGCGGCTGGCCAGGCAAGTCCTGGACAAAAGCCATCTATCCCCCGAGGAGGAAGCGCAAGAAGCAGAGGACGTCAAGTTCTCTGACTTCTCGCTCAAGTCCGCCTTCGCGACGAGAGGATCAGGACTAGCGAGCTTCCAACAGCCCCAGTAATCCCTCTTACCCTCGCCGAGAAGGTGGCAGCTGAAGTGAACGCGAGTTTAGACAAACTCACCCGCGAGCAATATGTAAGTCGGAATTCCAACTCTTGCTTTTACATTATGTTATATCATATCCTCTATCCCCCAAGCATGAAGTAGGATATAGAATCTGAGTTTATGCTTCATTAGGATGCCAAAGAATGAACTAGTGTAGTCCCCAAGGCTCGTGCTGATATTTAGCAAAAAATATTAGCCCGAGTCTTAAGTAGCTTTCTGACTTTGGGTATTCTGACTTACAGAAAGTATGTTCCTATAACCAGGAATTATTATCCAATGTCTGCGATAAGCGGAGAGAGATCAAAGCTCTCCGGCTTAAAAATGATGAGCTCAAGGTAGCCAAGGATGAAGCCGAGGGTAAATCACTTCGCGATTCAAACCTTGTCTTTTGCTTTTTCAATGTCGAATTTTTCTGAACTGTTGTTCTTTTTGACTTACAACGTTGGTGAAACAATCCATCGCTATGATTGAAGAGGCCGAGGACCTCAAGACCCTGGTGGTGGAGAACAAGGGACTCCGCCAAGAGCTGGATAAGCTCAAGGCGGATCATGAAAGGAGCATAGCTCAAGTCCTGGAATCCTCCTCCATGGCCACCGAAGAGCGTGATCACAAGATCACTGCTCAAGATAAAATTATCTCGGACCTCAAGAATGAGCTTGGCAGAGAGAAGGATATTTCCGAGGCGCTCCGGGCTGAACTCCAAAGTCTTCGGGAGGAGAAGACTAAGATAAACGACGTCATTCTTGGTACGTTCCATCTATCGGACTTATCATTTCTTCGACTTTCATCAATGTCAGATTTTTCTTGACTTGTTTTGTGTATAGGTCCTCTGAACTTGACGGACTCTTCCTCCTCTGAGCCCCGCACCCACCGGCTTACTCAAGTCGGTGATATTCTGCATGACTTCCGCCAGTCTGTTGAAGACATTGGCGAGTCTCTCAGGATTCCGGACATGCCAAGCATGTCGTATTTTTAGGTGCGGGACAAGGCCAAGGAGATGCTGCAGCTTGTTCGGGACTGGAACATGTCCTACGCGCGGACTGCTGCATAGAACGCTCTCACCATGGTCATGAGCCACCATGGAAACATGGAGATATGGCAAGTGACCAGAGGGTACTGCAAGGTAGACGAAGACGGCCAGGAGCAACACCTTCAAGACATCATGCATGCCTGCGCCGGATATGGGTGCCACATAGCTGATCTGACCAGCTACGAGATCCCCTTCTTCACCCGCGTAGATACTCCGCCGCCTCCTCCAGAAGAGACCGAAGAAGTTTCTGACGATGAACGGACCACCTCGGATCCGGACATCTCAGAACGATATCAAGGCGGAGTAACCAGCGAGCCGACAGCTCCTTCATCTCCTCCTGCATCATAGACCACAAACTTATGTATTATTCTATGAAAGAACATGATGCGTTTGTAAATATTAAGTACTATTGACTTTTGCTAGTGCTAAGCTTTTAATCTATTCAGCACTCTTTGGCTTTTTGAAATTTTTGTGTGCCTGAAATGTTCACATAAGCACTTAAAATTTTCTGTCTCTACTTACCGTTTATCTGGCTTTCCGCCTTGTCCCTTTCGTGAGCCGGCTAAACCTTCAACCGGAAACTTTGCCGAGCAACGGAGCTCAATTGCTAAACTAGTTTAAACTCAGAAACAAAGCTGGCTTCCAGTACCAACAATTCACTACTCGGAAAATACCCGCATCCAGCAATCAGACAAATAACCCAAGTAAAGATTAGAATTTTTAGAGTTATACCCGAAGGTAACAGTTTTAGAATCGGAAATCTAAACCAGAACGAACATGAGCATAAAGTACTTTCAAGCATTCTGGGATTTTCGACTATGACATGATCATTAGGAAATAAGATGGTAAAAACTTCTCAGAAAAACTTTGAGGTAACCAAAACTTTTATTTCTCACAGAACATGTACATATGTATGATTACAAAGAAGGATAAACTAAGAATAAAAGGGACGTAGCTGAGCAATATTCCACGGTCTGTCTAACTCATCTAGATTTGTACTGCCTCCAGCTCTCTTTATCTTCTTAGTAGCAGGTATTTCTTTGACTGGCCTCATGTTAGTTAAGTAGTACGATCCATTGTGCAATACTCGACTAACTAAAAAGGGCCCTTCCCATACTGGGGAAAGTTTGTGCTTTCTTTGTTGCACAAGCCGGAGAACCAAATCACCTTTACTGAAAGATCTAGTTCAGACTCTCTGGCTTTGATACTTGCGTAACTTCTGCTGATAGGCTGTAGATCTCATTTCAGCAACGACGCGAACTTCTTCGACTAAGTCGAAATCATTTTGTCGAGAAATCTCGGCATCCTCTTCGATATACACGGCCACTCTAGGAGAAGTATGAATTAAATCGCTAGGAAGAACTGCTTCTGTGCCATAGACCAAGAAGAAAGGTGTGTATCCCGTTGACCTGTTCGGAGTTGTTCGTAAACTCCAAATTACAGAGGGTAATTCCTCTGCCCAAGCCCTCACAGAACGTCGTAGTGGTGCTTCGAGTCTTGGTTTCAAGCCTTGTAGAATTAAACCATTTGCTCTTTTGACTTGTCCGTTAGCCTGTGGATGTGCGACTAACGCAATGTCAAGCCGGATATTTTGCTCATCGCAGAATTCAGCCAATTCTCCCATGGAAAAGTTACTCCCGTTGTCCTTGATAATACTATGCGGATAACCATACCGGATTATAACATCCTCGACAAATCTTTTGGCTGTTGCTCCATCACAACTAGTGACAGGTTTAGCCTCGATCCACTTTGTGAATTTGTCCACCATCACTAAGAGGTGAGTGAATCCACTTGGGGCTCGTTTAAAAGGTCCTACCATATCAAGCCCCCGGACCGCAAAGGGCCATGTTATAGGTATTGTTCGCAGCTGATCAGCCGGAACATGAGCTTGCTTGGCGTACTTTTGGCAGCCTTTGCATGTCTTGACTAATCGTTCGGCATCTCCCTGAGCTGTAAGCCAGAAAAATCCATGTCAAAAAGCTTTTGCCACTAAAGATTTGGCTACAACTTGGTGACCACACTCGCCTTCGTGGATTTCCCATAAGATTTCCACTCCTTCTTCTGGAGATACACAGCGCTGAAAACCCCCAGAAACACTCCGTTTATGGAGCTCACCTTTAACAATAGTATAGGCTTTTGCTCGTCGGATAATCTGTCGGCTCAGTATCTCGTCTTCGGGTAATTTGCCATCTACCAAATAATCGAGGTAGGGTTGAGTCCAGCTAGGGATTACAGCCAGAACTGCTATCAAAGTTGAGTCGGATTTGGTCGGATATTTCTCATCTACTCCCTTTATCAAGGGAACTTTGAGGTGCTCTAAAAATGCACCATCCGGGACCTCTTTCCGCGCAGAGCCTATTCAAGATAGTGCATCTGCTTCCTCATTTTCTGCTCGAGGGATGTGTTGAACTTCAAACCCCTCGGACGATTTAGATAGATCATCCACGACAGCTTTATATGCTGCCATGTGCTTATTTGCATTACAAATGTCCGAGACTTGCTGAGCAACAAGATCCGAATCTCCGTAACCTATCAAACCTCGGATGCCAATATCCTTAGCAATCCGGATTCCATGCAGCAGTGCTTCAGACTCGGCAATGTTGTTTGTCCCTGTGAAGTGGATCTGCAACACGTATACAAGTTTATCTCCTTGGGGTGATTTGAGCACCACGCAAGCCCCCGAGCCCCCTCGAGCCTTAGACCCATCGAAAAAGAGGGTCCAATATTCCGACTCAGGAAGGACCATGTTCTCCTTGGTCTCTGTCCAATCAGCGACAAAGTCAGCAAGGATCTAGGATTTGATTGCTGTCCGGGATTTGTACTCAATATCGAAAGCTGCAAGCTCTATGCCCCATTTGGCGACGCGTCCTGTGGCATCACTATTGTTGATTATATCTCTCATGGGAGCTTTGCTCACCACGGTAATTGGATGCTCCTGAAAATAGTGTCGTAACTTACGAGATGCTAGAAAAACACCGTAAGCTAACTTTTGATAGTGCGGATACCGCTGTTTTGATTTTGTCAGGACCTCGCTGACAAAGTACGTCGGACGCTGCACCAGGTGTTCCTGATTTTCTTCTGGTCTCTCCACTACCATAACGATACTGACAACCTTATTTGTCACAGCAATATAGAGCAACACCGGTTCTTGAGGTTCTGGCGCTGCAAGGAGAGGAGCAGATGAGAGTACTTTCTTCAGGTCTTGTAGTGCAGCTTCAGCTTCGTCAGTCCAGACAAAATCCTTGGTCTTCTTCAGGAGTTTGTATAATGGTGCGGCTCTTTCACCAAGCCGGCTTACAAATCGACTGACCGCAACAATGCAACCAGTTAATCTTTGTACGTCCTTCAGGCGAGTTGGCCTGGAAATATTGAGAATAGCCTTGATCTTGTCGCAGTTCACCTCTATGACTCTTTGAGACACGATGAAACCTAACAATTTTCCGGCTGGTATTCCAAAGAAGCATTTCTTCGGGTTAAGCATGATGTTGTATTTTCGTAGATTGGCGAACGTCTCCTCCAAGTCAGAAATCAACGTTTCCTTCTCTTTGGACATGACCGTGATATCATCCACGTATGCATGTACATTGCGTCCGAGTTGATCATGGTGGCAACGCTGCATCGTGCGCTGGTATGTAGCTCCTGCGTTCTTCAGCCCAAAGGGCATCGTAACAAAACTGAAGGTTCCGAAGGGGGTTATGAATGAAGTCTTGACTTTGTCAAATTCTTTCATCCGGATTTGGTGATAACTGGAATATGCGTTGAGAAAACAGAGGAGTTCCGAGCCTGTCGTAGAATCGATAACTTGATCAATTCTAGGCAGAGCGAACGGATCTTTTGGACAAGCCTTGTTCAAGGTAGTATAATCAACACGCATCCTTAAATCAGTGGTGTCCTTTTTAGGGACCATTACAGGGTTGGCCGACCAATCAGTATGGATGACCTCTTCTATGAATCCGGCTAACTCGAGCCGCGCTAGTTCCTTAGCTATTGCCTTACGCTTTTCATCGCCAAACCATCGTAAGGACTGTTTGACGGGTTTAGCTTTCGGGTTTACATTTAGAGAGTGCTCGGCAAGTTCCCTAGGTACTCCGGTCGTGTCAGATGGCTGCCATGCGAAGATATCTTGATTTTCTTGGAGGAACTTGACGAGCGCGCTTTCCTATGCGCTACTTAGGCCTACGCCTATCTGGGTCACCTTGGAGGGCTCATCATCCTTCAACGGCGTCGTCTTCGTCTCTTCTGATGCCTTGAACTCCGGATTTGGCTTTGTGACCTCCTTCTTTGTTGCGGGCATCTCGGACAGATCTATGCTCTTCTTGATCTCCTGGTACTCCTGGGCGTGCAACACGGCTTCGGCAAAGGCAGCAGTTCCATCTTCGCACTCTTGCGCCTTCTTCGGGTCTCCCCTGATGGTGATCACGCCGTTGGGACCTGGAATTTCATCATATTGTAAATGTAACATGGACGAGCCATAAAAGCCTAGTAAGCAAGACGTCCGAATATAGCGTGGTATGCGCTCTTGAACGGGACCACTTCGAAGGAAAGTGCCTCCGTCCGATAATTCTTTGGAGTTCCAAAAGTAACATCCAAAGTGATCTCTCCTAGGGAATTAGCTTGTCTTCCTGGGACAACTCCGTGAAAGATCACAGTGCTATGGTTCAGCTGTGTTTCCGAGATCTTCATCCGGCGTCGCGTTTCAACATAGAGAATATTGATGCTGCTACCACCGTCCATGAGGGTCTTGGAGAAACCATAACCATCAATAAGTGGATTAACGATTAAGGCGTATTTTCCTCGCCTGTGTAGTTTAGGCGGACGATCAGCGCAATCAAACGTGATTGCCACTTCCGACCAGTCCAGATACCGAGGGACAGCCAGAACTATTGCATTGAGCTCGTGGAGAATTGCTTTCTTGACCTTTGCTGGTTGAGATCCGAGGAAGGTGACGTAAGTGTCCTTCTTGGTGGGAAAAGTCTTCTTCCCTTCCGACTTGGGATTTGAAGCATCAGCTTCCTTCATGTCGGAATCTTCCTTGGTCACCTTGTCTTTCTTGGGATTTTTCTTTCCCTTCTTCCGCTTAGCTTTGTAGCCCGCGGTATCATCTCTCTTGATGTCGTCATTAAAACGACATTCAGCGTTGGTGTGGGACGAGCCCCCATTGGCGTCTAAGTGATGCACACATGGGTTATTGGCAATGTCGGCCCAAGTGTAGGTTTTGCCTGGTTGTTCCTCTCCTCTGCCTTGGACCCTTGACGTCCCACGGCCATGCCCGCGGCCTCTGCCATGTCCTCCTTGTCCTCTAGACCCGGAAACAGTAGTGACCACTGCTGTCTCCGCGTTCTGTTTTTCTTCCGAGGTATTTTTGCGCTTCTAAGCTTGTTGCTTTGGTTTTTTTGCCGACCGAGGCACAACTAGGACATTGAGTAATCCCTCTGCATCGTCGTCAGCATCTGCATACTTGCTCGCTGTTTCTATCATCTCTCCCAGATCAGTGACCTTGTCACACTTCAAGCGATGGCGTAGTAAACCAATTGGGAGACCTGTGATGAAAGCTTCAATCGCGGTTTGATCGGTTACTCCTTCGCAGGAGTTCTTTGTGTCGATCCATCGTCCGGGATAATCCTGGCAAGTTTCCCCGGCTTTCTGGGTGCAACGCTGTAGGTCTCCAACCGTACAGGGCCTCCGATATGTGCCTTCGAAATTCCGAAAGAACGCACTTTGCAAGTCATACCAGTTGTGGATGGTGTTTGCCGGAAGTTCATTGAGCCATGATCGTGTCGTCTTCCGCAACATAAGTAGGAGATATCGGGTTGCGACCAGGCTGTTTCCTCCTTTAGCGATGCAACAAGCTTGGAAGAAATCTTGTAACCAGGTGTCTGGCCGAGCAATGGCGTCGTAGGCTTGGATATGTCTTGAGATACCAAATCCTTCCGGGAATTTTGTAGCTCTGATGCGTGGTCCGAAGCACTTTGGGCCCACGTACACGTCATTGTTTTCATAGTGCCAAGCCTCTATGTTGGAGTTGATCCTGTGCCTTGCGTCGTTCGGGGATAGAGATCGTCCCGAATGTCGGCTGTGGCTGCGGTGCCTTGGAGCCGGACTTCGTCTTCTGCCACCACCTCCTCCGCCATGTCGTCCTCCTTGACCTCCTTGGGGGCCGTTGTGATAACTGTGTGGTGGAGAGGGTAGTGCAGCTAGATAGTTTCCGGCTGATCTCCGGCCTCCGTCCGGAGCGTCATTATTCCGGTTCCGGGGAGGTTCTTGACTATGACAAGCCCCCTGCTGGCTTGTTCCAGCGTGGTTTTCGTCGTTCCTTCGTCCGTCGTTCCCACCATCCTGAGGCTCAGCCGGACGGCTCTCATGTCTAGGAGGTGGCATTCTCTGACGATCCTCCTCCCGACGTTTCTCCTTATCTTCCCCCTTTCGATCATTGAATTCTCGTCGGGGTGGATTCCTCGGATTCAGTGCAGCGATCGCGTCTTTCTCGGCTGCTGGAGCGACATTGCTCCAGTTATGTGTAGCTCTGTGATGCTGTCCCGATGATCCGGTTCTTGAATAATTGTCTTCCCTGCGTTCGGGGTGATGGTACTGCGCCCGAACGTAATGGGATCTTACGTTAGCCCATGCCGTATCTGTGCGACATTGGTCAGAATCCGAGACCAGTTTTTGACTTCTGGACAGGGCGACGTTTTGCTGCTCCAGTACCTTGTTGAGTAGCTTGATACCCAAGCGTATCTCCTCTGGCCCTGGATTAGCTGATAGAATTTCACGAGCTGCCACGGTATTTTGCACTGGTGTTGGGTATACCCAATCTCCGTTGCTATCCTTCTGTGGCTTCCCCATCTCATCTCCGAAAAGGACGGGACGGACACGTGGGAATTGGTTGTCATCTATGTGATGCTTCCGTGTCTTCTGATGCAGACAGGACATGTGCTCCTTGGTTGACATGCGCTTCTTCTCCACCTCGATGTTTTTGGCTTCATCAAGGAGTTGTTGACGACGTGCTTCTAGGGCCTGGGCCCTTTCGTCAAGCTCATCTGCAGTAAGTTCTGCAGCTGTAGGGATAGGTGTGGTTAAGGCGGCATCGATGAGTTTACGCGCACCTTTATTGATCACGTGTCCATCCACTGATGCTTCTTTTTTTGGCTCGTCTGGGATAAGTGCTCCATCTGAGTCTTCCTCGTATTCCTCGGCAATCACCTCCTCTGTCAGAGGGTCTTTTGCCAGGGTCTTGTTCTTATTGTTCTTCTTCTTTGCCTTCTTGGCAGCGCCGGAAGCAAAGACGGCTTTGGGGCCGTTTCCCGGAGTCAAGCTCTGATCGGTACTTTCGGAAATCTGGACCTCGAGATTATCTCCGACGTCCATGTCATCCTGCGCTTTGGGAGAGTGTTCCCCGGATCCTTCATCCATGGCTTCTCCTTCTTCTGCAGCTTTGGAGTTGTACTCCTCTTCATATTCCGCGGAGAACTTTCGGAAATCTGCCGACATCATAGATTCATCCGAGGATGCGGGAACGTCGGCGTTTGTTCCAATTGCCTCCAGCACCGAGTCGGTGTTTTCTCTAGCATCGGCAGAGCCGGATCCGGATCCAACATATCCAACGAAGTGTGATGCGTGCTTCCTGAGGTACCTGCGGCTTTCGCGATCAGCCATATCGAAACTTTTAATGGTTTCGAGGATTGCATCTGCGCTAGCACCTTGCAGTATCATACGTCTTAGTGTGTACCTGAGGAAAGGCCTATCTGTCCCGGCATCGTCAGAGCCGGAATCAGTGTCGTTGATATGCTCCTCCTAGATTTCGACTTCCACGGGTGGGTCGATCTGGGATCCGGCTTCTCCAGGGAGATCCACTCCAGATTCGACTTGGACCATGAGGTCTTCTTCAGGCTCGGATTTCTCCACTATCTCCGCCAGTGGTGCGGGCTAGGTGGGATTAGGGTTTTCTGAGATCCGGAACTCTGCCGCCTCCGCAGACAAAGGGGACCCAGAAGATTCTTCTGCCTCTATCATCACCACTGGGGTGGATTGGGAAGGTTGAGCGAAACCGATGTAAACATCGATCTCGCCAAAAGAAATGATTGTATAGGCAGTCACGGCTTCCCTAGCCGGAGTCCCAGTCTCGTCGAGAACGATGAGAGGGACGTTGCTGACGTAGAGGATGCGACTGATGGAAATGGTCTCGCCGATACCGATTCTTGCAGATTCCGCTCGGAACGCAGATCCGAAGCTCACTTGCCCCACGGTGGGCGCCAACTGTCGTCGGATTGATGACAAGTACGCCATGAGGGGGTACTCGAGGCGTGCGGAACAGAGGGGGGGGGGGGTGAGACGTACGGTATTCCGGGATGGTGAGCACACAAGTTTACCCAGGTTCGAATCCGCCGGCTTTGGACGGATCCTACTCCTGCTAGCAATCCAGTAATACGGCAGAGCCGGAATATGGGTTACAATGGTATCGCCTGTGCGAGTTGAGGGTCTAAAGTATTGGGTGTTCCCTAAAGGCTCTCCCTAGGACGGCTTATATAGATATCCGGCCTAGGGTTTACAAGAGAGATCAATCCGGCTACGACTAAGATTGGTTACAGAGTACATCTTGGACTACAAGTAACATTATGGGCCTAAGTCGGTAAGTCTCCTGGGCCTTCCCGTAGCCGGATTGGAATCCGTCTTCTCTCCTGACTGGGCCGCCCATGAAGCAAAGCTCTAACCCGAAGTGGGCCACCCTGGTCAGTGAGGAACTGTGAGGATACTCGGAAAGTATATCCCCAACAATAAGTTTGATGAAATTCCGCCCTTCACCGTGAAAACTGACCCAAGCATCCCGTTGAGAAAAGAAGACGATCCATGGTTACGTCCTAAGAAGCGATCATAGGCAAGGGATCGACATATGCGATGAAGGATTCATATCCTAAACCCTAAACCCTATGTAAATCTATGTATTGTATGGAAACTTTATGTGATGTATCGAAACTTTATGTAATGGAGTCTTTCACGGGCTAGCAGGGAAATTTTTCCGAGGTGGAACTTCTGAAGATGCCGTAGGGCGTGTGGACCAACGACATCTTCGAGAAGCTCCGCCATGAGAGATTTCCCAACCCTTTCCCCAACACTGTTAGAGGAGATGGAGTCTTTCACGGGCTTGCAGGGAAATTTTTCCGAGGCGGAGCTTCCGAAGATGCCGTAGGGCGTGTGCACCAACAACATCTTCGAGAAGCTCCGCCACGGGAGATTTCCCAACCCTTTCCCCAACACTGTTAGAGGAGATGGAGTCTTTCACGGGCTTGCAGGGAAAATTTTCCGAGGTGGAGCTTGCGAAGATGCCATAGGGCATGTGCACCAACGACATCTTCGAGAAGCTCCGCCACGGGAGATTTCTCAACCCTTTCCCCAACACTGTTAGAGAAGATGGAGTCTTTCACAGGCTTGTAGGGAAATTGTTCGGAGGCGGCGCTTCCAAAGATGCCGTAGGGCGTGTGCACCAACGACATCTTCGAGAAGCTCTGCCACGGGAGATTTCCCAACCCTCCATCCATGGGGATGAAACTCTCTCTACCTATGATGGTCCTTTTATAGGCACGGTGTCGCTTCAACTTTGTCTTGTTCCTCCGACAGGGCGGCGTGCGCTACATGCTTTATCTCATCGAGTAGTGCGTCCACCCACATGTCCTTATCCCGCCGACAGCTTTAGTCTCGATTGCACCCACCAGCCGGGACTAAAGGTTACCCACGCATCCTTATCCCACCAACAGCTTTAGTCTCGGTTGCACCCACCAGCAGGGACTAAAGGTTACCACACGTCCTTATCCCACCGACAGCTTTGGTCTCAGTTGCACCCACCAGCCGGGACTAAAGGTTACCCACGCGTCCTTATCCCACCGACATCTTTAGTCTCGGTTGCACCCACCAGCCGGGACTAAAGGTTACCCACACGTCCTTATCCCACCGACAACTTTAGTCTCGGTTGGCTTTTTCGTGCGTCGAAAGTGAAAACTTCCTCCTGCAACATCGTAAGCCATCCCAAGATGCACATGTGTGCACAATATGGGCACATTATCACAAACTATGCCCTGACTCTAGCCATAACATTGGTGGTTTGACCTAAATGCCATGAAACCTCGAACATGATAGGTCATTTTGTGAAGGATTTTTTATGATGTTTGCAATTTTTCAAGTTCAATATTTTTCCTTGCAACTGTGACACATAATATGACACCACGCAAAGGTTTCACATTGTTTGGATCATTTTTGAATTTCTTATGCCCGTTTCAAACTATATTCAAAACGGTGGCCATGAAGCTTCTTAGCCCAGGGCTGAGTCTCGCTGAACTTGAAGTGGCTCTCTGATGAAATAGCATGTTGTGAACCTATAAATGATTTTTTTAAAATTCACAAGCATTATATCATGTACTTGTAGTTCAAATCTTGGCAACCGCCTACCGATTCGGCAATAATTTATGTTTTTCATGAGGGATGGACAGAAAGGTTCCAGATATACCGGTTGGGAAATTGTCCATATAAGGTGGTCTAGTATTTTTTAAAAATGGTTTGCTACCAATGCCAAACTTTAATTTGGTGGTTGCTTCACAGAACACCCCGATTTCGGCACCTCAAAAATGGAAATTGGCTTTTTCGTGCGTCGAAAACGAAAACTTCCTCCTGCAATATCGTAAGCCATCCCAAAATGCACATGTGTGCACAATATGGGCACATTATCACAAACTATGCCCTGATTCTAGCCATAACATTGGTGGTTTGACCTAAATGCCATGAAACCTCGAACATGATAGGTCATTTTGTGAAGGATTTTTTATGATGTTTGCAATTTTTCAAGTTCAATATTTTTCCTTGCAACTGTGACACATAATATGACACCACGCGAAGGTTTCACATTGTTTGGATCATTTTTGAATTTCTTATGCCCGTTTCAAACTATATTCAAAACGGCGGGCATGAAGCTTCTTAGCCCAGGGCTGAGCCTCGCTGAACTTGAAGTGGCTCTCTGATGAAATAGCATGTTGTGAACCTATAAATGATTTTTTTAAATTCACAAGCATTATATCATGTACTTGTAGTTCAAATCTTGGCAACCGCCTACCGATTCGGCAATAATTTGTGTTTTTCATGAGGGATGGACAGAAAGGTTCCAGATATACCGGTTGGGAAATTGTCCATATAAGGTGGTCTAGTATTTTTGAAAAATGGTTTGCTACCAATGCCAAACTTTAATTTGGTGGTTGCTTCACAGAACACCCCGATTTCGGCACCTCAAAAATGGAAATTGGCTTTTTCGTGCGTCGAAAAGGAAAACTTCCTCCTGCAATATTGTAAGCCATCCCAAAATGCACATGTGTGCACAATATGGGCACATTATCACAAACTATGCCCTGATTCTAGCCATAACATTGGTGGTTTGACCTAAATGGCATGAAACCTCGAACATGATAGATCATTTTGTGAAGGATTTTTTATGATGTTTGCAATTTTTCAAGTTCAATATTTTTCCTTGCAACTGTGACACATAATGTGACACCACGCGAAGGTTTCACATTGTTTGGATCATTTTTGAATTTCTTATGCCCGTTTCAAACTATAGTCAAAACGGCGGGCATGAATGTTCTTAGCCCGGGGCTGAGCCTCGCTGAACTTGAAGTGGATCTCTGATGAAATAGCATGTTGTGAACCTATAAATGTTTTTTTTTAAATTCACAAGCATTATATCATGTACTTGTAGTTCAAATCTTGGCAACCGCCTACGGATTCAACAGGAATTTGTCTTTTTCATGAGGGATGGACATAAAGGTTCCAGATACACCAGTTGGGAAATTGTCCATATAAGGTGGTCTAGTATTTTTGAAAAATTGTTTGGTACCAATGCCAAACTTTAATATGGTGGTTGCTTCACAGAACACCCCGAGTTCGGCACCTCAAAAATGGAAATTGGCTTTTTCGTGCGTCGAAAAGGAAAACTTCCTCCTGCAACATCGTAAGCCATCCCAAGATGTACATTTGTGCACAATATGGGCACATTATCACAAACTATGCCCTGATTCTAGCCATAACATTGGTGGTTTGACCTAAATGCCATGAAACCTCGAACATGATAGGTCATTTTGTGAAGGATTTTTTATGATGTTTGCAATTTTTCAAGTTCAATATTTTTCCTTGCAACTGTGACACATAATATGACACTATGCGAAGGTTTCACATTATTTGGATCATTTTTGAATTTCTTATGCCCGTTTCAAACTATATTCAAAACGGCGGGCATGAAGCTTCTTAGCCCGGGGGTGAGCCTCGCTGAAATTGAAGTGGATCTCTGATGAAATAGCATGTTGTGAACCTATAAATGATTTATTTTAAATTCACAAGCATTATGTCATGTACTTGTAGTTCACATCTTGGCAACCGCCTACGGATTCGGCAGGAATTTGTCTTTTTCATGAGGGATGGACAGAAAGGTTCCAGATACACCGGTTGGGAAATTGTCCATATAAGGTGGTCTAGTATTTTTGAAAAATGGTTTGGTACCAATGCCAAACTTTAATATGGTGGTTGCTTCACAGAACACCCCGATTTCGGCACCTCAAAAATGGAAATTGGCTTTTTCGTGCGTCGAAAAAGAAAACTTCCTCCTGCATAATCGTAAGCCATCCCAATATGCACATTTGTGCACAATATGGGCACATTATCACAAACTATGCCCTGATTCTAGCCATAACATTGGTGGTTTGACCTAAATGCCATGAAACCTCGAACATGATAGGTCATTTTGTGAAGGATTTTTTATGATGTTTGCAATTTTTCAAGTTCAATATTTTTCTTTGCAACTATGACACATAATATGACACCACGCGAAGGTTTCACATTGTTTGGATCATTTTTGAATTTCTTATGCCCTCAAACTATATTCAAAATGGCGGGCATGAAGCTTCTTAGCCCGGGGCTGACCCTCGCTGAACATGAAGTGGATCTCATTTGAAATAGCATGTTGTGAACCTATAAATGATTTTTTTTAAATTCACAAGCATTATATCATGTACTTGTAGTTCAAATCTTGGCAACCGCCTGCCGATTCAGTAGGAATTTGTCTTTTTCATGAGGGATGCACAGATAGGTTCCAGATACACCGGTTGGGAAATTGTCCATATAAGGTGGTCTAGTATTTTTGAAAAATGGTTTGGTACCAATGCCAAACTTTAATTTGGTGGTTGCTTCACAGAACACCCCGATTTTGGCACCTCAAAAATAGAAATTGGCTTCTTCGTGCGTCGAAAAGGAAAACTTCCTCCTGCAACATCGTAACCCATCCCAAGATGCACATGTGTGCACAAGATGGGAAGATTATCACAAACTATGCCCTGATTCTAGCCATAACATTGGTGGTTTGACCTAAATGCCATGAAACCTCCAACATGATAGGTCATTTTGTGAAGGATTTTTTATGATGTTTGCAATTTTTCAAGTTCAATATTTTTCCTTGCAACTGTGACACATAATATGACACCACGCAAAGGTTTCACACTGTTTGGATCATTTTTGAATTTCTTATGCCCGTTTCAAACTATATTCAAAACGGTGGGCCTGAAGCTTCTTAGCCCGGGGCTGAGCCTCGCTGAACTTGAAGTGGATCTCTGATTAAATAACATGTTTTGAACCTATAAATGATTTTTTTTTAAAATTCACAAGCATTATATCATGTACTTGTAGTTCAAATCTTGGCAACCGCCTACCGATTCGACATGAATTTGTCTTTTTTCATGAGGGATGGACATAAAGGTTCCAGATACACCGGTTGGGAAATTGTCCATATAAGGTGGTCTAGTATTTTTCAAAAATGGTTTGGTACCAATGCCAAACTTTAATTTGGTGGTTGCTTCACATATCACCCCGAGTTCGGCACCTCAAAAATAGGAATTGGCTTTTTCGTGCGTCGAAAAGGAAAACTTCCTCCTGCAACATCGTAAGCCATCCCAAGATGCACATGTGTGCACAATATGGGTACATTATCAAAAACTATGCCTTGATTCTAGCCATAACATTGGTGGTTTGACCTTAATGCCATGAAACCTCGAACATGATAGGTCATTTTGTGAAGGATTTTTTATGATGTTTCCAATTTTTCAAGTTCAAATTGTTCCTTGCAACTATGACACATAATATGACACCACACGAAAGTTTCACATTGTTTGGATCATTTTTGAATTTCTTATGCCCGTTTCAAACTATATTCAAAACGGCGGGCATGAAGCACTTTTCCTGCTCAAAATTGTATAGTTCAAATAAAAATATTTGAAAACACAAAATTGTTTTTGATTAGTTATTTAAATTGAAGCACTTTTCTTGTTAAAAGTTTTTGGAAATTCCAAATTATGTAATAAATATTTGTTAATGCAATTTTAATTGAAAATAGTAAAATTGTATAGTTCAAATAAAAATATTTGAAAACACAAAATGGTTTTTGATTAGTTATTTAAATTGAAGCACTTTTCCTATTAAAAGTTTTTTGAAATTCCAAATTATGTAATAAATATTTGTTAATGCAATTTTTATTGAAAATAGTAAAATTGTATAGTTCAAATAAAATATTTGAAAACACAAAATGGTTTTTGATTAGTAATTTAAATTGAAGCACTTTTCCTATTGAATTTTTTTTCAAATTCCAAATTATGCAATAAATATTTGGTAATGCAATTTTAATTGAAAATAGTAAAATTGTATAGTTCAAATAAAAATATTTGAAAACAGAAAATGGTTTTTGATTAGTTATGTAAATTGAAGCACTTTTCCTGTTAAAAGTTTTTTGAAATTCCAAATAAATAATCATCTTAAATTGAAACATCTTATTAATTAAAGAAGAAAACAAATTTGAAAATGGCGGGAAGACCAATAGGTTCGCTAAAATCTGAAAAACGGGTCAACGATCCCGGTTTGTCCCACCAACCGGGACCGATGATCCTGGATGCGCGCGCTGCCATTAACATGCCTTTGGTCCCGGTTGTTGGCACGAACCGGGATCGTTGATACTTTGGTCCCGACTAGTGGGACGAACCGGGACCAAAGGCCCGCACACGTGGCAGCACAGCAACGCTCCTGCCCAGACCATCGGTCCCGGTTCGTCCCACCAACCGGGACCGTTGGTTCTTTGTTCCCGGTTATTGGGACGACTCGGGACCAATGGTCTGTACAGTTACAGCCCCGACCCTTCCTCCTTCCCAACTCCCCCATTCATAGAGCACATCGACGCGCGGCTAAGGAAAATTTGCGCCGGAGCAAAATCACGCCGACAGGCTGCTCAAATCCAGAGCGGCCGCTTCACACCGTCGACGCCCGCCGCCGCCGCGCCACCACCGTATGAGAAATCGACCGCGCATGCTGGAAATCAATGCCACGGTCACCGTCTGCTCCGACTCCGGCCGTCGCCATTGCCGCTGCTTCCGAGCTCCTCCGGCCTCGTCGACCCGTCCATTGTCTTCATGGTGAGCCGTTGGTCCTCCAGGACCTCTCCTTTCTCTCTCTCTCGCTCCGTTTCCTTCTGTCGCCGAGCGCCACTGTCCGCTGCCATCAGACGCCGTTGCAGACGATGCTCCGATGACCAATAAGGGGCGGCGCGACCACCATTAGCTTCCTCGCGACGCGCTCGTTCAAACCCGACCTTCTGCGTGTTCCAGCAAGCACTCTAGTGCCGCTAACCACCGCCGGCCGACGTGCCCTCCGGCGAGCCCATGTGGCGCCAAGGTGGCACTCATGTGGCCCTGACGTGGGCGTCGAGCAAGCTCTGCCAGCGTGGCAGCCCGACGTGGCCCTAGCCCCACTAATCAGTCACTATGGGTAGGCGATGCATCAGTGAGAAAAGGTTCCCCAGCCTTAGGTGACGTCACCCTTTACCTATGCTGACGCAATAAAAGTTTAATAATTGTTTAAATAATTTCAGAAAAGAGTTTAATCTTATAAATTCAATAACTAATTATTACTAAGTTAGAAAAATATGTATAATATATCAAAATGTTCTGAAAAATGAGATCTACACAATAGACTCATAATCATGCATTGTTCAACAACTTTAATTACAAGTTTAATAAGAGAATGAAATCAACCCCTTGTAGGTGATTTCGGGGTCTCTCCTGTACTAGGGTTTGGACCCTTCGGATCCCACTTAAATTTCCAAGCATGCCTTAGGGTTAAATTTCAACTATGTTTAACTTGTCATATCATTATCGATGCCATGTGTTGATTGTTGTTTCCCCTTTCTTGTCATAAACTTAATATGTAATTCTAGAACATCATCTTTGCAGATACTATGGATCCAACACATCAGGAAAACATCCTCCAAGGAATGATCTGCGAAAATGAAGATATCGATATCGATGTCACGAGTGAGTTTCTGAACGATTCCGGTCAGGGAGATGAGTCTCTCAACCGAGGAGACGGCTCCGGTGAGGTAGAAGCCGAAGCCTAGGACATGGGAGAAGCCGATGAGGAAGAAGGCAACGGCTCTGGCGGAACCTTAAATATCGCAAACACCGGCGAGGTGTATATATGCATTTTTGTAATTAAAATGCCGTTGTCTATATATATACATGCATATATTAACACTCTTTCTTCTTTTAGCCCTCCGGATCGAGAACTTCTTCTGTAAGAACGAAACGAGGCCCAACAAAAAAGTTGGATGACACTGTGAGGTATAGGATCGACGTGGTTGGTGTAGATGACGAACCGCAAGCTCCCGTCGATGTCGTAAGAAAATTTGTCAAGCAATGCGGAGTTCTTGTAAGGGACTACATCCTGATCACCGTTCAAGAATGGAATCGGCCAAGCGGCGGTGGAGTCCCGTATGTCGGCGACAACGCCAAAGATAAGCTTTTTGACAAGCTCATGACTAATTTCCTCCTGCCGGTACCAGATGTGAATCCAGATGAGGAGGAGAGAGCAAGAATGGAGCTTGTGCAAAGAGTCAAGAAGTTTGCTCTCAGCAAGATAGCCGATGCATTCAAGAATTGGAAGAAGAAATTGTACAATAACTTTGTCAAGGTAGAGAAGACTCCGAATTTCAATGAAGCCGGCTATGCTAAGTTAAGACACCAGTGAGAGGATTTTGTGAAGTACAAGACATCGGAGAAAGCTAAGGAAAGGTCTAGAATAAATACGGAGAACGCTGCTAAGAAACTGTACCATCATAACATGGGGCCTGCTAGCTACGCCGGTTGCATGCCTAAGTGGGATGCACTTGAGGTCAATTACATAGCTGCCGAGATCAGACCAGAGCCCGCAACATGGACACCACGGGCGAGAAACTGGTTTTACAACCATGGGGGCACGTTGGACAAAGAAGGGAGGGCAATATATAATCAGAAACACAAAGATGATCCTGTACTGCCCATCGACGATATTAGAAATGCAGTAGATGATGTTGCAGCGGGACGGTTCGTTCCCGATAGAGAGAACGACAAGCTCACACGCGCCCTTAAAAATCCTGAACACGACGGACGAGCACGAGGCACACCAGGCTCTAAGCCGTGGAAGGTTGCCTTCCCCCGGAAATGAAGAGATATCCCGATAAAAGCCATCAGAGGAGAAAGGAAAGGGGGCAGCTGAGAAAGCGGCCGCTATAGACCGGCTTCGTAATGTAGAAGAAGCATTAAAGCGGCACCAGGATCAACTCGACAGACTTAGCCAGCAAGGTACTAGCAGCCAATCTCAGCGGCACATGGTAGAAGCTGCATTCGAGGGTACTGGCGCCCTATCGAATAAGAAAAGCAGCGTCGCTTCCACGCAGCTCCATGATGTTGATGATGATGCACCGACGACATCTCCTCCTAAACGCTACCCAGTGGATGATATCACGGAGACAACAACTTGTGAGATAAAGGTGCAGGTTATGAACTTAAGGGTGACGGCGGCGGTCGGCATGGCGGTACCAATTGCACCTAACCCAACTTGGCATTGCAGACCGGTTCCAAAAGGGCACGTTGTCGTCACAGTGGATGAGGTGAAGGAAGATTTTGAGGAGCTGAAGCTAGACCACCCTGCAAGGGAAGATATGTAGCTGACTCAACTAGGAGAAGCCAAAGGGGGGACTATTCTATGGCCAAAGGAGCGCATCATGCTTCCAAATTATGTGCCGCCAAGGCCACCCACTCCTCAAAGCAGCAATCCCCCTTTGCCGCCACATCACCATTCTCCAACGCAACCGTCGCCTTCACCGCCTCACCACTCAGCGCAACCATCTCCATCGCTGCCTCAGCCGTCTCTGCCGCCGCGTCAGCCATCTCCGTCCCCTGAGAATCAGAGACAAAAGCGGAAGTATACTAAGGGGGGCAACACCACCACCAGCAGCAAGAGCACATTCCGATCACCGAAACGTAAGCTATCGCCCCTCCCAAAAGCACCTCATCAGAATATGAAGAAGCTACCTTGCGAGAAGACAGATGAGGAAACGGATGCGGCCGCAGCTGCCCATTAAGAAAAGTGGAAGATTGACATGGCTAACAAGAAAAAGCCGATAGAGGCATATTTCCCGGTTACGGTAGAAGATAAAGCCAAAGAAGCCGCGCTTAAGATTCAGCTTCACCAACCCATAGCGCTCACATCAGACTATAATCGCTCTATTACCAAGTCGGCTGAGGCAAAAGAGCAGAGAGTTGGGAAAGAAGTTGCCCAGCTCGGACAACAGAAAAATCAATCGATCGAACCACTCAAAGTGTACGATACCAATGAGTGGAGAGCCCAGGAGCGGCATGATCCGAACATTGATCCGGAGTTTGTTCGACTATACGGAGAAAAGGCCCAATTATATGGACTGTCTATTACTAAGTACATGAGCCGTATGAATGAGTTCGAGGGGTACCAAGAAACAGTATATGTGTATCAGTACGAGGCTCCTCTCGTCAAACCTGAGTTAGTCAAAGATCTACCAACAAAAATGCGAAGATTGCATAACTGGTACATCCAAGCCTGTGCTGATTCCAAAAACTGGATCTATGCTGCATATAAACACCACCATTATGGTCATGGAGATGGCTTCCTACTGGTACATCCAAGCCTGTGCTGATTCCAAAACTATCGTCAGGGCCTATTGTTTGTAAGTATTATTAATTTCTGTAATTAAGTCTTTCTAGCTCAGCTCATTCATTGCTTGTATAATCTTACTAATCACTATACTAATTATATATGCAGAATGAAGATTCAAGAATGCAACAAAGGACAAATCTATGACATTGGGTTTGTTGACTGTAATTTCGTTCATGAAGTTACTCTAAAAACAAATCCCAAAGGGACAGAGGATAACTTGTTCCAAGTGTTGAAGTATTTCAGCAACAGAAGGGAAATACTATTTCCTTAGAACGCTGGGTGAGTGTTACTGTCTTGTACACATTCTATTGTCGCTTACTCGATGTTAAGCGTATAATTGACTCGTGTTATATTTTGTTAGTGTGTCAAGCTTCCACTATATTCTGTTAATCATTGTTGTTGACACCGGAGTGGTAAAAGTCATGGACTCGAAACACACACCATTAGAAAAGTGGGCGGACATGCAGGAATGCCTCCAGAAGGCTTGGAAACGGTTCACCGCTAGAACTAGGGGTGTTTGGAAGCCAGAGCTTACATTTCAACCATTGACTATAAGTACTACTTGCTAAATCCACGCATCTCTTTGATTCTAGTTTCAATACCACCATTATCATGCTTGATTATTATTTTGATTGAACTCCGTTCTCGTAAAGTGCTTGAAGCAGGAAGCCGGGAATAACTTATGTGGATACAATGTCTGCGAGTTCATTCGCTAGACGACCAAAGAGAAGGGCGCAGACCGGAACATCAAAAAAATTGAAGTACGATAAACAATAATCACAACTTTATTTTATTACCACCAATTGTGTTTAGTTTCATTCATATATATTGATCCCCTTCTTTATATTAGATCGAACGAATGCGGGATGGTCTTCTATCACAAGAACGCGTGCAAGCAATTCAAGAGGAAATTGCCAGATTCTTGTTAGAACAAGTCATAGATCCGAAAGGAGAATACTATTACCCGCTTCATTTGGAAGGGTGAAGTGTAAAAAATAAGATGTAAATTAGATCAAATTCGTGTGAGAGTATCGTTTGTAATTATAATATGTTTCGACCAAGAAGACGGATGAGACGGTGTATATATTTGTGATCATGCATGATGTGTAATATATATATCGTGGTTTCATTATTGCTGTATATATGTAGTACCATTAAATTGATAAAAAAATCTTGCCGTGGCAGAAAATAGCCTGAAAATCCTGCCGCGACACAAAACCCTGCCGCGGCAGAAAAATAGCCCGAAAATCCGGCCGCGGCACAGAGACCAACGATCCCGGTTCGTGCCAAGAACCGGGACCAATGATCCACCCCCGCCCGTCTCTGGCGCTACCACGTGGAGACCCATTGGTCCCGGTTTGTTCCACGAACCGGGACCAATGATCCACCCCCCCCCCCCCGCTCGTCGCGCGCCCGCCCATGTGGAGACCCATTATTCCCGGTTCGTGCGCGAACCGGGACTATCATTAGTCCCGAGTGATTGGTCCCGGTTCGGGAACCGGGACCAATGGCCCTTATGAACCGGGACTAGAGGCCATTTTTCCACCAGTGAAGGGTTCCTAGTGATAACATGACCCCTATCAGCCACATCTCCCCCGATTGTCACGGCCATCAATGTGGGTTCAAGGGTGGACACTAAACGTCGGTCACATCATTCATGCGACTCGTGCTCGATCTCTCGACCATCCGCGTTCCGAGGCCATGTCTGCACATGCTAGGCTCGCCAACTCAACCTTAGTGTATTCGCTATGCAACATGGCTTACACCCACTATATGCGAACGTAGATATGTCTGACACCCATGCCTGTACCATGGATCGCCTCATACCGAAGAACTTTCTTGGTGGTGCACACTAAGGGGGAACACAATCGTTGGTAATTTTAATAGGGATCATCTTATTAGGCTACCGTCGAGTATCTAATACTAGCACAAAATAAGATATACACACAATAACATTGAATGTAAATGCGATGTGATATGGTCCTTCACGTTGTGATCTCCATCCGTCATCACCGGGTTCCGGCGCCAGGGTTCCGGCACCGTAGACACTAGGGTACCAGTGTCATTCCGGCGTGGTAGTCCGTCACCTCCGTGACTATCTACTACTATGTAACATAAGTTAATCACTTTACCTTTGCCACAACCATATCACAAAGCAATGCCCCCTGCAAAACAAAGTTAGACACCTCTACTTTATCTTTGCATATTTTATGTGGCTGAATGGGCTTTCGCACTAGAACCGTTCTTACCTACGAAATTTCAGCACAACGCTAATCAAGTAGTTGTCTCTACTACACCCCTTTCGGGGCCCTCCATTGTAAATGGCATACCAACTAATGCGAGAGAGACAAATACCCCCTAAGCCACTATATACGGTACAAGCCGTATTTCAAGCATGGACCAGTCTCGCGAATGAACGCGTAAAGTCGGTTGGGGGCTGCTTCATCAAGCATTACTGCGGTATACACAAGTACACGTGGGAGGGTAACAACTAAAAGATCAACGCCCACACGCTACATCTCGTGTGTTCTAGTTGTACTAGCATTACTACACATAGATCTAGATGTGATACCACTGTGGGGGTTCCGCGTATAAAAACAATAAATATTTACCCTATGCCCCTGAACCCCTAATGTTGCCAGGACCTATCTATTAGTAATACATTAATGGGAGGGGCTTTTCGTGAACTTATCCTTGAAGAACAAAAAGTGTTGTCAACGCTCAGGAGAGCATGGTTGATGTAGACGAGCCGAAGCCGACCTCAAGGTCGTGATGAAGTCCTTGCGCTTCTGTGGCTCAACAAATTGAGTGCCTCAAGTATGACACCTCGCAGGGAGTTACACACGTCCGGTGCCTGATGATGACTCCCGCTTCCCCGATCCAGCAGTAGTTGCGGAAGTAGAGCTCCTGGATCCGAATCCCGCAGCGCGATGGCACTCCACGGTGAAGATGTCTTTTGTTCGTGCAGTCCGAACTTGGGACCACAGTCACGAGAGAGAGAGAAAATATCAATTGGAGGCCTTCCCAAAAATGAGAAGACCTTTATTGAATTTTTGTGTATTTATCTGGCCAAATACCCCTACTATATATAGGGGAAAAGGAGGTACTACCTCCCTTAAAGTCCTGGGGTGGGACTAAAGGAGAGGAGGGGGAGGGGTAGCCGCCGGCCGGCCCTAGTGGGCCCCGCGCGCGGGGGGGGGGGGGGGGGGGGGGGGGAGGGGGGGGGGGGGCTAGGCCCAGCCGGCCACCCCTTGTCCCTTCTCCCTCTCTCCTTTCCCTAATGGGCCCTCTCCCCTCTGGGAATTGGCCCATTAAGCGTTTTGACCTTTAATTGATTTTCTCTTTTATTAAATAATTATGAATAAATGATTAAATCAATATTTAACATTCATTCACATATTATTCAACCTCCGTGGCTATGGAACACCTTCCACCTCCACTCCGGACATCCTCCGGACTTACCGAAACCCTTCCGGTTTTCTCTCTACTATTCTTCGGCGATTCTTCTGATCCTATAAACACTCTCTAAGCATCATCAAGCCCTTAAGCGTGATACCCCACGGTTCGGGAACACTCCAGACATGGTCGGGACACTCCCGCACCAATGATCGACAGAGGGACCTGGATGACCATGTGACCCCTGTGCGTTCCACGAAGATGTTTGGTCGTTTGAACCGGGACAATCGTGTCTTATTCCCTTTGTCTCTCGATACTTGCATTGCCCAAGATCTGATAAATGACATCACCATGTCGTGTTCAATCTTGTTATCGAACAATGCTATTTAACTTGTTTCGACAAGTGATATCCTTGTGATCAAATCACACGTTGTGCAGCTATTGGATATAACTTCTCCGAGTGGGCCCTTGAGTATCTTTCCGTCACATGGACGGACAAATCCCGCTCTTGACATATATTGCCTCAACGGTTTCCTCTGAATACCTGAACACACCTTTATAACCACTGTATTACCAAGTGGCGCTTGATTCTATCAAAGCACTCTCGGGAGACAGTGATTGATATAGTCTCACCGTGTAAGGAATAGTCTACGAGGATCGATTTCTAATCATCGTAACTTGAACTTCGTGACATGATCGGGTCACGATGTTTAGGTTGGGTATTGGTTCATCATCTCATTCTCGGAATGAGATGACTTCATTTCCAACTGGCATAAATGCCACATGATCAGGAAACATGATCATCTGTTGACCAATGAACAAGTGACTAGAGTTTCACTGGGAACCTCTAGTTGTTTATATATCACACGTGTATTGATGTTTCCACTCAATACAGTTACAGCATGATATAAAACTTAATCATAAACTATATGAAATATGATAATAGTCCTTATTACTATTTGTCTATAGGGCATATTTCCAACAAATCCATGTGTCAAACCATGGTCAGAAAGCCGAAGAACATGTTGGAATGCAACTGCCACATGCAATGGAGCAATACTGTGACAGAGGTTGCATCACCACACCCATTTTATTGTGTGTCATCATGTGGATCAATGTGGTTTCAAAAGGAACACATATAATGACACTCCATGTGTCTGACCATGGTCAGAAAATCCCAAGAACACGTCGGAATGCAACAACCACATCCAATGGAGGACTAGTGTGACAGAGGTTGCATTAGCACACCTACTTGAGTGTGTGTGGTCATGTGGATCATTGTGGTTTCGAAAAGAACATATACAAATGACACTCTAACTGTCAAACCATGGTCAGAAATCCCAAGAACATGTTGAAATGTAACTGCCATATGCAATGGAGCACCAGTATGACAGAGGTTGCATCACCACACCTAGTTGAGTGTGTATGGTCATTTGGATCATTGTGGTTTGGAAAAGAACACATGCAATGACACTCCATGTGTTAAACAAAGGTCAGAAAGCCCAAGATCATGTTGGAATGCAATTGCCACATGCAATGGAGCACCCGTGTGACAGAGGTTGCATCACCACACCCAATTCATTGTGTGTGGTCATGTGGATCATTATTGTTTGGAAAAGAACACATGCCATGACACTCCATGTGTCAAACCATGGTCAGAAAGCCCAAGGACATGTTGGAATGTAATTGCTGCATGCAATGGAGCACCAATGTGACAGAGGTTGCATCACCACACCCACTTGAGTTTCTGTGGTCATTCTGATCATTGTGGTTTGGAAAAGAACACATGCAATTACACTCCATGTGTCAAACCATGGTCAGATAGCCCAAGATCATGTTGGAATGCAACTGCGACATGAAATGGAGGACCAGGGTGACAGAGGTTGCATCAACACACCCACTTGAGTTTTTGTGGTTATTCTGATCATTGTGGTTTGGAAAACAACACATGCAATTACACTCCATGTGTCAAACCAAGGTCAGAAAGCCCAAGATCAGGTTGTAATGCAATTGCCACATGCAATGGAGGACCAGTGTGATAGAGGTTGCATCACCACACACACTTGGTCATGTGGATCAATGTGGTTTCGTAAAGAACACATGTAATGACACTCCATGTGTCAAACCATGGTTAGAAAGCCCAAGAACATGTTGGAATGTAACTCCCACATGCAATGGAGCACCAGTGTGATAGAGGTCGCATCATCACACCCACATGAGTGTGTGTGGTCATCTAGATAATCGTGGTTTGGAAAATAAAACATGTAATGGCACTCCATGTGTCAAACCATGGTCAAAATGCTCAAGATAATGTTGGAATGCAACTACCACATGCAATGGTGGACCAGTGTGACAGAGGTTGCATCAAGACACACACTTCATTGTGTATGGTCATGTGGATCATTTTGGGTTGGAAAAGAACACATGCAATGACACTCGATGTGTCAAACCATGGTCAGAAAGCCCGAAGAACATGTTGGAATGCAACTGCCAAATGCAATGGAACACCAGTGTGACAGAGTTTGCATCCCCACACCTACTTGAGTGTTTGTCCTCATTTGGATGAATGTGGTTTGGAAAATATCACATGCAATGACACTCCATGTGTCAAACAATGGTCAGAAAGCCCTAGAACATGTTGGAATACAACTGCCACACGCAATAGAGCACTAGTGTGACAGAGGTTGCATCACCACACCCACTTGAGTGTGTATGGTCATGTGGATCATTGTGGTTTGGAAAACATCACATGCAATGACACTCCATGTGTCAAACAATGGTCAAAAAGCCCTAGAACATGTTGGAATGCAACTGCCACATGCAATGGAGCACTAGTGTGACAGACGTTGCATCACCACACCCACTTGAGTGTGTGTGGTCATGGGGATCATTGTGGTTTGGAAAAGAACACATGCAATGACACTCCATGTGTCAAACCATGGTCAGAATGCCCAAGAACATTTTGGAATGCACCTACCACATGTGATGGAGCACTAGTGTGACAGAGGTTGCATCACCACACCCACTTGAGTGTGTGTGGTCATGTGTATCATTGTGGTTTCGAAAAGATCACACGCAATGACACTTCACGTGTCAAACACTGGTCAAAAAGCCCTAGAACATGTTGGAATGCAACTTCCACATGCAATGGAGTACTAATGTGACAGCGGTTCCATCACCATGCCCACTTGAGTGTGTGTGGTCATGTGAATCATTGTGTTATGGAAAAGAACACAGGCAATAAACTCCATGTGTCAATCCACGGTCAGAAAGCCCAAGAACATGTTGGAATCCAACTGCCACATGCAATGGAGCACCAGTGTGACAGAGGTTACATCACCACACCCACTTGAGTGTGTGTTCTCATGTTGATCATTTTGGTATGGAAAAGAACACATGCAATGACACTCCATGTGTCAAACCATGGTCAAAAAGACCAGGAACATGTTGGAATGTAACTGACACATGCAATGGAGCACTGGTGTGACAGAGGTTACATCACCACACCCACTTGAATGTGTATGGTCATCTGGATCATTGTGGCTTGGAAAAGAACACATGCAATGACACACCATGTGTAAAACCATGGTCAGAAAGCCGAAGAACATGTTGGAATGCAACTGCCACATGCAATGGAGCACCAGTGTGATAGAGGTTGCATCACCACACACACTTCATTGTGTGTGGTCATGTGCATAATTGTGGTTTGGAAACAAACACATGAAATGATACTCCATGTGTCAAACCACGGTTAGAAAGCCCGAGAACATGTTGGAATGCAACTACCTCATGCAATGGAGCACTAGTGTGATAGAGGTTGCATCACTACACCCACCTGAGTGTGTGTGATCATGTGGATCAATGTGGTTTCGAAAAGAACACATGTAATGACACTCCATGTGTGAAACCATGCTCAAAAAGACCAAGAACATGTTGGAATGCAACTACCACATGCAATGGAGGACTAGTGTGACAGAGGTTGCATCACCACACCCACTTGAGTGTGTGGTCATGTGGATCAATGTGATTTCGAAAAGAACATATGTAATGACACTCCATGTGTTAAACGATGGTCAAAAAGCCCAAGAACATGTCGGAATGTAACTGCCACATGCAATAGAGGACCTGTCTGACAGAGGTTGCATCACCACACCCACTTGAGTTTTTGTGGTCATTCTGATCATTGTGTTTTGGAAAACAACACATGCAATTACACTCCATGTGTCAAACCATGGTCAGAAAGCCCAAGATCATGTTGTAATGCAATTGCCACATCCAATGGAGGACCAGTGTGACAGAGGTTGCATCACCACACACACTTGGTCATGTGGATCAATGTGGTTTCGTAAAGAACACATGTAATGACACTCCATGTGTCAAACCATGGTCAGAAAGCCCAAGAACATGTTGGAATGTAACTCCCACATGCAATGGAGCACTAGTGTGATAGAGGTCGCATCATCACACCCACATGAGTGTGTGTGGTCATCTAGATAATCGTGGTTTGGAAAATAACACATGTAATGACACTCCATGTGTCAAACCATGGTCAAAATGCCCAAGATAATGTTGGAATGCAACTACCACATGCAATGCAGGACCAGTGTGACAGAGGTTGCATCAAGACACCCACTTCATTGTGTATGGTCATGTGGATCATTTTGGATTGGAAAAGAACACATGCAATAACACTCGATGTGTTAAACCATGGTCAGAAAGCCCGAAGAACATGTTGGAATGCAACTACCAAATGCAATGGAACACCAGTCTGACATAGTTTGCATCCCCACACCTACTTGAGTGTTTGTCCTCATTTGGATGAATTTGGTTTGGAAAATATCACATGCAATGACACGCCATGTGTCAAACAATGGCCAGAAAACCCTAGAACATGTTGGAATACAACTGCCACACGCAATAGAGCACTAGTGTGACAGAGGTTGCATCACCACACCCACTTGAGTGTGTGTGGTCATGTGGATCATTGTGGTTTGGAAAACATCACATGCAATGACACTCCATGTGTCAAACAATGGTCAAAAAGCCCTAGAACATGTTGGAATGCAACTGCCACATGCAATGGAGCACTAGTGTGACAGACGTTGCATCACCAAACCCACTTGAGTGTGTGTGGTCATGGGGATCATTGTGGTTTGGAAAAGAACACATGCAATGACACTCCATGTGTCAAACCATGGTCAGAATGCCCAAGAACATTTTGGAATGCACCTACCACATGCGATGGAGCACTAGTGTGACAGAGGTTGCATCACCACACCCACTTGAGTGTGTGTGGTCATGTGGATCATTGTGGTTTGGAAAAGATCACACGCAATGACACTTCACGTGTCAAACACTGGTCAAAAAGCCCTAGAACATGTTGGAATGCAATTTCCACATGCAATGGAGCACTAATGTGACAGAGGTTCCATCACCATGCCCACTTGAGTGTGTGTGGTCATGTGAATCATTGTGTTATGGAAAAGAACACAGGCAATGACACTCAATGTGTCAATCCACGGTCAGAAAGCCCAAGAACATGTTGGAATGCAACTGCCACATGCAATGGAGCACCAGTGTGACAGAGGTTACATCACCACACCCACTTGAGTGTGTGTGCTCATGTTGATCATTGTGGTAGGGAAAAGAACACATGCAATGACACTCCATGTGTCAAACCATGGCCAGAAAGACCAGGAACATGTTGGAATGTAACTGACACATGCAATGGAGCAGTAGTGTGACAGAGGTTGCATCACCACACCCACTTGAATGTGTATGGTCATCTGGATCACTGTGGCTTGGAAAAGAACACATGCAATGACACACCATGTGTAAAACCATGGTCAGAAAGCCGAAGAACATGTTGGAATGCAACTGCCACATGCAACGGAGCACCAGTGTGATAGAGGTTGCATCACCACACACACTTCATTGTGTGTGGTCATCTGCATAATTGTGGTTTGGAAACAAACACATGAAATGATACTCCATGTGTCAAACCACGGTTAGAAAGCCCGAGAACATGTTGGAATGCAACTACCTCATGCAATGGAGCACTAGTGTGATAGAGGTTGCATCACTACACCCACCTGAGTGTGTGTGATCATGTGGATCAATGTGGTTTCGAAAAGAACACATGTAATGACACTCCATGTGTGAAACCATGCTCAAAAAGACCAAGGACATGTTGGAATGCAACTACCACATGCAATGGAGGACTAGTGTGATAGAGGTCGCATCATCACACCCACATGAGTGTGTGTGGTCATCTAGATAATCGTGGTTTGGAAAATAACACATGTAATGACACTTCATGTGTCAAACCATGGTCAAAATGCCCAAGATAATGTTGGAATGCAACTACCACATGCAATGGAGGACCAGTGTGACAGAGGTTGCATCAAGGCACCCACTTCATTGTGTATGGTCATGTGGATCATTTTGGATTGGAAAAGAACACATGCAATGACACTCGATGTGTTAAACCATGGTCAGAAAGCCCGAAGAACATGTTGGAATGCAACTGCCAAATGCAATAGAACACCAGTCTGACATAGTTTGCATCCCCACACCTACTTGAGTGTTTGTCCTCATTTGGATGAATTTGGTTTGGAAAATATCACATGCAATGACACTCCATGTGTCAAACAATGGCCAGAAAGCCCTAGAACATGTTGGAATACAACTGCCACATGCAATAGAGCACTAGTGTGACAGAGGTTGCATCACCACACCCTCTTGAGTGTGTGTGGTCATGTGGATCATTGTGGTATGGAAAACATCACATGCAATGACACTCCATGTGTCAAACAATGGTCAAAAAGCCCTAGAACATGTTGGAATGCAACTGCCACATGCAATGGAGCACTAGTGTGACAGACGTTGCATCACCAAACCCACTTGAGTGTGTGTGGTCATGGGGATCATTGTGGTTCGGAAAAGAACACATGCAATGACACTCCATGTGTCAAACCATGGTCAGAATGCCCAAGAACATTTTGGAATGCACCTACCACATGCGATGGAGCACTAGTGTGACAGAGGTTGCATCACCACACCCACTTGAGTGTGTGTGGTCATGTGGATCATTGCGGTTTGGAAAAGATCACACGCAATGACACTTCACGTGTCAAGCACTGGTCAAAAAGCCCTAGAACATGTTGGAATGCAACTTCCACATGCAATGGAGCACTAATGTGACAGAGGTTCCATCACCATGCCCACTTGAGTGTGTGTGGTCATGTGAATCATTGTGTTATGGAAAAGAACACAGGCAATGACACTGCATGTGTCAATCCACGGTCAGAAAGCCCAAGAACATGTTGGAATGCAACTGCCACATGCAATGGAGCACCAGTGTGACAGAGGTTACATCACCACACCCACTTGAGTGTGTGTGCTCATGTTGATCATTGTGGTACGGAAAAGAACACATGCAATGACACTCCATGTGTCAAACCATGGCCAGAAAGACCAGGAACATGTTGGAATGTAACTGACACATGCAATGGAGCAGTAGTGTGACAGAGGTTGCATCACCACACCCACTTGAATGTGTATGGTCATTTGGATCATTGTGGCTTTGAAAAGAACACATGCAATGACACACGATGTGTAAAACCATGGTCAGAAAGCCGAAGAACATGTTGGAATGCAACTGCCACATGCAAGGGAGCACCAGTGTGATAGAGGTTGCATCACCACACACACTTCATTGTGTGTGGTCATGTGCATCATTGTGGTTTGGAAACAAACACATGCAATGATACTCCATGTGTCAAACCATAGTTAGAAAGCCCAAGAACATGTTGGAATGCAACTACCTCATGCAATGGAGCACTAGTGTGATAGAGGTTACATCACTACAGCCACCTGAGTGTGTGTGATCATGTGGATCAATGTGGTTTCGAAAAGAACACAGGTAATGACATCCATGTGTGAAACCTTGCTCAAAAAGACCAAGAACATGTTGGAATGCAACTACCACATGCAATGGAGGACTAGTGTGACAGAGGTTGCATCACCACACCCACTTGAGTGTGTGGTGATGTGGATTAATGTGGTTTCGAAAAGAACATATGTAATGAGACTCCATGTGTTAAACCATGGTCAAAAAGCCCAAGAACATGTCGGAATGTAACTGCCACATGCAATGGAGCACTAGTGTGATAGAGG
This sequence comes from Avena eriantha, assembly GCA_910589775.1. Taxonomy (NCBI): domain Eukaryota; kingdom Viridiplantae; phylum Streptophyta; class Magnoliopsida; order Poales; family Poaceae; genus Avena; species Avena eriantha. Next base: position 202,131,494 of record OU342745.1, on the reverse strand, counting down.
TTGCATCACCACACCGACTTGAGTGTGTGTGGTCATATAGATCATTGTGGTTTGGAAAAGAACACATGCAATGACACTCCATGTGTCAAACCATGGTCAGAAAGCCCAAGAACATATTGGAATGCAACTGCCACATGCAATGGAGAACCAGTGTGATAGAGGTTGCATCACCACACCCACTTAATTGTGTGTGGTCATGTGGATCATTGTGGTTTGAAAAAGAACACATGCAATGAGACTCCATGTGTCATGGTGGGAAATCCCAAGAACATGTTGGAATGCAACTGTAGCATGCAATGGAGCACTAGTGTGAGAGAGGTTGCATTACCACACCCACTTGAGTTTATGTGGTCATGTGGATTATTGTGGTTTGGAAAAGAACACATGCAATGACAGTTCATGTGTCAAGCCATGGTTAGAAAGCCGAAGATCATGTTGGAATGCAACTGCCACATGAAATGGAGGACTAGTGTGACAGAGATTGCATCACCACACCCACTTGGGTGTGTGTGGTCATGAAGATCAATGTGGTTTCGAAAAGAACACATGTAATGACACTCCATGTGTCAAACCATGGTCAGAAAGCCCAAGAACATGTTGGAATGTTACTGCCACATGCAATGGAGCACCAGTGTGACAAAAGTTGCATCACCACACCCACTTGAGTGTGTGTGGTCATCGGGATCATCGTGGGTTGAAAAGAACACATGTAATGACACTCCATGTGTCAAACCATGGTCAGAAAGCCCAATATCATGTTGGAATGCAACTACCAGATGCAATGGAGGACCAGTGTGACCGAGGTTGCACCACCACACCCACTTCATTTTGTGTGGTGATACATTGGAAACGTATCTATAATTTTTGATGGTCCATGCTTGTTTTATATCTACTTTCTTATGTTTTGTCCACACTTTGGAGTATTTTTACACATTTTCTGTAACTAACCTATTAACAAGATGCCACAGTGCCAGTTGCCTGTTTTCTGCTATTATTGGTTTCAGAAAAGCTAGTAAGGAAATATTCTCGGAATTGAACCGGACAAAAGCCAAAGTTAATATTTTACCCGAAGCAACATGGAGTCCGGAGGGGAGACAAAGTGGCGCACCAGGGCGGCCACACCTGGTGGCGACGCGGCCTGGGGGGTGCTCCACCAGGGGGTGTGGGCCCCGGTGCTCCACCAACCTAGCCCTTCCTCCTATAAAGACTCCTCGGGACGAAAACCCTAAGTACCCGATCAAAATTCCATGAAAGAGTCTATAGCCGCCGCCATCTCCATCCCTAGATCGGGAGGGATCTGAAGCTCTTCCTGGCACCCTTCCGGAGGGGAGAGATCACCCTGGAGGCCTTCTTCATCACCATGCCTGCCTCCGGTGTGATGCATGAGTAGTTCATCTCTGGACTACAGGTCCATGTAGTAGCTAGATGGTTAGTTCTCCTCCTTTGTGTTATTACGTTTAGATCTTATGAGCTCTGTTCATGATCAAGATCATCTATTTGTAATCCTACATGTTGTGTTTGTGGCGATCCGATGGATATTGAGATGTTATTTCATATTGATTATTGATTCTATCATGTCTTTGTTATTTGTGATCTTGCATGCTTTCTGTTGTTAATAGCTATCTTGCCCAAGTAGATGCTAGCAACTCCAAGAGGGGGTATTTATGCTCGATAGTGGGTTCATGCCTCTAGTAATCTGGGGAAGTGACATAAATCTTGTTATGGGGTAACCCCGTGGGTGGCCCGATCTGCATGGATCTCGTGGTCAAATCTATGGGAAAGCGAGGGGAAAGGGAGAAGGTAGCGGAAGTGGACGCACACCTCGCGAAGAACACGAGAACACACGCAAAACTCACACGATACAAGGCTGATTGCTCCTGCCGGTGGCCACCGGTCTGATAGAATCCTCGCAAGGAAAGATCGGTCAACGTGCTCCCTCGATCCCACGCGGAGAGGGAAGAACACCTTGGAGAGTGTCTTGATGCCTTGGCAAAGGGACACCGATGCCAATGCCTTGTACAACGAGGGAGGCGCGATGTAAACTCCAACGACGTGGTGATGATAGTCGATCCCCTTTGGTAGAAGGGGATGAGGCAAAATTAGAGATTCCACAAAGGGGGTTGTCTTTAGTCTATCATCTATGCCTAAGGGATACACGAGGGGTGGGGGCTCTATTTATAGGCCAGCCACTTACATAGGGGTAGTTTGGGCATAATACTAGGGTTGCAACATAATAAGGGGGTACATGGGCTGTGGCCCACCTGTTGAGGCGCGCAGGCCTAGACTTGACTGGTAGTACCGGTCCTCGGGTCCGATAGTGCTGGACAGAAGCGGTAGCGGCTTCGGGGGGAGGTAGCTCCGGGCTTCAGCTGTTGTCGAGCTCCAGGTCCGGTAGTACCGGTTGTGCAACCGGTAGTACCGGGTTGAGGGTGGTAGTACCGCAAGCCGGTACCAGGGTGTCTAGAGGTGATGGCATGGGCTTCAGTCATGGCCGGTAGTACCGCCGAGGTCGAGCGGTAGTACCGCTAATGGGAGCGGTAGTACCGCTCGCGTTTGTCTTCTTGGGTGACTTGGTGACGAGCTTTGGGACTTGGCATTGTAGATGTAGTAGCGTCCGTAGGACATGCTACATTAGCTCCCCCTCTTCGAAAAGAGTCGTCCTCAACTCTATACGCTCGTCATGTAGAGGTGGTCGAGAGACATTCTTGATCCTGGGGTTCGCCATGTAGTCGTCCTCGAGAAGCTTGATGTGGCAACTCTTCAATGTTCCCTCACTTTCCATGTAGCCTACAAAAGCGAAGCAACACTCAAAGAGTAGCCAATTCATGAAGATTATAACATGAGTCCTCAAGTAGAAGGAAGTCACCTTATGGTGTAGAGCTAGGTCGATGAAGGGTAGCCATAGGTAACTCTCTTCGGTTCGTCTTGTCAACTCTTGGTGCATAGAGGTTGACACATAAGCAATTGTACCTTCACACAACAAAGACCAAGAAAAATATGTTTGTGTGTGATAGAGGATCATGTCATTTGTGGCATGTCCATTCTTGTTCACAACACAATTAACATAACTCAAGTATCGCAAACAAAATGCGTATGCAAGGTCAAAGTGCATGGAAATTGTTTGAGCATTATCCAAATGTGGGAACTCAAAAACTCCATAAAACATCTTAGTGTGGCACTCAAAGCAATTGACTAAAATTGATCAACATCTTCGATGCAAAGCTAGGAGAATTCGGCAAAAACACATGAGGAAGAATATCCAAAACAACATCATTATGTGTGCAAACCAACCATTGGAAAGAGAAATTGTTCGACATGTTGGATGCTACACATAAATCATCGAAAGCTAATATCATGGCATACGAGTATCACAAGCGGAAGCCAAAGTAACATGATGCGGCCGGTCCTACGGACGCTCCTACATCTACACCACCGAGTCCCCCAAGTGGACCGATGACCCGTGCCCGATCCAAGCTCCTCCAAGATAAGGTGAATTCGCTCCTCGCATCATGTGACTTTGACATACACCCAGATGGCTTGCTACTTCATACCTCTACTATGTGCATCATCAGGTACGAACCCCCGCCGCGTCGACCCACGAGCCCTGAAGCTGCACCCGAGCTGAAGCTGCCTAAGCCGAAGTGTCCGCCCGAATCCAGTCGGAGTGTCCGGCGCGACTCAGCCAGAGTGTCCGGCCTTCCCCAGCCCCAACCTAGCATGGACATTCAGAAGGCCAGTTCGGACACTCCCCGGATTCTACCCGGAGTGTCCGGCTACCCCGGACTGTCCGGCCGTTCTGACCCGGACTGTCCGGCCTGAAGATGGGCCTGTGAACCTAGCTGGGCCTTGTGGCCCATGTACCCCTCTACTTCACCCAGAACTCTACTTTAATGCCTGTTTTACCCTAATCTTGTGGTTGGCCTATATATAGTCCCCCACCTCCATTGTAAACCCTAGGCATGATATTGGAATTAGTGGAAACCCCTTTGTGGATCTATCTAATTCTTGCCTCATGCTCCTTGACCAAGGAGCACCAATATCCCCAAACCTCGTTGGAGTTTGCATCGTGCCTCCGCGTTGTACAAGGCCTTGGCATTGGTGTCCCTTTGCCAAGACGTCAAGATCTCACCGAGCCTCCCATCTCGCCATGCCGGTTCGAGAGAGAGAGTCCTCCGCCTGACGCTGATCCTAGGGATTGCGCCGGATCGGTCACTGTCGGCGTGAGCTATTTGTGTTTATCACGTTCTTCGTGTGTGCGTTCGTCGTGTTCATCCTTCCCTCCTTCCCCCGCACTCCATTTTCGATTTGAGTGGGATTCGTGAAAGATCGGGCCACCCTAGAGGTTTGCCCTCAACATATTGGTATCAAGAGCTTCGTTGCTCACGAATTCCCCCACAAAATTTTCTTCTATCCACCTAAAATTCACAAATCCCCAAAAAAGATCCTCATATTTGCCTTTGGATCGATCTCTTGATTTGGAGTGTTATTTGTGGTTTTGATCCGACCAAACCTTGTCTTAGGAGTTGGTCCAGCTTTATCTTGCGTTTCCCAGCCCGATTTGGCCAGTTTTTCGCGAATTTGAGGCCCGAAGGTGAGGATTTCCGCTCAAGAACACGGGCAAGAAACCCGCGCCGGAGTGTCCGGACCGATCCGACCGGAGTGTCCGGCCTGACCGGAGTGTCTGGCCAATACAGACCGGAGTGTCAGACTATAACGCCTGATTTTGACAATTTTGCCTCTAATCTTGCATTGGCTGATTTCCACTTGTTTGTTTGTGTCCGTGTGCGTGTCGTCAACTAACAGCAAGCTTCCACATCAACAACTTCCGTGCTCATCGACACCACGGCCCACGAACATCAGCCCGCACCACCGACGCCAAGTTCATCATCAAAGAAGGTATAACTTGCGTCACCTTGTTAACCCCTATCTTCCTGTGTGTGTACCTATCCCATGAGAGTGGCTCATTTTGTGTTTTCTTGAGCATTGTGCATTTGTACTTGGATAGTGACAGTGCAAGAGCAATATCAAGTGTGACTAGGTAGCATCAAGGGAGAGCAAAAAAAAGAGAAAAATATACAAAGAAAAAGCAAAAAAAAATAGTCTCCCATTGCCAAAGAGAGTCTCAAAGCTTGTAAGCAAGAGAGAAAGAAGAGCGCCCAAGGCAAGTGCACAAATCTGTTGCTCATTTTTCCTCTTTGAAACGAGCCACGATCTCACCTTGCATTGGCACGACAACGAGCTTAGTCTTCGTTAGGACATTTTGTTTGCTCATTTTCATAGTCTTGTCAATCCCAACTATCTCCACGTGTGTGTATATAGTCGTAGGTTCCCATCACCCTTTTGAGTTGTTGACCTTTGCCTTTGACTTGAGTTTTGTTGGATTTTACCCACTTTTGATAATCCCTTTTCTTTTGGTTGGTTCTTTGGCATTCCACAATCCTAACATACCACCAACAAGCTTTTGAGAGTTAGTTCGTTCTTTAGTGTGAGTTTTTTTTGCAATTCCACTTTGCATGCTTATAGCTCTCACTTGTGGTTTCTAGTTTGGTGCAATCCCCAAGGTGAGGTACAAGGCTAACACCACCATATTCCACTTCCATATACAATACTTGTGTGTTTTGCATGATGGATAGGCACGTTGAGTCGAGCCAACCACCTCCCCAAGAAGAAGATCAAGGTCCGTACATGACGTGCGCAAGTCACTTCATCATTCGACAAGAGTTCCGTGAACGTTGCCAAGCCCTTGAGACAAGACAAGATGAACAATTTGGCGAGATGCAAGCCGAGTTCAAGAACATCGACAACCGCTTCGACGGCCTCAAACGACAAATGCATGCAATGCATCACAACTTCGGCCACCAAAATGAAGCGCTCCAACGCTCCGTCGCCGAAACAAATGACAGTCTTCGACGCCTCATCGACGGAATGGCAAGGCCACGTTCACGTGCATCAAGCTCTTCAAGTTATTCGCGTCGTCATGCACCCCCTCAACAAGATCTATATCCAAGTGCTCCAATACGCAATGATGCCCCCGTAGTTGAAGATGGAAGTTCTTCAAACTATGTACCTTCCCCACGGCACGCCGCAACGTCAAGCTATGATGGTGATTTCTCTTCAAGGCCAAGAGCAAGGCAAGAAGCACACCATCATCACGCAAGGGAATTAGTGCTCCAACAAGAGCAACCACAAGAGCAACCGCAAGTGCAACCACAAGTGCAACTGCAAGTCTACCACCATCGACCGCGACACATACTTGACACAACAAGTGATGACTCCAACTTGGAGAATCAAGCTCGTCATCGACGTGAGGCTCTCCAAGATCCCCCTCCTCGTCACCACCGTCATGAACGTCAACAACGACACCATGGTCATCACGAGGCGCCTCCTCCACCTCAACAAAACTTGGAGCGTCAAGTGATACAAATTGAGCGACGCCCACCACTTCAAGATGCTCATGACCATGATCTTCGCCGTGAGGCCCATGTGCCTAACCAACGTCACCAACCAAGGAACAAGCCTCCCCTTCATCGACAACCGCATCAAGAGGCTCCACCCCCTCGCCACCATGAGGCCCAAGCGCCTCAACACCGCCAACAACCGCGTCAAGAGGCTCCACCCCCTCACCACCATGAGGCCCAAGCGCCTCAACACCGCCAACAACTGCGCCAAGAGCAAGAGCAAGCTCCTCCACAACAATATCAAGAGGAAGCTCCGCAACAAGGTCACGAGAACCAAGTTCCACATCCTCAAACACAAGATCGTCAACAAGCTCGTCACAACGATCGCATGGATGAAGACCATCATGAACATGGCAACAATTGCTACCGTGACCGCAATGAGGAAGAAACTTTTGGCAAGCTCAAGTTCACAATCCCCAAGTTCACCGGATCCAATGACCCTGAAGAATACCTCTCATGGGCACTCAAGGTCGACAAGATCTTCCGCATGCACAACTATAGCAATGAGAAGATGGTCGCCATGGCTTCGCTTGAGTTTGATGATTACGCCAACCTTTTGTGGGAACAAGTTCAAGTTGCTCGTGATGCAAGACAAGAGCCGCCAATCACAACTTGGCATGACATGAAGGCTCATATGAGATCCCGCTTTGTCCCCGCGCACTAGACGCGTGACCTCTTCAACAACCTTCAAGCGCTTCGTCAAGGGACAAAGACCGTGGAAGAGTACTTCAAGGAAATGGTACTCAACTTGATTCGCGCCAACATTGAAGAACGCAAGGAGCAAACAATGTCATGTTTCCTTATTGTCTTGAATCACCCAATCAAGCGCATCGTCGAGTTCCAAACATACAACACCATGGTTGAGCTTGTGCACATCGCAACAAAGGCTGAACGTCAAGTGCAAGAGGATATCAAGTACAACAAGCCCAAGACGTACTTCACCTACAAGCAAGCTTCAAACGCTACACCAACAACTTTCAATGGAAGCTCCTCAAGTACCTCCAAGCCTTCCTTCAAGCCCACACTTCCTCAAGGAAAACTGCCCCCAAGTGGCAAACAAGCAAAGAGTGATACACCTTTCAATGGTGAATGCTACAAGTGTGGAGGTAAAGGACACAAGTCGGCCGAATGTGGAAACAAGAAAGTCTTGTTCATCCATGACAATGGTGATGAAGAGTACTTGAGTGAAGATGAATTTGATGCCCGTGTCAAGGAAGCAATGGCAAGGCAACGAGTGGAAGATGATCAGACCTCCTCATGTGTGAACATGACACAAGTCCATCGCTTGTCATCACAAGGATCTTGACCACTCAAGCACAAGAGCATGAAGACCAACACTCCAATATCTTCCAAACACGAGCCGACATCAATGGCAAATCTATCAAGGTGATCATTGACGGAGGGAGTTGCCACAACCTTGCTAGCACCGAGTTGTGTGAGAAGCTCAACCTCACCCTCCATCCGCACAAGCACCCCTACCACGTGCAATGGCTAAGTGACCAAGGGTTCGTGAAGATCAAGCATACCGTATCGGTCTCCTTCGCCATTGGTCCTTACAAAGATAAAGTGGAGTGTGATGTGGTTCCTATGACAGTTTGCCACATGCTTCTTGGTCGACCATGGCAATTTGACAAGGCTGCTCACCATGATGGTCACACCAATGTATACACCTTCAAATGGCTCAAGAAAATATGTGTTTTGCAACCGATGACTCCTAGCCAAATAATTGTGGACAATGCAAAGGCTTTAGCGAGGGCGCAAAGCACAACACCTACTTGTGAGAAGAGCGGTGAGAGAGAGAACCACCTCATAGTGAGTGAGAGCCACACGCCAAACTCGAGTGGAAAAACTAAGGGTGTTCTCCTTGCCACCAAAAGTGAGATGAGAGATGTTCGGAACAACCCATCCATCTTGCACTATGTCCTCCTTTGCAAGGGACTAGCGTAAGGAACTAATGAATTAACCAACATCCCTCCATCTTTGATGAGTGTTTTGCAGGAATTCAAGGATGTGTTCCCCGAAGAGCTTCCACATGGACTACCTCCTTGTCGCGGCATCGAACATCGCATTGACCTCATCCCCGGTGCACCACTTACCAACCACGCCGCTTACCACACGAACCCGGAGGAGACAAAGGAGATTGAATGTCAAATCAACCAACTCGTCTCCAAAGGTTTGATCCAAGTTAGAACTAGTCAAAGTGCCGTACCCGTGATACTTGTTCCAAAGACGGATGATACGTTACAGTTATGCATGGACTATTGTCCAATCAATGCTATCACCATGCGTTATCGACATCCCGTACCACGTCTCGATGACATGCTTGATGAGTTGTGTGGAGCCACTATTTGTTCGAAAATTGATCTTTGTAGTGGTTACCATCAAATACGCATGGCTGAAGGTGATGAGTGGAAAACCGCCTTCAAGACCAAACTTGGTCTCTATGAATGGTTGGTTATGCCTTTTGGATTATCTAATGCCCCATCCACCTTCATGCGCCTCATGAATCATATTTTGCGTTCTCTCATTGGAAAAGTGTTGTTGTTTATTTATATGATATTCTTGTTTTTAGCAAATCACTTGAGGACCATATAACACATGTCAAGGAAGTTTTGCAAATCCTTCGACATGAAAAGCTTTACGCTAATCTTCCCAAGTGCATCTTTGCTAAAGACAAGTTGATTTTTCTTGGATTTGTCATTTCTTCGAAGGGAATTGAAGTTGATGTTTCCAAGGTAAAGCACATACGAGATTGGCCCATCCCAACAAATGTGAGTGAACTTCGAAGGGAATTGAAGTTTTCATGGGTTGGCCGGTTTCTATCGTTTCTTTGTGAAAGACTTTTCCACTATTGCTTGTCCTCTCAACGAGTTGACAAAAAAGAATGTGACCTTCGTGTGGGGCAAAGCACAACAAAAAGCTTTTGATGAACTTAAAAAGAGGCTCACCGGAGCACCTCTCCTTGCATTACCGGATTTCACAAAAACTTTTGAGATAGAGTGTGATGCTAGTGGTATTTTCATTGGAGGAGTCCTTATGCAAAACGGACGTCCAATAAACTACCATAGCGAGAAACTCGATGGTGCTCGCCTTAATTATCCAATTTATGACAAAGAGCTTTTTGCCTTAGTTCGTGTCCTTCAAGTTTGGCAACACTACCTATGGCCCAAGGAATTTATCATACATTCCGACCATGAGTCTCTGCAATATCTCAATGGCCAAGCCAACTTGAGTAAGAGACACACTAAGTGGCTTGAGTTCATGGAGTCTTTCCCGTACATAGTCAAGTATAAGAAGGGCAAAGATAATGTAGTTGCAGACGTATTGTCTCGCAAGCACACAAGCCTTCTTACGAGACTTGAAATCAACGTGTTGGGTCTTGAGGAAATAAAATCTTTTTATGCTTCCGACCCGTTCTTTGAACCAATTTTCGCAAAGTGCTCCAATGACAAAGGAGTTGATGATTTCTATTTGCATAAGGGCTTTATATTTAAACAAAACAAGCTATGCATTCTGAAGTCGTCGCTTTAACTTTTGCTTCTCCAAGAATCTCATGGTGGAGGCCTCATGGGTCACTTTGGCCGTAACAAGACATTGGACATGCTCTCCACTCACTACTTTTGGCCCAAGATGAAGCACGACGTGGAGCGCTACGTTCAATGATGCACGACATGTGTTCAAGCTAAGTCGCAAGCTAACCCCTATGGTCTTTATATGCCATTGCCTATTCCTCATACACCTTGGTCCGACATTAGCATGGATTTTGTGTTAGGATTGCCTAGATCTAAGAATGGTCATGACTCTATATTTGTTGTTGTGGATCGCTTTTCCAAAATGGCACAGTTCATACCGTGCCATAAGACCGACGATGCTTCACATGTTGCAAATCTGTTTTTCAGGGAAATCGTCCGTCTACATGGTGTGCCATGAACAATCGTCTCCGACCGCGACGTCAAATTCATGAGATACTTATGGAAGACCCTCATGGCCAAGCTCGGAGTCAAGCTCCTCTTTTCATCCATGTCGCATCCTCAAACCAATGGACAAACCGAGGTTGTCAACCGAAGCCTCGGAACTCTACTACGTGTGTTGATCAAGAAAAACTTGAAGGATTGGGAGGAATGCATTCCCCACGCCGAGTTCGCCTACAACCGAGCAAAGCACTCAACAACCAAGATGATTCCATTCATGATCGTCTATGGTTTCGAGCCCCTCACCGCGCTGGACATCCTAGCACTACCTCTCCATGAGCGCACGAACATGGACGTCGAGAAGCATGCACAAGCTATGAAGACACTTCATGAAGAAACAAGAGCTACTATCGAACAACAAATCCTTTGCCAAGCTTCAAGGTTAAACAAGGACAAGAAGGAGATGATCTTCCATGCCGATTCGAGAGAGAGTCCTCCGACCGACGCTGATCCTAGGGATTGCGCCGGACCGGTCACCGCTGGCGTGAGCTATTGGTGTTTATCGTGGTTTTGTGTGTGTGTTCATCGCGTTCTTCGTGCGTGCGTTCGTCGTGTTCATCCTTCCCTCCTTCCCCCGCACTCCATCCTCTATTTGAGTGGGATTCATGAAAGATCGGGCCACCCTAGAGGTTTGCCCTCAACATAACATGTTTGCAAACAAACCAAATGAAAGAGCAAGTGGTCCTTATGTTTGTTGCAACAACAATACGAGGAACTTGGAAGCTCTCATGACAATACATGCTCATAATGGCATTATGGTTACACACAAAGCATAATATCCAATAGCAACGAAACATGATTGTCACAAGGTGATAGAATACCATTAACATGCTTGCAAGCTAACCATAGGAAAGAGCAATTTTTTCAACATGAAAGATGCACAACATGCAAAAGGTATTAGAGCTGGGTTCGATCTTGAACTCACTTGTGGGATGCTCTCTAGAGCTCTTTTTGTCAACTCGTGCTCAACCGAGGTTGACATTCTTGTGAGGGTACCTACACACAAAATACACAAAAGGAAGAATGTGTGTGCATGGTAGAGAAACACATCATCCATCATGACGTATCTCTTCTTGTGCACATCACCATTAGTGTCAATCAACTATGAAAAATATGCATGGTGAGTATGCAAGTGGTGGAGATGCTTAACATGGCAATCATCAAAATCTCCAAAATTTGAGAAAGCTATGGGGGCCATGTCAATAGACAACATATGATAATTATTGTTGCAAGCAAAGCAAGTGAAAGAGTAATTATTCAACTTTTTGCAAGCAACGGGAGAAATTGTAAACACTCATGACAAAGCATGTTCCTTGGGGTACCGTTGTCATCATCATTGCAATCAAAACATTGGAAAGAGCAATTGTTCAACAAGGTGCAAGCAATGATATCATCAACGTGACGTGTAGAGCATATCATGTCTATGGCAATATCATGACAATAAAAGGATTCCACATGGTCATCATGATGCATAGCAAAATCAACACATGGGAATAAGAATGGAACATATGTCATGTCACAAGTATCATCCATAGCATGCAAGTCATCACAAGTCATCATGTCCACTAGTGGGATCATGGCATCATTAACACCCTTATTTTTACCTTGTTCATACCTCTCATATGAAGTGGGTTTTGTGGTAGTGGTGGCCTCTATGTGGGCGACTTCGTCTTCTTGGTGTAGCCATGGCGTAGCATCATCTTCATGCACCATGTACATCTTCTTGGTTGGAGGCATCATCATGTCCAAGCTTGGCGCTTCTTTATCCATGGAACCTAGCATATCATGAGAAAACACACTAGAGGTAGAGGGTAAGTTGTTAGAAATCAAAATGGTCTCACATGACCTATCAACTACCACTCTCATCTCACTCGGTGTATCACGCATGCCCTCCAAGTGGAAGCACTCAATCTCACGTAAGGTGGAGTCACTCATCTCACTCTTGTTCTCACTTAAGTGGGCTAAGTAGCCCTCATCTCACATGGGATTGGTACCATATCCTCACTCAAGCATGTAGGGATAGGCTTGGTTCTCTTAACTCCATGCGCCTCCTTTGGTGAAGGGGAATTCCCATGCTCACCATTCTTGACCTTGTTATCGCCATCTTGCACCTTGGCTTGTGTAGACATCCTCTTGACATACTCATCCAACTTGGAGAAGTAGAGGTCTTCATATTCCTCCTCCATGAAGTTGCATGCGTCATCTAGGACGTCAAGTCTTGGCGTTGAAGCTTGATGGCGTGGAGGGGAGCTTGCTCTTGGTGCCATTTTGGTGGTGGCACGAGTAGTAGAAGGCGCCTTATGATGGTTTCGACGGAGGTCATTGGCGTGCCTTGCTGAAGGTTGATGTAGATGGCACACTTGGTCATCCACATGACGCTCGCGACGATGCTCCTTGTCCTTGGCGCTCTTCTTGGTGAGGCGTTGTAATGAGCGCAAGGCATCATTAGTCTTGGCCATCATGCTCATGGTTTTGGCGAAGTCGTTGTCCATGTCGTGCTTGAAGTTGTCCATTTGATGGTGGACCTTGGTGCTCTCGAGGTGGAGGCTCCGTCTTGGTCGACGCGGCTTGAAGAGCTTGTCGTTGTCGTCCTTGAAGTTGTCCATGGTTGGGGAGTTATTGTTGTTGGAGAACTCCATATCACCCAAGCATGTGGAGCCATTGTCGGTGTAGTGCTCCATCATGTCATCCATGCTCGTGGAGGCGTAGGCATGGTGGCTCATCGTGGATTCTTCATAGATATCATCCTCAGTTCCGGAGTCCCTAGACATGATTCACAAGACCAAGTGGTATATATGGAAGTGGTAGGGGGTTAGGGATGCAACGTCAAACCTTCCTTTACCTTGGAAGATAGTATCATGCAAGTAGCAACACTTGAGAGCAATCAAAACCAAGCAAAGTGAAGTTCACGCGAAACACCAAAACCAACTAACCACTAAAAAAACACACACAAAGAGCTTATAGTGGATGGGTATGGAAGGTGGTGTGTCCAAGAACAATTTGAAATCAAGATGTTGTAATGGAAAGTAAAGAACCACGACGATCAAAAAGCGAAACAAGTCAATCCACAAGAAGGAATATATACAAGGAAACACACACAGTGGGATAAAAGGGACTTGTGCGACGGAGAAAGTAAGCTAAGAACCAAATGATTACCTAGCGAATACTATAAGCTTGTGTCGCACAAGTTCAAGGAGAGACGCTAGTTCGATTGCAATAAAATTGGTGGGCTACAAGATATGCACAATAAGTACCACCTATATGATGTTCATCGAGCTTGCGCTTCCTTTTCTATGAGGCACTTGTTTCTTTCTTTCTTTCTTTTCTTTTTTTCTCTTTTTCTCTTTTTCTTTATTTTCTTTCTTTTTCACTTGCCTTTTCCTTGTGCCAACAACTATACAAGATAACTTTATGTGATAGCGTGCTCACAACTTTTGCTCGGAATTCTACAAGGTATCAAATGTGCATAGCCCAAGCAATCATAGGAGGAACTAGTCTCAATAGGTGTTTTTTTTGACCGCAAAGATAGTGTAGCTCACAAAGGGATGCAAGTGGGGAGAAGTGGCGAAATTTTTATACCTTTCGTCGCCGATCTTCACCCTTTATTGGTGGATTCCGTCTTTCTCACGGAATTTGGATGGAGTAGATAGCATGAAACACTTAGATGATGATGTAGAGCTCATTCTCCTCTTCGAAACGAGCTAAAGAACACCAAAATCCGAGTTCATATGCAGAAGTTATGCTCAAAACGGCGAGAGGCTGAAATCTGGGAATTCTGCTGTTTTTTTCTCTGTACTGGGCGGTAGTACCGGGTTTCTGAGCTGTAGTACCGGTCTTCCGAAGGCCCGGTAGTACCGTTTAGGTACCGGGGATGTGCGGTAGTACCGGGTTTTGACCCTGGTAGTACCGGATGTCGCAGAAACACCCAGTTTTGACGTGTTTTCGCGATTTTGGGGCGATTTAGACGGAAAATCTTCAAGAAAGACACCAAATCAAAGAGGTAAATGATAGAATTAGCCCATGGGAACGTAGGGGAAGGTAGATCAACAAGTTTAGCAAGTAATCCACAAATCAAAACCTACCAAAACGCACTCAAATCACAGATCGGTTCAAAACACGAATTGGGGCTATTTTTGGTGGAATTTTTGAATTTATGGGGAAAAGACCAAATCGAGGAGAAATCCATGCCAATGAGAAGCTACTGATACCAGATGTTATGGGGTAACCCCATGGGTGGCCCTATCTTCACGGATCTCGTGGTCAAATCGATGGGAAATCGAGGGGAAAGGGAGAAGGTAGCGGAAGTGGACGCACACATCACGAAGAACACGATGAACACAACAAAACTCACACGATACAAGGCCGATTGCTCCCGCTGGTGGCCTCCGGTCCGATAGAATCCTCGCAAGGAAAGATCGGTCAACGTGCTCCCTCGATCCCACGCGGAGAGGGAAGAACACTTTGGAGAGGGTCTTGACGTCTTGGCAAAGGGACACAGATGGCAAGGCCTTGTACAACGAGGGAGACGCGATGCAAACTCTAACGAGGTGTTGACGATAGTCGATCCCCTTTGGTAGAAGGGGATGAGGAAAAACTAGAGATTCCACAAAGGGGTTGTCTTTAGTCTATCATCTATGCCTAAGGGATACATGAGGGGTGGGGGATCTATTTATAGGCCAGCCACTTACATAGGGGTAGTTTGGGCATAATACTAGGGTTGCAACATAATAAGGGGGTACATGGGCTGTGGCCCAGCTATTGAGGCGCGCAGGCCTAGCCTTGACCGGTAGTACCGATCCTCGGGTCCGGTAGTACCAGACAGAAGCGGTAGCGGCTTCAGGGGGGCTGTAGCTTCGGGCTTCAGCTGTTGTCGAGCTCCAGGTCCGGTAGTACCAGTTGTGCAGCCGGTAGTACCGCTTGGGGGTGGTAGTACTGCAAGCCGGTACTGGGGCGACCAGAGGTGATGGCGCGGGCTTCAGTCATGGCCGGTAGTACCGCTGAGGTCTAGCGGTAGTACCGGGGCACGGTAGTACCGCTAATGGGAGCGGTAGTACCGCTCACGTATGTATTCTTGGGTGACTTGGGGACGAGCTTTGGGACTTGGCATTGTAGATGTAGTAGCGTCCGTAGGACAGGCTGCATCAAATCTCTAAGGTACTAGATGTGTTGTTGCTACTAGGGAGAAAACATCAATCCTTTGTTCATAGAACAATCGTATTGTTTACTATACACACTTTGCTTAATGCAATTATCTGTTGCATGCAACTTAATACTGGAGGGGGTTCAGATGATAACCTGAAGGTGGATTATTAGTCATAGATGCAGTTGGATCACGGTCTATGTACAATGTTGTAATTCCCAATCAAATCTCATAGGAGTCAAGATGATTAGTATATGCATGTATGCTTTCTCGATGTTTTTCAATTGACCCACTGTAATTTGTTCACCCAACATGTCATCTATCTTAAGGAGAATCACCACTAGTGAACTATGGACCCCGATCCATTCTTTTACCATAAATCTACAACTATTTACTGTTTTCTATTTACTTTCTGCAAGCAATTACTATCTGTTGAGGGCAAACCTCTAGGGTGGCCCGATCTTTCATGATTCCCTTTAAAATCGAGGGTGGAGTGCGGGGGAAGGAGGGAAGGATGAACACGAAGAACACACGCACGAAGAACACGATGAACACACACACGCAAAACCACGATAAACACCAATAGCTCATGCCGGCGGTGACCGGTCCGGCGCAATCCCTAGGATCAGCGTCGGGAGGAGGACTCTCTCTCGAACCGGCACGGCGAGATGGGAGACTCGGTGAGATCTTGACGGTTTTGCATAAGGACTCCTCCAATGCCAATACCACTAGCATCACACTCTATCTCAAAAGTTTTTGTGAAATCCGGTAAAGCAAGAAGAGGTGCTTCGATGAGCCTCTTTTTAAGTTCATCAAAAGCTTTTTGTTGTGCTTTGCCCCACACGAAGGTGACATTCTTTTTCGTCAATTCATTAAGGGTACAAGCAATGGTTGAAAAGTCTTTCACAAAGCGACGATAGAAACCGGCCAACCCATGAAAACTTCGGAGTTCACTCACATTTGTTGGTATGGGCCAATCTCGTATGTCCTTTACCTTGGAAACATCAACTTCAATTCCCTTCGAAGAAATAACAAATCCAAGAAAAATCAACTTGTCTTTAGCAAAAGTGCACTCGGGAAGATTATCATAAAGCTTTTCATGTCGAAGGATTTGCAAAACTTCCTTGACATGTGTTATATGGTCCTAAGTGATTTGCTATAAACAAGAATATCGTCGAAATAGACAACAACACTTTTTCCAATGAGAGAACGCAAGATGTGATTCATAAGGCGCATGAAGGTGGATGGGGCATTTGATAAGCCAAAGGGCATAACCAACCATTCATAGAGACCAAGTTTGGTCTTGAAGGCGGTTTTCCACTCATCACCTTCAGCCATGCGTATTTAATGGTAACCACTATGAAGATCAATTTTCGAAAAAATAGTGGCTCCACACAACTCATCAAGCATGTCATCGAGACGTGGTATGGGATGTAGATAACGCACGGTGATAGCATTGATTGGACGTCAGTCCATGCATAACCATAACGTATCATCCGTTTTCGGAACAAGAATCACGGGTACGGCACTTGGACTAGTGCTAACTTGGATCAAACCTTTGGAGACGAGTTGGTTGATTTGACATTCAATCTCCTTTTTCTCCTCCGGGTTCGTGTGGTAAGCGGCGCGGTTGGGAAGTGGTGCACCGGGGATGAGGTCAATGCGATGTTCGATGCCGCGAAGAGGAGGTAGTCCATGTGGAAGCTCTTCGGGGAACACATCCTTGAATTCCTGCAAAACACTCATCAAAGATGGAGGAACGTTGGTTAATTCATTAGTTCCTTGCGCTAGTCCGTTGCAAAGGAGGACATAGTGCAAGATGGATGGGTTGTTCCGAACATCTCTCATCTCACTTTTGGTGGCAAGGAGAACACCCTTAGTTTTTCCACTCGAGTTTGGCTTGTGGCTCTCACTCACTATGAGGTGGTTCTCTCTCTCACCGCTCTTCTCACAAGTAGGTGTTGTGCTTTGTGCCCTCGCTAAAGGCTTTGCATTGTCTGCAATTATTTGGCTAGGAGTCATCGGTTGCAAAACACATGTTTTGTTGAGACATTTGAAGGTGTATATATTGGTGCGACCATCATGTTGAGCAGCCTTCTCAAATTGCCATGGTCGACCAAGAAGCATGTGGCAAACTGTCATAGGAACCACATCACACTCCACTGTATCTTTGTAAGGACCAATGGAGAAGGAGACCGATACGGTATGCTTGATCTTCATGGACCCTTGGTCACTTAGCCATTGCACGTGGTAGGGGTGCTTGTGTGGATGGAGGTTGAGGTTGAGCTTCTCACACAACTCGGTGCTAGCAAGGTTGTGACAACTCCCTCCGTCAATGATCACCTTGATAGATTTGTCGTTGATGCCGGCTCGTGTTTGGAAGATATTGGAGCGTTGGTCTTCATGCTCTTGTGCTTGAGTGGTCAAGATTTTTGTCACGACAAGCGATATACTTGCGTCATGCTCACACATGAGGAGTTCTTGATCATCTTCCACTCGTTGCCTTGCCATTGCTTCCTTGACACGGGCATCAAACTCATCTTCACTCAAGTACTCTTCATCACCATTGTCATGGATGAACAAGACTTTCTTGTTTCCACATTCGGCCGACTTGTGTCCTTTACCTCCACACTTGTAGCATTCACCGTTGAAAGGTGTATCACTCTTTGCTTGCTTGCCACTTGGGGGCAGTTTTCCTTGAGGAAGTGTGGGCTTGAAGGAAGGCTTGGAGGTACTTGAGGAGCTACCATTGAAAGTTGTTGGTGTAGGGGTTGAAGCTTGCTTGTAGGTGAAGTACGTCTTGGGCTTGTTGTACTTGATATCCTCTTGCACTTGACGTTCAGCCTTTATTGCAATGTGCACAAGCTCAACCATGGTGTTGTATGTTTGGAACTCGACGATGCACTTGATTGGGTGATTCAAGCCAATAAGGAAACGTGCCATTGTTTGCTCCATGCGCTCATCAATGTTGGCGCGAATCAAGTTGAGTTCCATTTCCTTGAAGTATTCTTCCACAGTCTTTGTCCCTTGACGAAGAGCTTGAAGGTTGTTGAAGAGGTCACGCGTGTAGTGTGCGGGGACAAACCGGGATCTCATGTGAGCCTTCATGTCATGCCAAGTTGTGATTGGCGGCTCTTGTCTTGCATCACAAGCAACTTGAACTTGTTCCCACCAAAGGTTGGCATAATCATCAAACTCTAGCGAAGCCATGGCGACCATCTTCTCGTTGCTATAGTTGTGCATGCGGAAGATCTTGTCGACTTTGAGTGCCCACGAGAGGGATTCTTCGGGGTCATTGGATCCGGTGAACTTGGGCATTGTGAACTTGAGCTTGCCAAAAGTTTCTTCATCGTTGCGGTCATTGCGACGAGCTTGGTAACCTTGTTGATGATCTTGTAGTTGGGGTGGTGGAACTTGGTTCTCGCGTCCTTGTTGTGGAGCTTGCACTTGGTATTGTTGTTGAAGAGGAGCTTGCTCTTGCTCTTGGCGCGGTTGTTGACGTGGTTGAGGTACTTGGGCCTCATGGTGGCGAAGGTGTGTAGCCTCTTGACGCGGTTGATGACGAAGAGGAGGCTCGTTCCTTGGTTGGTGATGTTGGTTAGGCCCATGGGCCTCACGGCGAAGAACATGGTCATGAGCCTCTTGACGTGGTGGGCGTCGCTCAACTTGTATCACTTGACACTCCAAGTTTTGTTGATGTGGAGGAAGCGCCTCGTGATGACCATGGTGTCGTTGTTGACGTTCATGACGTTGATGACGAGGAGGAGGATCTTAAAGAGCTTGACGTCGATGGCGAGCTTGATTCTCCAAATTGGAGTCATCACTTGTTGTGTCAAGAATGTGTCGCGGTCGATGGTGGTAGACTTGCGGTTGTACTTGTGGTTGCGCTTGCGGTTCCTCTTGTGGTTGCTCTTGTCGGATCACTAATGCCCTTGCGTGATGACGGTGTGCTTCTTGCCTTGCTCGTGGCCTTGAAGAGAGGTCACCGTCATAGCTTGACGTTGCGGCGTGCCATGGGGAAGGTACATAGTTCGAAGAGATTCCATCTTCAACCACGGGGGCATCATTACGTCTTTGAGCACTTTGATGTAGATCTTGTGGAAGAGGTGCATGACCCTGCGAAGAACTTGCCGAGCTTGATGAGCGTGAACGTGGTCTTTCCATGTCGTCGGTCGAAGATTGTCATTTGCTTCGGCGATGGAGCGTTGGAGCGCTTCATTTTGGTGGCCAAAGTTGTGATGCATTGCATGCATTGCATGCATTTGTCGTTCGAGGCCGTCGAAGCGGTTGTCGATGTTCTTGAACTCGGCTTGCGTCTCGCCAAATTGTTCATCTTGTCGCATCTCAAGGGCTTGGCAATGTTCACGGAACTCTTGTCGAACGATGAAGTGACTTGCGCGCGTCATGTACGGACCTTGATCTTCTTCTTGGGGAGGTGGTTGGCTCGTCTCACCGTGCCTATCCATCATGCAAAACACACAAGTATTGTATATGGAAGTGGAATATGGTGGTGTTAGCCTTGTACCTCACCTTGGGGTTTGCACCAAACTAGAAACCACAAGTGAGAGCTATTAGCGTGCAAAGTGGAAATGCCAAGAAAACTCACACTAACTCTCAAAAGCTTGTTGGTGGTAGGTTAGGGTTATGGAAAGCCAAAGAACCAACCAAAAGAAAAGGGATAGTCAAAACTGGTAAAAATCCAACAAAACTCAAGTCAAAGGCGAAGGTCAACAACTCAAAAGGGTGACGGGAACCTACGACTATGTACACACATGTGGAGAAAGTTGGGATTGACACGACTATGAAAATGAGCAAACAAAATGTCCTAACGAAGACTAACCTCGTTGTCATGCCAATGCAAGGAGAGACCATGGCTCGTTTGCAAAGAGGAAAAATGAGCAACGGATTTGTGCACTTGCCTTGGACGCTCTTCTTTCTCTCTTGCTTACAAGCTTTGAGACTCTCTTTTGCAAGGGAAGACTATTTTTCTTTTGCTTTTTCTTCGTATCTTTTTTTTATATTTTTTTTGCTCTCCCTTAATGCTACCTAGTCACACTTGCTATTGCTCTTGCACTCTCACTATCCAAGGACAAATGCACAATGCTCAAGCAAACACAAGATGAGCCACTCTCATGGGATAGGTACACACAAAGGAAGATGGGGTTAACAAGGTGACGCAAGTTATACCTTCTTTGATGATGAACTTGGCGTCGGTGGTGCGGGATGATGTTCGTGGTCCGTGGTGTCGATGAGCGTGGAAGTTGATGATGCGGAAGCTTGCTGGTAGTTGCTGACATGCACACGGGACACGAGCAAACAAAGGATATTAGCCAATGCGAAAAATGAGGCAAAACAGTCAAAACAGGCGTTACAGCCGGACACTCCGGTCTGTCTTGGCCGGACACTCTGGTCTGGCCGGACACTCCGGTCGGGCCGGAAACTCCGGTTGGTACGAGCCGGACACTCCGGCGCGGGTTTCCTGCTCGTGTTCTTGAGCGGAAATCCTCGCCTTCGGGCCTCAAATCCGTGGAAAACTGGCCAAATCGGGCTGGGAAAACACAGGATAAAGCTGGACTAACTCCTTAGACAAGGTTTGGTCGGATCAAAACCAAAAATAACAATCCAAATCAAGAGATCGATCCAAAGGCAAATATGGGCTGTTTTTTGTGGGGATTTTCGAATTTTTGGTGGATAAAAGAAAAATTTGTGGGGGAAATCGTGAGCAACGAAGCTCTTGATACCAATATGTTGAGGGCAAACCTCTAGAGTGGCCCAATATTTCACGATTCCCTTTCAAATCGAGGGTGGAGTGCGGGGGAAGGAGGGAAGGATGAACACGACGAACACACGCACGAAGAACGCGATGAACACACACACGCAAAACCACGATAAACACCAATAGCTCACGCCGGCGGTGACCGGTCCGGCGCAATCCCTAGGATCGGCGTCGGGCGTAGGACTCTCTCTCGAGCCGGCATGGCGAGATGGGAGACTCGGTGATATCTTGACGTCTAGGCAAAGGAACACCGATGCCTAGGCCTTGTACAACGCGTAGGCACGATGCAAACTCCAACGAGGTTTGGGGATATTGGTGCTCCTTAGTCAAGGAGCATGAGGCAAGAACTAGATAGATCCACAAAGGGGTTTCCACTAATTCCAATATCATGCCTAGGGTTTACAATAGAGGTGGGGGTCTATATATAGGCCAGCCACAAGTTCAGGGGTAATTCAGGCATTAAAGTAGAGTTCTAGGCGAAGTAGAGGGTTACATGGGCCATAGGGCCCAGCTAGGCTCGCAGGCCCATCACTTGGGCCGGACACTTCGGGGCGAGTGAGCCGGACAGTCCGGGGTGGCCGGACACTCCGGGTCGAGTGCGCCGGACAGTCCGGCGTGGCCGGACACTCCGGGAAGTTTCCGGGCGGTGTCCGATTTGACCTTCTGAATGTCCACGCCAGGTCTGGGCTCGGGCAGGCCGGACACTCCGACTGAGTTGGGCCGGACACTCCGGGGTTGCCGGACACTCCGGATGGATTCGGGCGGACACTCCGGCGGCTTCAGCTCAGGTGCAGCTTCAGGGCTCGTGGGTCGACGCGGCGGGGGCTCGTACTTGATGATGCACAAAGTAGAGCTATGAAGTAGCACGCCATCCAAAGAGGTATCAAATTGGCACGAGGAGAGGAGTGAGTTCACCTTAGCTTGCAGTAGTTTGGCTCGAGCACGAGTCATGGGTCCACTTGGGGGACTGGTTGGTGTATATGTAGAAGCGTCCG
The DNA here is from genome assembly GCA_910589775.1 of Avena eriantha. NCBI lineage: Eukaryota > Viridiplantae > Streptophyta > Magnoliopsida > Poales > Poaceae > Avena > Avena eriantha. The sequence goes on along the minus strand of OU342745.1, from coordinate 202,109,154 downwards.
TAGGACGGGCTGCATCACTATCTTCCACACAATACGTTTAATCCTTTGTTGTCAGCAAACCGGTGATATTGACAACCTCACTGTAAGTTGGGGGCAAAGTTCTATGGTTGTGTTGTGCAGGATTCCAAGTTGGAAACAACACCTTGGAGGTGTTTCCTTGCTCCTACTGGTTCGATAACCTTGGTTTCATAACTGAGGGAAAACTTGCTAGTGTGCTCATCATACCTTCCTCTTGGGGTTCCCCAACGAACTCGATACATTTTGAGCCATCAAGCACTTTTTTTGGCGCCGTTGCCGGGAAGTCAAGGACATCTTCACAAGGGGAGTACCTCATAACCAATCTCTTACTTTGTTTTTTAGTTTTGCTTAGTTTATTTCTACTTTGTTTGCTTGTTTCTTTTATCAAAAAACCACAAAAAATAGTTGTTCTAGTTTGCTTCCTTTATTTAAAACACACAAAAATATTAGTTCCTATCTCAAGTTGCTATTATGTCTAGCATTGCTCCAATCACTATGTCGCCTGAGGAAATGATTTTTACTTTCAAACAAGGAGATTTCCTCCAATGCAATTAGGTTCAAATCACCCAACTTCTTTATGTTGAAAGTCTTGAAGTTGCACTTGTTTTTGCTTTACTATGCTTGTTGATTTGTGCTTTCATGATTTCTTTCTTTACAAGATTCCTATGCATAGGAAGTGGGTTAGACTTAAATGTCTTTTGAATTTTCTTCTTGATGCTCTCTTTTACTTCAATTCATATTTTTTATGTGAGCATCTTCTTAAACTATCAAGCCTAACTTAAAGGCGTTAAAGAAAAGTACTTATTGGGAGATAACCCAAAAGTTTTTGTTGAGTCTTGGAAGTAATTATTTCAGTAATAACCGCTCCTTATCCTCTTATTTGCTTTTTGTGCCAAGAGTAACCTCTAATGAGAGAGAAGTAATGATTGGAAAAGTTGCTGTCCCGAAGCAGATTTCTGTGCTTCACCGTAAAAATTCGTGTAAAATCTCTATACGTCCTTTTGAGGCGTGATGTTTTGTTCTTCTGCCCCAGGTTGTTATCTAACTTTCGTTAGTTCAACACTTTTTGATTTGAGCAACAGAAGGTCTTCGAAAAAATCCGTCTTTACCTGCTGATCTGTTTTGACAAATTTCTGCCATTATTTGCATTTGCTTCTTGTTGGTTCCTTTTTGAGTTCTTTTGGGGAATTGATATTTTTGAGGGAAGTGCTACAGTAGGTAGTGTTTTAATGGAAGTTTTATTGGTGTTAGAATAGAACCTAAAGACTTATTATCTTGATTGCACTAATGTTGCTAATAAAGTTTTGTATGAAGGAAAAAATTTCAGGTGTATGGAAGGAACGAGTAATGAGATGAAGGATGGACTAAAGCTCAAGCTTGGGGATGCCACAGGTGTCACCCCAAGAAATATCCAAGAAGTACAAGCGTCAAAGCCTAGGGATTCCCAAGGCATCCCCTTCTTCATCAATAAAAATCTCAGGTTTCTTCCAAACACTTCAGTTTTATTGTTTCATGCACAGTTGTGTTGTTTTTGGAGCGTCTTCTTTTTCGTTTTTGTTTTGGTTTTTCGTTTTCTTGGTTTGCTTAGTTTGCTAAATAAATTGGTTGGACCCCCTCTTTCATACATTGGTTTTCACATAGTTTGGTTTGGATTGGAAAAGAGTAGGAAAGTTCATGCTTAAGTGGTAAAGTGAGCTTGTTTTTGACTGTGGCCTATGCTTTGTCATGCCATGCTCGATATTGTTTTGTATTTATGCTTAGTATTCTTTGTTGTAGCATGACTTGTTATAAACAATTGAGATTGGTTAATGTGCCTTGGAAGGATCATGCGTTGTTTTAGCATATTAAAGCATAGTATTGTGGTATTCTCCTTTGATGCTTTATTTGGGTTGACTTGGCGCATGCTCACACCATGTTATGACTATCCCAAGTCACCATAGCCTTTATGATCCTTTAGTTTTCAACTTGTAGTATCACTTTATGTTTTGATCAATGATGTTTTGTCGCTCTGCATGATTATGGCCATTATTGCTCTCTTAGTTTGTCGCTCCCAATCTTTTTGTAGCCTCCAGAACCAAGTATGAGCTCCACTCATGCATCCAACTCCCTAAAACAAGTTATTCCAAAGAGTCTACCAAACCTACCTACTAGCATACACTATTCCAAGTATATTCATGTTTTTTTAGCCTTCCAAATTAAACTTGTTATGAGAAAACTAGTGATTAAAGCTCTCACGAACTTGATGGCACACTTTACTTTTCTTGCCCTTAATAAACTTGAACCATTGTCATGGGGAACGCTTTCAACATTGCACGGGTACTTGTACCTAGTTGATATCATGCTCTTTTGTCTATGGATGTCGTCGGTGTGAAATGAAAGGGGAGCTTGTAAGTCCATGGAGTTATGTAGATGTGTTAGAGAAACGCCTTGGCCGCTAGTCTAATCCATGCTGACATGGTGGAAACCTGCAGCGTAACCATAATGAGCTGCCTATGAAGCATTCTTCTTATAAAAAAGAGTCCTATATTGAGAAAAAAGAGAAAAAGAAAAAAAGATATTATGAAAAGAGGAAAGAGAGAAAAAAGCACCATATTCCCATGGTAAATAAGAAGATTGCTGAGATGCTCGTTGTCTGCTTGCCTTGTCATTTTGATATGGGGATTCTTCCGTATCATCGGGTAAGGGGTACCCCGTGGCGGTTCTCTATGATACACATGTACTTACGATGACAAGAACTTACCGGTGACTAAACTTGAGTAGCATGAGGAGCGGCCCTCGTATTCAAGAGACATGAGATTTCTAACTTATACTTTGTTAAACATGTACACCATAGTTTGTTCACTTTAACCTTAATCACCTTCAAGATGCTTATGATAGGGGCATTGAGAGCTGAAAGCTATAAGTACCATAATTTTTTGAAGCTCTTTATGAAACTTGAATCTCTGCTTCCTTCTATGAAGGCCTTTCTTCCACCATTAGATTGAGTTTCCATCTTCTATCTTTATGCACTACTTTGAGAGCATAGTGGCCATTCTTAGTTCTATGTGCATTGTCCCAAGACTTGTTGCTTGATGCATAAGTTTGATATTGCTTGTTTTAAACTATTTGTATCTAGTCACTCTTATAAACTTTGAAGGTGTCCTATGCATTTATATTTGCTACTCTATGAGGGACAAGCTGAATGCCATTATGCTATGTTTTATTTATGTGAAACAAACAAACGTCTTGCAAAGCATTGTTATTCATGAATCTTTTGTGTGTGCCTTTTCATGTTGCAACATAGTTGCTTTGTCTTATTGATAGAACTTTATCTTTCATATTATCTTGAAGTACTATGATCCCAGCTTTGAGTGTTTTACAAATACTTTGATCAAGTTTATGATGGTGCATGTCACCTCAAAAATTATTCTTTCTTTTTATCACCTACCTACTCGGGGACGAGCAGGAGTTAAGCTTGGGGATGTTGATACATTGCAAATGTATCTATAATTTTTGATGTTCCATGCTTGGTTTTATCTACTTTCTTACTATTTGTTCCAACTTTGGAGTACTTTTCATACACTTTCTTGGACTAACCTATTAACAAGATGCCACAGTGCCAGTTGCCTGTTTTCTGCTGTTTTGGGTTCCAGGAAAGTCAGAAAATGAATATTCTCGGAATTGGACGGGACAAAAGCCAAAGTTAATATTTTACCGGAAGACTCACAGAGCCAGAATACGAGACGGAGAGGGGCCACAGGGTGGCCACACCACCCCTAGGCGCGGGTCCCCCTTGGCCATGCCAGGGCATGGTGTGGGCCCCCTGGCCGGCCAACAACCTTGCCTCTTTCGCCTATATATCTCCCCTGAGGCAAAAACCCTAAATCGTCAAGCCTCCATCCATGAAAAGTTCCGCAGCGCTGCCGCCACCGAATGGGAGATTCGGGCGACAGAAAGTCTCTGTTCCGGCACCCTGCGGGGACGGGGAAGTGCCCCCGGAGCCATCTCCATCGATCTCCACCACCATCTCCATCGTTGTTGCTGATTCCCATGATGATGAGGGAGTAGTTCTCTCTCGAGGCTATGGGTTCTACCAGTAGCTATATGTTCATCTCTCTCTATATGCATGATCATATTGTGATCATGAGCTATGTAATCAAGTAGATCTACCTTGCTACTCAAGTGCTTTAATAGATCTCTGCTCTCCCCATGTGTGTGAAAGTGACAGCGTGCACACCATGGTGGCACTTAGGCCAGAGATTACAAATACTTGTTATGAGTTATATTTGGAGTTGGATGTCTCTATGAATTTGTGGTGTTTGTTGGAACCATCTAGTGCTCAAGGTGATAGTGTGGGGTTATCTAGATGGGAAAGGCTTACTTTGAGGTGTGCTATTATAGCCCTACCATCGATTAGAGTGTTCAACCGGAGAGTAGTTAAGAGTAGTATCATAAAGATAATATATTTATATGAGAGAGTTCACTAGTGAAAGTATGATCCCTAGGCCTTGTTTCTAAGCATTGATACACCGTTTGCTACTAGATCTGCTACATGTTTTCTTGCTTCCATCTTTATTTCAGTTTACCTTTAGTCTCTTCCACGCCATCAAGCTATTTTCTATCACCGTTACCACTTATAATTATCCATACCACTTGTATTTCACTATCTCTTCGCCGAACTAGTGCACCAATACACCTGACAAGTGTATTGGTTGTGTTGGGGACACAAGAGACTTCTTGTATCTTGATTGCAGGGTTGCTTGAGAGGGAATACCTTTGACCACTTCCTCCCTGAGTTCGATAAACCTTGGGTGATCCACTTAAGGGAAAACTTGCTGCTGTTCTACAAACCTCTGCACTTGGAGGCCCAACAACTATCTACAAGAATAGAAGTGCGTAGACATCAAGCCCGCCCTAGGAGCTGCCATGACCACCGTTCGAACTGCCGTCATCTACAACATCGTTCGCCCCCATCGCCGACCTTAGCTAAAGCCTAGGTGAGCCCCACATGACCCCCACCGCCGCGTTAGGGTTAAAACCTTGATACATTGCAAATGTATCTATAATTTTTTATGTTCCATGCTTGTTTTATCTACTTTCTTGTGTTTTGTCCACACTTTGGAGTAATTTTTATATGATTTCTTAGACTAACCTATTAACAAGAGCCACAGTGCCAGTTGCCTATTTTCAGCTGTTTTTGGTTCCAGGAAAGTCAGAAAATCAATATTATCGAAACTGGACCGGACAAAAGCCAAAGTTGATATTTTACCAGAATACGAGACGGGGGAGGGCTAGGGCCTGGCCACACCATGTGGTGGCGCGGGCTAGCCCTGGCCGCGCCACCAGGTTGTGTGGGCCCCCTAGCACTCCACCAACCTTGCCCTTTCGCTTATAAGAAGCCTCCGATACGAAAACCCTAAATCATCAAACCTCCACCCACGAATTTGCAGCCACCAAAGCCATGTTTTTGTCTCCCCCATAGATCCCATCTCCATGGGGAAGGGCACCCAAGAAGCCATGAAAGAAGGGTGCTAAGGGGCGGTGCTCCCCGGTGATACCGACGACAGGGAAGGAGTCCTCCGTGCCGCCACCGACTCTTCCCCGGAGCCATCTCCATCGATCTCCACCACCATCTCCATCACCGTTGCTGATTCCCATGATGAGGAGGGAGTAGTTCTCTCTCGAGGCTAAGGGTTCTACCGGTAGCTATCTGTTCATCTCTCTCTCTATGCATGATCATATTGTGATCATGAGCTTTGTAATCAAGTAGATATACCTTGCTACTCAAGTGCTTTATTAGATCTCTGCTCTCCCCATGTGTGTGAAAGTGACAACGTGCACACCATGGTGGCACTTAGGCTAGAGATTACAAATACTTGTTATGAGTTATATTTGGAGTTGGATGTTTCTATGAAATTGTGGTGTTTGTTGGACTCATCTAGTACTCAAGGTGACAGTGTGGGGTTTTCTAGATGGGAAAGGCTTACTTTGAGGTGTGCTGTTATAGCCCTACCATCGATTAGAGTGTCCAACCGGAGAGTAGTTAAGAGTAGTATCATAAAGAGAAGATATTTATATGAGAGTGTTCACTAGTGAAAGTATGATCCCTAGGCCTTGTTTCTAAGCATTGATACACCGTTTGCAATTAGATCTATTTACATGCTTGCTTGCTTCCATCTTTATTTCAGTTTGCCTTTAGTCTTTTCCACGCCATCAATCTATTTTCCATCACCATTACCACTTATAATTATCAATCCCACTCGTGTTTCACTATCTCTTCGCCGAACTAGTGCACCTATACACCTGACAAGTGTATTGGGTGTGTTGGGGACACAAGAGACTTCTTGTATCTTGATTGCAGGGTTGCTTGAGAGGGGATACCTTTGAACACTTCCTCCCTGAGTTCGATAAACCTTGGGTAATCCACTTAAGGGAAAACTTGTTGCTGTTCTACCAACCTCTGCACTTGGAGGCCCAACAACTGTCTATAAGAATAGAAGTGCGTAGACATCAAGCTATTTTCTAGCGCCGTTGGCGAGGAGGAAAGGTAAAAGGTATTCACACCGGAGGATTAAATAAGAAGAACCTCCCACGACAAACGCCTATTTTCCGGTGTGAGTGCTCGAAGTTATTTCCTTTAGATTCTGCAATTTTGTCTTTTGTTTCTTGTTTTCACTAGTTAGGCTTAATGGAAAACAACAACAAAATTAGAGAGCTTTATAGTATTTATCTTAAGTTAGGACATGAAGTGTTTGAAGAGAAAATTTAAAAACCTATGGAACTTTATTTGCATGCTAATAGCAATGTTGTTAGTATGAACTCTTTGGACACCATTATTGCTAATGTTATGGAAAAGTCTAAGCTTGGGGAAGCTAGTTTTTATGAAAATGATCTTTTTAGTTCCCCAACTTTGGAAGATAGCTATTCTATTGCTTATGATGATACCAAACCTCCAATATACGATGATTACAATGATGACTATGATATTTTCAGTCCACCTACCATTGAGGAGGAAATCAATTATGATTACAATATGCCTCCTATATTTGATGATTATGGTGATGAGAATAATAATGATAGCTATTTTGTTGAATTTTCTCTCACTACAATTAATAAGAATGACTATGTTTATGTGGAGAGTATTAATTCTTTTATGCATGTGGATCATGATAAAAATGGTTTATGTGATAGTTATATTTTTAATTTTATTCATGTTGCTACTGAAAGTTATTATGTGAGAGGGATACATGGTTCTATGCATCTCAATAATATTAAGTTTCCCCTCTTTATGTTGAAAGTCTTGAAGTTGCACTTGTTTTGCTTTCCTATGATTGTTGCTTTGTGCTTTCATAACTTGTTTATTTACAAGATTCCTATGCATAGTAAGTCGGTTAGACTTAAATGTGTTTTGAATTTGCTTCTTGATGCTCTCTTGTACTTCAATTCATATTTCCTATGTGAGCATCTTCTCAAACTATCATGCCTAACTTAAAGGCGTTAAAGAAAAGTACTTATTGGGAGATAACCCAGAAGTTTTAGATGAGTCTTGGAAGTTATTACTTCAGTAATAACCGCTCCTTTTCCTTTTTATTTGCTTTTTTGTGCCAAGAGTAACCTCTAATGAGAGAGAAGTAATGATTGGGAAAGTTGCTGTCGCAAAACAGATTTTTGTGCTTCACCGTAATAATTCGTGTAAAATCTCTGAACGTCTTTTTGAGGCGTGAATTTTTGTGCTTCTGCCCCAGGGTGTTATCTAACTTTAGTTAGCTCAACACTTTTTTATTTGAGCAACATAAGGTCTTCGAAAAAATTCGTCTTTCCCTGCTGGTCCGTTTTGACAGATTTCTGCCATTTTCTGCATTTGCTTCTTGTTGGTTCATTTTGAGTTCTTTTGGGGAATTGAGCTTTTTGAGGCAAGTGCTACAGTAGCTAATGTTCTAATGGAAGTTTATTGGTGTTGAAACTGAACCTAAAGACTTATTATCTTGAGTGCACTAATGTTGCTAATAAAGATTGTGTGAAGTTTTGTATGAAGGAAAATTTCAGGTGTATGGAAGGAATGAGTAATGAGATGAAGAATGGACTAAAGCTCAAGCTTGGGGATGTCACGCGTGTCATCCCAAGAAATCAAGAAGTACAAGCTTCAAAGCTTGGGGATGCCCAAGGCATCCACTTCTTCATCAATAAAAAATTCAGGTTTCTTCCAAACACTTCATTTTTATTGTTTTATGCACAGTTGTGTTGTTCTTGAAGCGTCTTTGTTTTCATTTTTAGTTTTAGTTTGCTTGGTTTGCTTAGTTTTCTTGAATAAGTTGGTTGGATCCCAACACACTTCTTTTGGAGAGAGACACACTCCGTTTTCATTGCCTAGAACACTCTAGTTTTCATTCTTATTGTTTTGTGAGTGTTCTCTTTTCCTAGCACCGTGTTTAGCCTTAGTTTTCTCGTGCTTTCAGCTTAGAAATTTTTAGTTCTTATTTGTGGATTCGTGAGACAATCTCACTGATCTTTATTTATTATCATCTTTGTGAGTTGTTTCAAATAGTTTGGTTTGGATTGGAAAAGAGTAGGAAAGTTCATGCTTAAGTGGTAAAGAGAGCCTGTTTTTGACAGTGGCCTATGCTTTGTCATGCCATTCTTGATATTGTTTTTGCTTTATGCTTAGTATTCTTTCCTATAGGATGACATGTTATAAACAATTGAGATTGCTTAATGTGCCTTGGATGAATCATCCGTTGTTTTAGCATATTAAAGCATAGCATAGTGGTATTCTCCTTTGATGCTTTATTTGGGTTGACTTGGCACATGCTCACACCATGTTATGACTATCTCAAGTCACAATAGCCTTAATGATCCTTTAGTTTTTAACTTGTAGTATCACTTTATGCTTTGATCAATGATGTTTTGTCGCAATGCATTATTATGGCCATTACTGCTCTCTTAGTTGTCGCTCCCAGTATTTTGCTAGCCTCCACAACCAAGTATGAGTTCCACTCATGCATCCAACTCCCTAAACCAAGTTATTCCAAAGAGTCCACCATACCTACCTACTAGCTTATGCTATTCCAAGTATATTCATGCTTTTGTTTACCTTCCAAATTAAACTTGTTATGAGAAAACTAGTGATTAAAGCTCTCACGAACTTGATGGCACACTTTACTTTTTTGCATCTAGTAAACTTGAACCATTGGGTCCTTCTTTGTTGCGTATATGCCTGCGCTTTATAAGTTTAAATTAGCAGAACCATGTATCATGGGGAACGCTTTCAACATTGCACTTGTACTTTGTACCCCGTTGATACCATGTTCTTTTGCTTATGGATCCCGGCGGTGTGAAATAAAAGTGGAACTTGTAAGATCATGGAGTTTGTATGTGTGTTAGAGAAACGCCTAGGCCGCTAGCCTAAGCCATGCCTAATCATGGTGGAAACTTGCAGCATCACCATAATGATCACTCTATGAAGCATCCTCAATAAAAACCTATGCAAATAGCAAATAAAAAGATCGCTGAGATGCTCATTGTATGCTTGCCTTGTCATTTTGATTATGGGAAAGCTCCTGTATCATGTGCAAGGGGTACCCCGTTGGCGGTTCTTAATGATACACATGTACTTACAATGACAAAAGCTTACTCGTGACTGAAGTTGAGTAGCATGAGGATCGGTCTTCGTAAGTAAGGGGCATGAGATTTCGGTTTATAACTTGTCAAGCATATCCTCTTAGTTGTGTCACTTTAACCTTAATCACCTTAAAGATGCTTATGATAGGGGCAATGAGAGCTGAAAGCTATAAGTACCATAATTTTTGGAAGCTCTTTATGAGACTTGAATCCCTACTTCCTTTTATAAAAAGGCCTTTCTTCCACCATTATATCGAGTCTCCACCTTCTATCTTTATGCACCTACTTTGAGAGCATAGTGGCCATTCTTAGTTCTATGTGCATTGTCCCAAGACTAGTTGATTGATGCATAACTTGTTATTGCTTGTTTTAAACTATTGTATCTAGTCACTCTTATGAACTTTGAAGGTGTCCTATGCATTTATATTTGCTACTCTATTGAGGGACAAGCTGAATACTATTATGCCATGTTTTCTTTATGTGAAAAAACAAACATCTTGCAAAGAATTGTTATTCATGAATCTTTTGTTTGTGCCTTTTCATGTTGCAACACAGTTTCTTTGTCTTATTGCTAGAACTTTATCTTTCATGCTATATTGAACTACTATGATCCCAACTATCAATGTTTTAAATACTTTGATCAAGTTTATGATGGTGCATGTCACCTCAAAAATTATTATTTCTTTTTATCAGTTACCTACTCGAGGACGAGCAAGAGTTAAGCTTGGGGATGTTGATACATTGCAAATGTATCTATAATTTTTGATGTTCCATGCTTGGTTTTATCTACTTTCTTGTGTTTTGTCCACATTTTGGTGTACTTTTTATATGATTTCTAGGACTAACCTATTAACAAGAGCCACAGTGCCAGTTGCCTGTTTTCTGCTATTTTTGGTTCCAGGAAAGTCAGAAAATCAATATTCTCGGAATTGGACCGGACAAAAGCCAAAGTTGATATTTTACCGGAAGACTCACGGAGCCAGAATACGAGACGGAGGAGGGCTAGGGCCTGGCCACACCATGTGGTGGCGCGGGCTAGCCCTGGCCACGCCACCAGTTGGTGTAGGCCCCCTGGCACTCCACCGACCTTGCCCTTTCGGCTATAAGAAGCCTCCGATATGAAAACCCTAAATCATCAAACCTCCACCCACGAATTTGCAGCCACCAAAGCCACGTTTTTTATCTCCCCCATAGATCCCATCTCCATGGGGAAGGGCTCCCAAGAAGCCATGAAGGAAGGGTGCTAAGGGGCGGTGCTCCCCTGTGATACCGGCGACGGGGAAGGAGTCCTCCGCGCCACCGCCGACTCTTCCCCAGAGCCATCTCCATCGATCTCCACCACCATCTCCATCACCATTGCTGATTTCCATGATGAGGAGGGAGTAGTTCTATCTCAAGGCTAAGGGTTCTACCGGTAGCTATGTGTTCATCTCTCTCTCTATGCATGATCATATTGTGATCATGAGCTTTGTAATCAAGTAGATCTACCTTGCTACTCAAGTGCTTTATTAGATCTCTGCTCTCCCCATGTGTGTGAAAGTGACAGCGTGCACACCATAGTGGCACTTAGGCTAGAGATTACAAATACTTATTATGAGTTATATTTGGAGTTGGATGTTTCTATGAAATTGTGGTGTTTGTTGTACTCATCTAGTACTCAGGGTGACAGTGTGGGGTTTTCTAGATGGGAAAGGCTTACTTTGAGGTGTGCTGTTATAGCCCTACCATCGATTAGAGTGTCCAACTGGAGAGTAGTTAAGAGTAGTATCATAAAGAGAAGATATTTATATGAGAGTGTTCACTAGTGAAAGTATGATCCCTAGGCCTTGTTTCTAAGCATTGATACACCGTTTGCAATTAGATCTATTTACATGCTTCCTTGCTTCCATCTTTATTTCAGTTTGCCTTTAGTCTTTTCCACGCCATCAATCTATTTTCCATCACCGTTACAACTTATAATTATGCATCCCACTTGTGTTTCACTATCTCTTCGCCAAACTAGTGCACCTATGCACCTGACAAATGTATTGGGTGTGTTGGGGACACAAGAGACTTCTTGTATCTTGATTGCAGGGTTGCTTGAGAGGGGATACCTTTGACCAGTTCCTCCCTGAGTTCGATAAACCTTGGGTAATCCACTTAAGGGAAAACTTGCTGCTGTTCTACAAACCTCTGCACTTGGTGGCCCAACAACTGTCTACAAGAATAGAAGTGCGTAGACATCAAACCTCGCCGGAGTTGTTCGTCGTTGACGAGGAGCCTCAGCCATTAGATTAGATTCTAATCGTAGGGCCTAGAATGCACGATACCGTTTCGGGTAGATTGAATCGCTGACTAGTGGGGCTGTTCTGTCAGTAGCCTACTGTGCCACGCTGTGTAGATTGGACCGGCCCAATTAGTTTCCCGCGCAGACCTGTGAATTGAAATAATTATTTTTCAATTTAGTTAAAACCAGATTATGTCAGTAGATTCAAAAATAAATTCAAAGAGTTTCACTATACCAAATTGAATGATTCCAATTATGTTAGAAAGGTATTGAAATTATCTATCCAAGCCCGTTGGATTCAAATCATTTGGAGTTAGAGATCACCCATAGTAAAAATAACAAGACAGAGACTTCTCCAACTTCAAACATTTTTCAAATATCAACCCTAAATGATTTTGAGTTGATTCCAACTCTCAAAAATCACATTTGATAAGATCTATCTGAACATAAAAATATTTAGGTTTACATACAGTGACATTGGACTAGTACAAAATGAATGCTATATAGGCATTTCTAGTCACTTTAATTCTATTAAATGATAATCTTAAACTTTATAAAATATGACCAACACTTTAAATCACATTCCATGTATTAGAATATGTGGTGATGACATGTGTCAACATGATCCCATATTTTAATTGGAGAATATTAAATCTTAAGTATTTTTCAATGAGTAGAAATTACTTTTCTAAAATAAAATAAACAAGATTTAGTCTTTATTTCATGTGATGTTTGAGAACCTTAGTGTGCTAAATAGAAATAGTTAAGTATTGTTTGGTGATTGTGTACCCCGTATTCATCTATAGACGATAGTACCGACCCGGGATACGAGGAGGAGGAGTACTACCAATAAGAAGAAGAAGAAAACTTCAACCACTTCACTACTCAAGACAAGCTAGAGCTATGCAAGTTAACACTTGCCCACTTCGTCACTTAAGCAAGATGCATTAGGCATGCTTTGGTTATACAACTTTGATTATACCCATCCCAAGTTTTACTTGCAAGCTTTACTCTTTTACTTTACTAAAGTTCTTTACTTTTAGTTAGTGATTTGTGAGTATTGGAAAAATAGAATAGATACCATAAAGAGTATAAAAGTAGGCCTAACTAGTTATATGTAGATGTCATTCCATGGCATGAGATTGGAGATTAGCACCCCTCATTAGGGAATACCCTCAACTTTAGTGGCTAGTGCTAAGCATAAAATTTATCACTTTAGATGGGAATACTTGGTGAAAATGATTATGAAAACCTTGGAATGAAGATTCATTCTATTGAAATGTTTTGACATGTGTTGAGAGACGCAAAAGGATTTTGATGATGAAAATGTTAAGGCATGAGCCTTAGCCCTTTATAAAAACTGATGGTTGGGTTCGGGTGCGATACCATTCCAATTTTACCGTACAACCACAATACCTGAATTGGGTAGGGCTTAGCCGGAAGTTTATAAGCCTTAGTATGGGTTCCCTTGTGGAAGAGGTTGAGCGGAGGCTACCTCGTGATGAATGTCCACCTATGTAGTGCCCAGGATGGCAGATAGCCATGGCTGGGAGGCCAAGCTCATAGGAGAGGTGCATATAATAGAGTGTGTAATTGAAAGGTTATGATTGATTATCCGCATATTAAGTATGATGATTCAAGGTTATCCCTGACGGGTGTATCGAATTTTGTGGTGAAAGTGTACCACCTCTACAGAGTGTCAAACTATTCTAATAGCCGCGTCCACGGTCATGGATAGTTGGAGTGGCCATACTGTTCCATCGTTAGATGTTTTCAAAATGATTTGTGAAGTGAACTATGACTTTGACTTGACCACAACAGGATTGTGGACATGAAAACTAGTTTCCCAATTAGGTGATGTAGAACATTAAATTAGTTTTCTTTACTTCTAAACTCAGTATGAAATAAACTTGGCTTTTTGCAAATAAACCTAGAGCTTAAGATTCCTACTAGAAATACCTTACTTGTTAGTGATAGTTTTGTGAGTACTTAAAGAGTACTCATGGCTTTGTACCTGGCTATTCTCGTGGCTAGACTATGAGGAGGACTACCAGGATGATGGATAGCAGGATGTCTACGACAACTACGATCATCTCCCATCGTCAGCATTGCCTGTGACCCTGAAGATGGAGCCCACTACTACATTTATTATTCCACTGCTTTGATTGTATTAAGACTGGATCATGAGATCCTTTATTTGTAAGACCTTATTATGGTTTGTAATGGATGACGTACTGTGATATCAATCTGTTATGTCTTGCAAAAATGGTAATCCTAGGATTACGAGGTATGGCATAACATGCAAATGGGATTAAAAATCCGGGTGTTGACAGTTTGACACATGGACTGTCATTGCATGTGTTCTTTTCCAAACCACAATGATCCACATGACCACATAAACTAAAGTGGGTGTGATGATGCAACCGATGTCACACTGGTGCTCCATTGCATGCGGCAGATGCATTCCAACATGCTCTTGGGATTTCCAACCATGGTTTAACACATGGACTGTCATTGCATGTGTTCTTTTCCAAACCACAATGATCCACATGACCACATAAAATGAAGTGGGTGTGGTGATGCAACTTCTGTCACACTGGTGCTCCATTGTATATGGCAGTTGCATTCCAACTTGTTCTTCGGCTTTCTGACCATGGTTTTACACATGGTGTGTCATTGCATGTGTTCTTTTCCAAACAACAACGATCCACATAACCATACAGACTCACCTAGGTGTGGTGATGCAACCTCTATCACACTAGTGCTCCATTGCATGTGTCAGTTACATTCCAACATATTCTTGGTCTTTCTGACCATGGTTCGACACATGGAGTGTCATTGCATGTCTTCTTTTCCAAACCACAATGATCCACATGACCACACACACTCAAGTGGGTGTGGTGATGCAACATCTGTCACACTAGTCCTCCATTGCAAGTGACAGTTGCATTCAAACATGATCTTGGGATTTCTGAGCCTGGTTTGACACATGGAGTGGCATTGCATGTGTTCTTTTCCAAACCACAATGATCCACATGACCACACACAATGAAGTGGCTGTGGTGATGCAACCTCGGCCACACTGGTCCTCCATTGCATGTGGTAGTTGCATTCCAACATGATATTGGGCTTTCTGACCATGGTTTGACACATGGAGTGTCATTACATGTGTTCTTCTCCAAACCACAATGATCCATATGACCACACACACTCAAGTGGGTGTGGTGATGCAAGCTCTGTCACACTGGTGCTCCATTGTATGTGGCAGTTGCATTCCAACATGTTCTTCGGCTTTCTGACCATGGTTTTACACATGGTGTGTCATTGCATGTGTTCTTTTCCAAACAACACCGATCCACATAACCATACAAACTCACCTAGGTGTGGTGATGCAACCTCTATCACACTAGTGCTCCATTGCATGTGTCAGTTACATTCCAACATGTCCTTGGTCTTTCTGACCATGGTTTGACACATGGAGTGTCATTGCATGTCTTCTTCCAAACCACAATGATCCACATGACCAAACACACTCAAGTGGGTTTGGTGATGCAACCTCTGCCACATTGGTGTTCCATTGCATTTGGAAGTTGCATGCCAACATGTTCTTCGGGCTTTCTGACCATGGTTTGACACATGCAGTGTCATTGCATGCGTTCTTTTTCAACTCACAATGATCCACATGACCACACACAATGAAGTGGGTGTGGTGATGCAACCTCGGCCACACTGGTCCTCCATTGCATGTGGTAGTTGCATTCCAACTTGATATTGCGCTTTCTGACCATGGTTTGACACATGGAGTGTCATTACATGTGTTCTTCTCCAAACAACGATGATCCATATGACCACACACACTCAAGTGGGTGTGGTGATGCAACCTCTATCGCACTGGTGGTCCATTGCCCGTGGAAGTTACATTCCAACATGTTCTTGGGCTTTCTGACCATGGTTTGACACATGGAGTGTCATTACATGAGTTCTTTTCGAAACCACATTTATCCACATGACCACACACACACTCAAGTGGTTGTGGTGATGCAACCTCTCTCACACTGGTCCTCCATTTAATATGGCAGTTGCATTCCAACATGATCTTGGGCTTTCTAACCATGGTTTGACACGTGGACTGTCATTGCATGTCTTCTTGTCCAAACCAAAATGATTCACATGACCACATAAACTCAAGTGGGTGTGGTGATGCAACCTCTATCACACTGGTGCTCCATTGCATGCGGAAGTGCATTCCAACATGCTCTTGGGATTTCCCACCCTGGTTTGACACATGGAGTCTCATTGCATGTGTTCTTTTTCAAACCACAATGATCCACATGACCACACACAATGAACTGGGTGTGCTCATGCAACCTCTTTTTCACTGGTGCTCCATTGCATGTGGCAGTTTCATTCCAAAATGTTCTTGGGATTTCTGACCATGGTTTGACACATGGAATGTCATTGTATGTGTTCATTTCCAAACCAGAATGATCCAGATGACCACACATACTCAAGTGGGTGTGGTGATGCAACCTCTATCACACTAGTACTCCATTGCATGTGGCAGTTACGTTCTGACATGTTCTTGGGCTTTCTGACCATGGTTTGACAATGTAGTGTCATTACATACGTTCTTTTCGAAACCACATTAATCCACATGACCACACACACTCAAGTGGGTGTGGCGATGCAACCTCTGTCACACTGGCCCTCCATTACATGTGGTAGTTGGATTCCAACATGTTCTTAGTCTTTCTGAGCATGGTTTAATACATGGAGTGTCATTACATTTGTTCTTTTCATAACCACATTGATCCACATGACCACACACACTGAAGTGGGAGTGGTGATGCAACCTCTGTCACACTGGTCATCCATTGCAAGTGGCAATTGCATTCCAACATGATCTTGGGCTTTCTGATCCTAGTTTGACACATGGAGTGTCATTTCATGCGTTCTTTACCAAACCAGAATGATCCACATGACCACACACAATGAAGTGGGTGTGGTGATGCAACCTCTGTCACACTGGTGCTCCACTTCATGTGTTAGTTACATTCCAGCATGTTCTTGGTCTTTCTGACCATTATTTGACACATGAAGTGTCATTGCATGTGCTCTTTTCCAAACCACAATAATCAATAGGACCACACACACTCAAGTGGGTGTGGTGATGTAAGCTCTGTCACACAGGTGCTCCATTGAATGTGGCAGTTACATTCCAACATATTCTTGGGCTTTCTGACCGTGGTTTGACACATGGAGTGTCATTATATGTGTTCTTTTCCAAACCACAATGATTCACATGACCACACACACTCAAGTGGGCGTGGTGATGCAACCTCTGTCACACTACTGCTCCATTGCATGTGGCAGTTGTATTCCAACATGTTCTAGGGCTTTCTGACCAGTGTTTGACACATGAAGTGTCATTGCATGTGATCTTTTGAAAACAAAAATGATCCACACGACCACACACACTCAAGTGGGTGTGGTGATGCAACCTCTGTCACACTGGTGCTCCATTGCATGTGGTAGTTGCATTCCAAAATGTTCTTGGGCATTCTGACCAACGTTTGACACATGGAGTGTCATTGCATGTGTTTTTTTCCAAACCAAAAAGATCCAAATGACCACACACACTCAAGTGGGCATGGTGATGCAACCTCTGTTACAGTACTGCTCCATTGCATGTGGCAGTTGTATTCCAACATGTTCTAGGGCTTTCCGACCAGTGTTTGACACATGAAGTGTCATTGCGTGTGATCTTTTCCAAACCACAATGATCCACATGACCACACACACTCAAGTGGGTGTGGTGATGCAACCTCTGTCACACTGGTGCTCCATTGCATGTGGTAGTTGCATTCCAAAATGTTCTTGGGCATTCTGACCATCGTTTCACACATGGATTGTCATTGCATGTGTTCTTTTCCAAACCAAAATGATCCACATGACAACACACATTCAAGTGGGTGTGGTGATGCAACCTGTGTCACACTAGTGCTCCATTGCATGTGGTAGTTGCATTCCAACATGTTCTAGGTCTTTTTGACGATTGTTTAACACATGTAGTGCCATTGCATGTGATGTTTTCCAAACCACAACGATCCACATGACCACATACACTCAAGTGGGTGTGGTGATGCAACCTAGGTCACATAGTGCTCCATTGCGTGTGTCAGTTGCATTCCAACATGTTCTAGGGCTTTCTGTCCATTGTTTGACACATGGAGTGTCATTGCATGGATCTTTTCCAAACCACTGGTGTTCCATTGCATTTGCCAGTTGCATTGCAACATGTTCTTCGGGATTTCTGACCATGGTTTGACACATCGAGTGTCATCTCATGTGTTCTTTTCCAACCCACAATGATCCACATGACCACACCCAATGAAGTGGGTGTCGTGATGCAACCTCTGTCACACTGGTCCTCCATTGCATCTGGTAGTTGCATTTCAACATGATCTTGGTCATTTTGACCATGGTTTGACACATGGAGTGTCATTGCATGTCTTCTTTTCCAAACCACAATGATCCACATGACCACACAAAATAAAGTAGGTATGGTGATGCAACCTCTTTCACTCTGGTGCTCCATTGCATGTGGCAGTTGTATTCCAACATGTTCTAGGGCTTTCTGACCAGTGTTTGACACATGGAGTGTCATTGCATGTGATCTTTTGAAAACCAAAATGATCCACACGACCACACACACTCAAGTGGGTGTGGTGATGCAACCTCTGTCACACTGGTGCTCCATTGCATGTGGTAGTTGCATTCCAAAATGTTCTTGGGCATTCTGACCAACGTTTGACACATGGAGTGTCATTGCATGTGTTTTTTCCAAACCAAAAAGATCCAAATGACCACACACACTCAAGTGGGCATGGTGATGCAACCTCTGTTACACTACTGCTCCATTGCATGTGGCAGTTGTATTCCAACATGTTCTAGGGCTTTCCGACCAGTGTTTGACACATGAAGTGTCATTGCGTGTGATCTTTTCCAAACCACAATGATCCACATGACCACACACCCTCAAGTGGGTGTGGTGATGCAACCTCTGTCACACTGGTGCTCCATTGCATGTGGTAGTTGCATTCCAAAATGTTCTTGGGCATTCTGACCATCGTTTCACACATGGATTGTCATTGCATGTGTTCTTTTCCAAACCAAAATGATCCACATGACAAGACACATTCAAGTGGGTGTGGTGATGCAACCTGTGTCACACTAGTGCTCCATTGCATGTGGTAGTTGCATTCCAACATGTTCTAGGTCTTTTTGACGATTGTTTAACACATGTAGTGCCATTGGATGTGATGTTTTCCAAACCACAACGATCCACATGACCACATACACTCAAGTGGGTGTGGTGATGCAACCTAGGTCACATAGTGCTCCATTGCGTGTGTCAGTTGCATTCCAACATGTTCTAGGGCTTTCTGTCCATTGTTTGACACATGGAGTGTCATTGCATGGATCTTTTCCAAACCACTGGTGTTCCATTGCATTTGGCAGTTGCATTCCAACATGTTATTCGGGATTTCTGACCATGGTTTGACACATCGAGTGTCATTTCATGTGTTCTTTTCCAACCCACAATGATCCACATGACCACACCCAATGAAGTGGGTGTCGTGATGCAACCTCTGTCACACTGGTCCTCCATTGCATCTGGTAGTTGCATTTCAACATGATCTTGGTCATTTTGACCATGGTTTGACACATGGAGTGTCATTGCATGTCTTCTTTTCCAAACCACAATGATCCACATGACCACACAAAATAAAGTAGGTATGGTGATGCAACCTCTTTCACTCTGGTGCTCCATTGCATGTGTCAGTGACATTCCAACATGTTCTTGGTCATTCTGACCATTATTTGACACATGGAGTGTCATTGCATGTGTTCTTTTTGAAACCACATTGATCCACATGACCACACACACTCAATTGGGTGTGGTGATGCAACCTATGTCACACTGGTCCTCCATTTCATGTGGAAGTTGCATTCCAACATGATCTTGGGCTATCTGACCATGGTTTGACACATGGAGTGTAATTGCATGTGTTCTTTTCCAAACCACAATGATCAGAATGACCACAGAAACTCAAGTGGGTGTGGTGATGCAACCTCTGTCACATTGGTGCTCCATTGCATGCAGCAGTTACATTCCAACATCTTCTTGGGCTTTCTGACCATGGTTTGACACATGGAGTGTCATTACATGTCTTCTTCTCCAAACCACAATGATCCATATGACCACACACACTCAAGTGGGTGTGGTGATGCAAGCTCTGTCACACTGGTGCTCCATTGTATGTGGCAGTTGCATTCCAACATGTTCTTCGGCTTTCTGACCATGGTTTTACACATGGTGTGTCATTGCATGTGTTCTTTTCCAAACAACACCGATCCACATAACCATACAAACTCACCTAGGTGTGGTGATGCAACCTCTATCACACTAGTGCTCCATTGCATGTGTCAGTTACATTCCAACATGTTCTTGGTCTTTCTGACCATGGTTTGACACATGGAGTGCCATTGCATGTCTTCTTCCAAACCACAATGATCCACATGACCAAACACACTCAAGTGGGTTTGGTGATGCAACCTCTGCCACATTGGTGTTCCATTGCATTTGGAAGTTGCATGCCAACATGTTCTTCGGGCTTTCTGACCATGGTTTGACACATGCAGTGTCATTGCATGCGTTCTTTTTCAACTCACAATGATCCACATGACCACACACAATGAAGGGGGTGTGGTGATGCAACCTCGGCCACACTGGTCCTCCATTGCATGTGGTAGTTGCATTCCAACTTGATATTGGGCTTTCTGACCATGGTTTGACACATGGAGTGTCATTACATGTGTTCTTCTCCAAACCACGATGATCCATATGACCACACACACTCAAGTGGGTGTGGTGATGCAACCTCTATCGCACTGGTGGTCCATTGCCCGTGGAAGTTACATTCCAACATGTTCTTGGGCTTTCTGACCATGGTTTGACACATGGAGTGTCATTACATGAGTTCTTTTCGACACCACATTTATCCACATGACCACACACACACTCAAGTGGTTGTGGTGATGCAACCTCTCTCACACTGGTCCTCCATTTAATATGGCAGTTGCATTCCAACATGATCTTGGGATTTCTAACCATGGTTTGACACGTGGACTGTCATTGCATGTCTTCTTTTCCAAACCAAAATGATTCACATGACCACATAAACTCAAGTGGGTGTGGTGATGCAACCTCTGTCACACTGGTGCTCAATTGCATGCGGAAGTGCATTCCAACATGCCCTTGGGATTTCCCACCCTGGTTTGACAC
Source organism: Avena eriantha (assembly GCA_910589775.1). Taxonomy (NCBI): domain Eukaryota; kingdom Viridiplantae; phylum Streptophyta; class Magnoliopsida; order Poales; family Poaceae; genus Avena; species Avena eriantha. The sequence goes on along the minus strand of OU342745.1, from coordinate 202,087,924 downwards.
ATGGAGTCTCATTGCATGTGTTCTTTTTCAAACCACAATGATCCACATGACCACACACAATGAACTGGGTGTGCTCATGCAACCTCTTTTTCACTGGTGCTCCATTGCATGTGGCAGTTTCATTCCAAAATGTTCTTGGGCTTTCTGACCATGGTTTGACACATGGAATGTCATTGTATGTGTTCATTTCCAAACAAAAATGATCCAGATGACCACACATACTCAAGTGGGTGTGGTGATGCAACCTCTATCACACTAGTACTCCATTGCATGTGGCAGTTACGTTCTGACATGTTCTTGGGCTTTCTGACCATGGTTTGACAATGTAGTGTCATTACATACGTTCTTTTCGAAACCACATTAATGCACATGACCACACACACTCAAGTGGGTGTGGCGATGCAACCTCTGTCACACTGGCCCTCCATTACATGTGGTAGTTGCATTCCAACATGTTCTTGGTCTTTCTGAGCATGGTTTAATACATGGAGTGTCATTACATTTGTTCTTTTCATAACCACATTGATCCACATGACCACACACACTGAAGTGGGAGTGGTGATGCAACCTCTGTCACACTGGTCATCCATTGCAAGTGGCAATTGCATTCCAACATGATCTTGGGCTTTCTGATCCTAGTTTGACACATGGAGTGTCATTTCATGCGTTCTTTACCAAACCAGAATGATCCACATGACCACACACAATGAAGTGGGTGTGGTGATGCAACCTCTGTCACACTGGTGCTCCACTTCATGTGTTAGTTACATTCCAGCATGTTCTTGGTCTTTCTGACCATTATTTGACACATGAAGTGTCATTGCATGTGCTCTTTTCCAAACCACAATAATCAATAGGACCACACACACTCAAGTGGGTGTGGTGATGTAAGCTCTGTCACACAGGTGCTCCATTGAATGTGGCAGTTACATTCCAACATATTCTTGGGCTTTCTGACCGTGGTTTGACACATGGAGTGTCATTATATGTGTTCTTTTCCAAACCACAATGATTCACATGACCACACACACTCAAGTGGGCGTGGTGATGCAACCTCTGTCACACTACTGCTCCATTGCATGTGGCAGTTGTATTCCAACATGTTCTAGGGCTTTCTGACCAGTGTTTGACACATGAAGTGTCATTGCATGTGATCTTTTGAAAACCAAAATGATCCACACGACCACACACACTCAAGTGGGTGTGGTGATGCAACCTCTGTCACACTGGTGCTCCATTGCATGTGGTAGTTGCATTCCAAAATGTTCTTGGGCCTTCTGACCAACGTTTGACACATGGAGTGTCATTGCATGTGTTTTTTTCCAAACCAAAAAGATCCAAATGACCACACACACTCAAGTGGGCATGGTGATGCAACCTCTGTTACAGTACTGCTCCATTGCATGTGGCAGTTGTATTCCAACATGTTCTAGGGCTTTCCGACCAGTGTTTGACACATGAAGTGTCATTGCGTGTGATCTTTTCCAAACCACAATGATCCACATGACCACACACACTCAAGTGGGTGTGGTGATGCAACCTCTGTCACACTGGTGCTCCATTGCATATGGTAGTTGCATTCCAAAATGTTCTTGGGCATTCTGACCATCGTTTCACACATGGATTGTCATTGCATGTGTTCTTTTCCAAACCAAAATGATCCACATGACAACACACATTCAAGTGGGTGTGGTGATGCAACCTGTGTCACACTAGTGCTCCATTGCATGTGGTAGTTGCATTCCAACATGTTCTAGGTCTTTTTGACGATTGTTTAACACATGTAGTGCCATTGCATGTGATGTTTTCCAAACCACAACGATCCACATGACCACATACACTCAAGTGGGTGTGGTGATGCAACCTAGGTCACATAGTGCTCCATTGCGTGTGTCAGTTGCATTCCAACATGTTCTAGGGCTTTCTGTCCATTGTTTGACACATGGAGTGTCATTGCATGGATCTTTTCCAAACCACTGGTGTTCCATTGCATTTGCCAGTTGCATTCCAACATGTTCTTCGGGATTTCTGACCATGGTTTGACACATCGAGTGTCATCTCATGTGTTCTTTTCCAACCCACAATGATCCACATGACCACACCCAATGAAGTGGGTGTCGTGATGCAACCTCTGTCACACTGGTCCTCCATTGCATCTGGTAGTTGCATTTCAACATGATCTTGGTCATTTTGACCATGGTTTGACACATGGAGTGTCATTGCATGTCTTCTTTTCCAAACCACAATGATCCACATGACCACACAAAATAAAGTAGGTATGGTGATGCAACCTCTTTCACTCTGGTGCTCCATTGCATGTGTCAGTTACATTCCAACATGTTCTTGGTCATTCTGACCATTATTTGACACATGGAGTGTCATTGCATGTGTTCTTTTTGAAACCACATTGATCCACATGACCACACACACTCAATTGGGTGTGGTGATGCAACCTATGTCACACTGGTCCTCCATTTCATGTGGAAGTTGCATTCCAACATGATCTTGGGCTATCTGACCATGGTTTGACACATGGAGTGTAATTGCATGTGTTCTTTTCCAAACCACAATGATCAGAATGACCACAGAAACTCAAGTGGGTGTGGTGATGCAACCTCTGTCACATTGGTGCTCCATTGCATGCAGCAGTTACATTCCAACATCTTCTTGGGCTTTCTGACCATGGTTTGACACATGGAGTGTCATTACATGTCTTCTTCTCCAAACCACAATGATCCATATGACCACACACACTCAAGTGGGTGTGGTGATGCAAGCTCTGTCACACTGGTGCTCCATTGTATGTGGCAGTAGCATTCCAACATGTTCTTCGGCTTTCTGACCATGGTTTTACACATGGTGTGTCATTGCATGTGTTCTTTTCCAAACAACACCGATCCACATAACCATAGAAACTCACCTAGGTGTGGTGATGCAACCTCTATCACACTAGTGCTCCATTGCATGTGTCAGTTACATTCCAACATGTTCTTGGTCTTTCTGACCATGGTTTGACACATGGAGTGTCATTGCATGTCTTCTTCCAAACCACAATGATCCACATGACCAAACACACTCAAGTGGGTTTGGTGATGCAACCTCTGCCACATTGGTGTTCCATTGCATTTGGAAGTTGCATGCCAACATGTTCTTCGGGCTTTCTGACCATGGTTTGACACATGAAGTGTCATTGCATGCGTTCTTTTTCAACTCACAATGATCCACATGACCACACACAATGAAGTGGGTGTGGTGATGCAACCTCGGCCACACTGGTCCTCCATTGCATGTGGTAGTTGCATTCCAACTTGATATTGGGCTTTCTGACCACGGTTTGACACATGGAGTGTCATTACATGTGTTCTTCTCCAAACCACGATGATCCATATGACCACACACACTCAAGTGGGTGTGGTGATGCAACCTCTATCGCACCGGTGGTCCATTGCCCGTGGAAGTTACATTCCAACATGTTCTTGGGCTTTCTGACCATGGTTTGACATATGGAGTGTCATTACATGAGTTCTTTTCGAAACCACATTTATCCACATGACCACACACACACTCAAGTGGTTGTGGTGATGCAACCTCTCTCACACTGGTCCTCCATTTAATATGGCAGTTGCATTCCAACATGATCTTGGGCTTTCTAACCATGGTTTGACACGTGGACTGTCATTGCATGTCTTCTTTTCCAAACCAAAATGATTCACATGACCACATAAACTCAAGTGGGTGTGGTGATGCAACCTCTGTCACACTGGTGCTCCATTGCATGCGGAAGTGCATTCCAACATGCTCTTGGGATTTCCCACCATGGTTTGACACATGGAGTCTCATTGCATGTGTTCTTTTTCAAACCACAATGATCCACATGACAACACACAATGAACTAGGTGTGCTCATGCAACCTCTTTTTCATTGGTGCTCCATTGCATGTGGCAGTTTCATTCCAAAATGTTCTTGGGCTTTCTGACCATGGTTTGACACATGGAATGTCATTGTATGTGTTCATTTCCAAACCACAATGATCCAGATGACCACACATACTCAAGTGGGTGGTGATGCAACCTCTATCACACTAGTACTCCATTGCATGTGGCAGTTACGTTCTGACATGTTCTTGGGCTTTCTGACAATGGTTTGACAATGTAGTGTCATTACATACGTTCTTTTCGAAACCACATTAATCCACATGACCACACACACTCAAGTGGGTGCGGCGATGCAACCTCTGTCACACTGGCCCTCCATTACATGTGGTAGTTGCATTCCAACATGTTCTTGGTCTTTCTGAGCATGGTTTAAAACATGGAGTGTCATTACATTTGTTCTTTTCATAACCACATTGATCCACATGACCACACACACTGAAGTGGGAGTGGTGATGCAACCTCTGTCACACTGGTCATCCATTGCAAGTGGCAATTGCATTCCAACATGATCTTGGGCTTTCTGATCCTGGTTTGACACATGGAGTGTCATTTCATGCGTTCTTTACCAAACCAGAATGATCCACATGACCACACACAATGAAGTGGGTGTGGTGATGCAACCTCTGTCACACTGGTGCTCCACTTCATGTGTTAGTTACATTCCAGCATGTTCTTGGTCTTTCTGACCATTATTTGACACATGAAGTGTCATTGCATGTGCTCTTTTCCAAACCACAATAATCAATAGGACTACACACACTCAAGTTGGTGTGGTGATGTAAGCTCTGTCACACAGGTGCTCCATTGCATGTGGCAGTTACATTCCAACATATTCTTGGGCTTTCTGACCGTGGTTTGACACATGGAGTGTCATTATATGTATCTTTTCCAAACCACAATGATTCACATGACCACACACACTCAAGTGGGCGTGGTGATGCAACCTCTGTCACACTACTGCTCCATTGCATGTGGCAGTTGTATTCCAACATGATCTTGGGCTATCTGACCATGGTTTGACACATGGAGTGTAATTGCATGTGTTCTTTTCCAAACCACAATGATCAGAATGACCACAGAAACTCAAGTGGGTGTGGTGATGCAACCTATGTCACATTGGTGCTCCATTGCATGCAGCAGTTACATTCCAACATCTTCTTGGGCTTTCTGACCATGGTTTGACACATGGAGTGTCATTGCATGTGTTCTTTTCCAAACGATAATGATCCACATGGCCACACACAATGAATTGGGTGTGGTGATGCAACCTCTGTCACACTGGTGCTCCATTGCATGTGGCAGTTGCATTCCAACATGTTTTCGGGCATTCTGACCATGGTTTGACACATGGAGTGTCATTGCATCTTTTTTCCAAACCACAATTATCTAAATGACCACACACACTCAAGTGGGTATGGTGATGCAACCTCTATCATACTGGTGGTCTATTTCTTGTAGCAGTTGCATTCCAACATGTTCTTGGGCTTTTTGACCATGGTTTGCCACATGTAGTGTCATTGCATGTGTTATTTTCCAAACCACAATGATACACATGACCACACACACTCAAGTGGGTGTGGTGATGGAACCTCTGTCATACTAGTGCTCCATTGCATGTGGTAGTTGCATTCCAACATGTTCTAGGGAGTTTTGACCATTTTTTTGGCACATGAAGTGCCATTTCTTGTGATATTTTCCAAACCACATTCATCCAAATGACGACAAAGACTCAAGTGGGTGTGGTGATGCAACCTCTGCCACACTAGTGTTCCATTGCATTTGGCAGTTGCATTCCAACATGTTCTTCAGGCTTTCTGACCATTTTTTGGAACATGGAGTGTCATTGCATGTGTTATTTTCCGAACCACAATGATCCAGATGACCACACACACTCAAGTGGGTGTGGTGATGCAACCTCTATCACACTAGTGCTTCATTGCATGTGGCAGTTACATTCTGACATGTTCTTGGTCTTTCTGACCATGATTTGACACATGGAGTGTCATTGCATGTATTCTTTAACAAACCACAATGATCAACATGACCACACACACTCAAGTGGGTGTGGTGATGAAACCTCTGTCACACTGGTCCTCCATTGCATGTGGCAGTTGCATTCCAACATGATCTTGGGCTTTCTGATCCTGGTTTGACACATGGAGTGTCATTGCATTTGTTCTTTTCCAAACCACAATGATCCACATGACCACACACAATGAAGTGGGTGTGGTGATGCAACCTCTGTCACACTGGTGCTCCATTGCATGTGTTAGTTACATTCCAACATGTTCTTGGTCTTTCTGACCAATATTTGACACATGGAGTGTCATTGCATGTGTTCTTTTTCAAACCACAATGATCAACATGACCACACACACTCAAGTGGGTGTGGTGATGAAACCTCTGTCACACTTGTCCTCCATTGCATGTGGCAGTTGCATTCCAACATGATCTTGGGCTTTCTGACCATGGTTTGACACATGGACTGTCATTGCATGTGTTCTTTTCCAAACCACAATGATTAACATGACCACATAAACTCAAGTGGGTGTGGTGATGCAACCTCAGTCACACTGGGGCTCCATTGCATGCCCAAGTTGCATTCCAACATGCTCTTGGGATTTCCCACCATGGTTTCACAATGGGAGTCTCATTGCATGTGTTCTTTTTCAAACCACAATGATCCACATGACCACACACAATGAAGTGGGTGTGGTCATGCAACCTCTGTCACACTGGTGCTCCATTGCATGTGGCAGTTTCATTCCAACATGTTCTTGGGCTTTCTAACCATGGCTTGCCACATGGACTGTAATTGCATGTGTTCTTTTCCAAACCACAATGATCCACATGACCACACACACTCAAGTGGGTGTGGTGATGCAACCTCTATCACACTGGTCCTCCATTGCATGTGGTAGTTGCATTCCAACATGTTCTTGGTCTTTCTGAGGATGGTTTGATACATGGAGTGTCATTACCTGTGTTCTTTTCATAACCACATTGATCCACATGACCACACACACTCAAGTGGGTGTGGTGATGAAACCTCTGTCACACTGGGGCTCCATTGCATGTGGCAGTTGCATTCCAACATGTTCTTGGGCTTTCTGACCGTGGCTTGACACATGGAGTGTCATTGTATGTGTTCTTTCCAAACCACAATGATTCACATGACCACACACACTCAAGTGGGCTTGGAGATGCAACCTCTGTCACACTACTGCTCCATTGCATGTGGCAGTTGTATTCCAACATGTTCTAGGACTTTCCGACCAGTGTTTGACACATGAAGTGTCATTGCGTGTGATCTTTTCCAAACCACAATGATCCACATGACCACACACACTCAAGTGGGTGTGGTGATACAACCTCTGTCACACTGGTGCTCCATTGGATGTGGTAGTTGCAGTGCAAAATGTTCTTGGGCATTCTGACCATCGTTTCACACATGGAGTGTCATTGCATGTGTTCTTTTCCAAACCAAAATGATCCACATTACCACGCACACTCAAGTGGGTGTGGTGACGCAACCTGTGTCACACTAGTGCTCCATTGCATGTGGTAGTTGCATTCCAACATGTTCTAGGGCATTTTGACCATTGTTTGACACATGTAGTGTCATTGCATGTGATGTTTTCCAAACCACAATGATCCACATGACCACACACACTCAAGTGGGTGTGGTGATGCAACCTCTATTACATAGTGCTCCATTGCTTGTGGCAGTTGCATTCCAACATGCTCTAGGGCTTTCTGACCATTGTTTACCACATGGAGTGTCGTTGCATGTGATCTTTTCCAAACCAGTCGTGTTCCATTGTATTTGGCAGTTGCATTCCAACATGTCCTTCAGGCTTTCTAACCATGGTTTGACACATCGAGTGTCACTACATGTGTTTTTTTCCAAACCACAATGATCCACATGACCACACACACTCAAGTGGGTGTGCTGATGCAACCTCTATCACACTAGTGCTCCATTACATGTTGCATTCCGACTTGTTCTTGGGCATTTTGACCATGGTTTGACACATGGAGTGTCATTACATATGTTCTTTTCGAAACAACATTGATTCCCATGACCGCACACACTCAACTGGGAGTGGTGATGCAACCTCTATCACATTGGTCCTCCATTGCATGTGGTAGTTGCATTCCAACAGGTTCTTGGTCTTTGTGAGCATGGTTTGATACATGGAGTGTCATTACCTGTGTTCTTTTCATAACCACATTGATACACATGACCACACACACTCAAGTGGAGTGGTGATGCAACCTCGGTCACACTGGGGCTCCATTGCAAGTGACAGTTGCATTCCAACGTGATCTTGGGCTTTCTGAGCCTGGTTTGACACATGGAGTGGCATTGCATGTGTTCTTTTCCAAACCACAATGATCCACATGACCACACACAATGAACTTGATGTGGTGATGCAACCTTTGTCACACTGGTGCTACATTGCATGTGTCAGTTACATTCCAACATGTTCTTGGTCTTTCTGACCATTATTTGACACATGGAGTGGCATTGCATGTGTTCTTTTCCAAACCACAATGATCAACATGACCACACACACTCAAGTGGGTGTGGTGAGGAAACCTCTGTCACACTGGTGCTCCATTGCATGTGGAAGTTGCATTACAACATGTTCTTGGGCTTTCTGGCCGTGGCTTGACACATGGAGTGTCTTTGCATGTGTTGTTTTCCAAACCGCAGTGATTCACATGACCACACACACTCAAGTGGGCGTGGTGATGCAACCTCTGTCACACTACTACTCCATTGCATGTGGCAGTTGTACTCCAACATGTTCTAGGGATTTCCGACCAGTGTTTGACAACTGAAGTGTCATTGTGTGTGATCTTTTCCAAACCACAATGGTCCACATGACCACACACACTCAAGTGGGTGTGCTGACGCAACCTCTGTCACACTAGTGCTCCATTGCATGTGGTAGTTGCATTCCAACATGTTCTAGGGCTTTTTGACCATTTTTTGACACATGTAGTGTCATTGCATGTGATGTTTTCCAAACCACAATGATCCACATGACCACACACACTCAAGTGGGTGTGGTGATGCAACCTCTGTTACATAGTGCTCCATTGCGTGTGGCAGTTGCATTCCAACATGTTCTTGGGCTCTCTGACCATTGTTTAACACATGGAGTGTCATTTCATGTGATCTTTTCCAAACCACTTGTGTTCCATTGCATTTGGCAGTTGCATTCCAACATGTTCTTCAGGCTTTCTAATCATGGTTTGACACATCGAGTGTCATTGCATGTGTTCTTTTCCAACCCACAATGATCCACATGACCACACGCAATGAAGTGAGTGTCGTGATGCAACCTCTGTCACACTAGTCCTCCATTCCATGTGGTAGTTGAATTTCAACATGATGTTGGGCTATTTGACCATGGTTTGACACATGGAGTGTAATTGCATGTGTTCTTTTCCAAACCACAATGATCAGAATGACCACAGAAACTCAAGTGGGTGTGGTGATGCAACCTCTGTCACACTGGTGCTCCATTGCATGCAGCAGTTATATTCCAACAAGTTCTTGGGCTTTCTCACCATGGTTTGACACATGGAGTGTCATTGCATGTTTTATTTTCCGAACCACAATGATCCAGATGACCACACACACTCAAGTGGGTGTGGTTATGCAACCTCTATCACACTAGTGCTTCATTGCATGTGGCAGTTACATTCTGACATGTTCTTGGTCTTTCTGACCATGATTTGACACATGGAGTGTCATTGCATGTATTCTTTAACAAACCACAATGATCAACATGACCACACACACTCAAGTGGGTGTGGTGATGAAACCTCTATCACACTGGTCCTCCATTGCATGTGGCAGTTGCATTCCAACATGATCTTGGGCTTTCTGAGCCTGGTTTGACACATGGAGTGTCATTGCATGTGTTCTTTCAAAACCATAATGATCCACATGACCACACACAATGAAGTGGGTGTGGTGATGCAACCTCTGTCACACTGGTGCTCCATTGCATGTGTTAGTTACATTCCAACATGTTCTTGGTCTTTCTGACCATTATTTGACACATGGAGTGTCATTGCATGTGTTCTTTTTCAAACCACAATGATCAACATGACCACACACACTCAAGTGGGTGTGGTGATGAAACCTCTGTCACACTTGTCCTCCATTGCATGTGGCAGTTGCATTCCAACATGATCTTGGGCTTTCTGACCATGGTTTGACACATGGACTGCCATTGCATGTGTTCTTTTCCAAACCACAATGATTCACATGACCACATAAACTCAAGTGGGTGTGGTGACGCAACCTCAATCACACTGGGCTCCATTGCATGCCCAAGTTGCATTCCGACATGCTCTTGGGATTTCCCACCATGGTTTCACACAGGGAGTCTCATTGCATGTGTTCTTTTTGAAACTACAATGATCCACATGACCACACACAATGAAGTGGGTGTGGTCATGCAACCTCTGTCACACTGGTGCTCCATTGCATGTGGCAGTTTCATTCCAACATGTTCTTGGGCTTTCTGACCATGGTTTGACACATGGACTGTCATTGCATGTGTTGTTTTCCAAACCACAATGATCCACATGACCACACACACTCAAGTGGGTGTGGTTATGCAACCTCTATCACACTAGTGCTGCATTGCATGTGGTAGTTACATTTCGACATGTTCTTGGGCTTTCTGACCATGGTTTTACACATGGAGTGTCATTACATATGTTCTTTTCGAAACCACATTGATCCACATGACCACACACACGCAAGTGGGTGTGGTGATGCAACCTCTATCACACTGGTCCTCCATTGCATGTGGTAGTTGCATTCCAACATGTTCTTGGTCTTTCTGAGCATGGTTTAATACATTGAGTGTCATTACCTCTGTTCTTTTCATAACCACATTGATCCACATGACCACACACACTTAAGTGGGAGTGGTGATGCAACCTCTGTCACACTGGTCCTCCATTGCAAGTGGTAGTTGCATTCCAACATGATCTTGGGCTTTCTGAGTCTGGTTTCACACATGGAGTGTCATTGCATGTGTTCTTTTCCAAACCACAATGATCCACATGACCACACACAATGAAGTGGGTGTGGTGCTGCAACCTTTGTCAGACTGGTGCTCCATTGCATGTGTCAGTTACATTCCAACATGTTCTTGGTCTTTCTGACCATTATTTGACACATGGAGTGTTATTGCATTTGTTATTTTCCAAGGACAATGATCAACATGACCACACACACTCAAGTGGGTGTGGTGATGAAACCTCTGTCACACTTGGGCTCCATTGCATGTGGCAGTTGCATTCCAACATGTTCTTGGGCTTTCTGACCGTGGCTTGACACATGGAGTGTCATTGCATGTGTTCTTTTCCAAACCACAATGATTCACATGACCACACACACTCAAGTGGGCTTGGAGATGCAACCTCTATCACACTACTGCTCCATTGCATGTGGAAGTTGTATTCCAACATGTTCTAGGACTTTCCGACCAGTGTTTGACACATGAATTGTCATTGCGTGTGATCTTTTCCAAACCACAATGATCCACATAACCACACACACTCAAGTGGGTGTGGTGATACAACCTCTGTCACACTGGTGCTCCATTGGATGTGGTAGTTGCATTTCAACATGATCTTGGGAATTTTGACCATGGTTTGACACATGGAGTGTCATTACATGTCTTATTTTCCAAAACACAATGATCCACATGACCACAGAAACTCAAGTGCGTGTGGTGATGCAACCTCTATCACATTGGTGCTCCATCGCATGCGGCAGTTGCATTCCAACATGTTCTTGGGATTTTTCGACCATGGTTTCACACATGGAGTGTCATTACATGTGTTCTTTTCGAAACCACATCGATCCACATGACCACACACACTCAAGTGGGTGTGCTGACGCAACCTCTGTCACACTAGTGCTCCATTGCATGTGGTAGTTGCATTCCAACATCTTCTAGGGCTTTTTGATCATTTTTTGACATATGTAGTGTCATTGCATTTTATGTTTTCCAAACCACAATGATCCACATGACCACACACACTCAAGTGGGTGTGGTGATGCAACCTCTGTTACATAGTGCTCCATTGCGTGTGGCAGTTGCATTCCAACATGTTCTAGGGCTTTCTGACCATTGTTTAACACATGGAGTGTCATTGCATGTGATCTTTTCCAAACCACTTGTGTTCCATTGCATTTGGCAGTTGCATTCCAACATGTTCTTCAGGATTTCTAATCATGGTTTGACACATCGAGTGTCGTTGCATGTGTTCTTTTCCATCCCACAATGATCCACATGACCACACGCAATGAAGTGGGTGTCGTGATGCAACCTCTGTCACACTAGTCCTCCATTGCATGTGGTAGTTGCATTTCAACATGATGTTGGGCATTTTGACCATGGTTTGACACATGGAGTGTCATTACATGTCTTCTTTTCCAAACCACAATGATCCACATGACCACAGAAACTCAAGTGCGTGTGGTGATGCAACCTCTATCACATTGGTGCTCCATCGCATGCGGCAGTTGGATTCCAACATGTTCTTGGGATTTCCGACCATGGTTTCACACATGGAGTGTCATTACATGTGTTCTTTTCGAAACCACATCGATCCACATGACCACACACACTCAAGCGGGTGTGGTGATGCAACCTCTTTCACACTGGTCCTCCATTGCATGTGGCAGTTGCATTCCAACATGATCTTGGGATATCCGACCATGGTTTGACACATGGAGTCTAATTGCATGTGTTCTTTTCCAAACCACAATGATCAGAATAACCACAGAAACTCAAGTGGGTGTGGTGATCCAACCTCTGTCACACTGGTGCTCCATTGCATGCAGCAGTTATATTCCAACATGTTCTTGGGCTTTCTCACCATGGTTTGACACATGGAGTGTCATTGCATGTTTTATTTTTCGAACCACAATGATCTAGATGACCACACACACTCAAGCGGGTGTGGTGATGCAACCTCTATCACACTAGTGCTTCATTGCATGTGGCAGTTACATTCTGACATGTTCTTGGTCTTTCTGACCATGATTTGACACATGGAGTGTCATTGCATGTATTCTTTAACAAACCACACACACTCAAGTGGGTGTGGTGATGAAACCTCTGTCACACTGGTCCTCCATTGCATGTGGAAGTTGCATTCCAACATGATCTTGGGCTTTCTGAGCCTGGTTTGATACATGGAGTGTCATTGCATGTGTTCTTTTCCAAACCACAATGATCCACATGACCACACACAATGAAGTGGGTGTGGTGATGCAACCTCTATCACACTGGTGCTCCATTGCATGTGTTAGTTACATTCCAACATGTTCTTGGTCTTTCTGACCATTATTTGACACATGGAGTGTCATTGCATGTGTTCTTTTTCAAACCACAAAGATCAACATGACCACACACACTCAAGTGGGTGTGGTGATGAAACCTCTGTCACACTTGTCCTCCATTGCATGTGGCAGTTGCATTCCAACATGATCTTGGGCTTTCTGACCATGGTTTGACACATATACTGTCATTGCATGTGTTCTTTTCCAAACCACAATGATTCACATGACCACATAAACTCAAGTGGGTGTGGTGATGCAACCTCAGTCACACTGGGGCTCCATTGCATGCCCAAGTTGCATTCCAACATGCTCTTGGGATTTCCTAGCCTGGTTTGACACATGGAGTGTCATTGCATGTGTTCTTTTTCAAACCACAATGATCCACATGACCACACACAATGAAGTGGGTGTGGTCATGCAACCCCTGTCACACTGGTGCTCCATTGCATGTGGCAGTTTCATTCCAACATGTTCTTGGGCTTTCGGACCATGGTTTGACACATGGACTGACATTGCATGTGATCTTTTCCAAACCACAATGATCCACATGACCACACACACTCAAGTGGGTGTGGTGATGCAACCTCTATCACACTAGTGCTACATTGCATGTGGTAGTTACATTTTGACATGTTCTTGGGCTTTCTGACCATGGTTTGACACATGGAGTGTCATTACATATGTTCTTTTCGAAACCACATTGATCCACATGACCACACACACGCAAGTGGGTGTGGTGATGCAACCTCTATCACACTGGTCCTCCATTGCATGTGGTAGTTGCATTCCAACATATTCTTGGTCTTTCTGAGCATGGTTTGATACATGGAGTGTCATTACCTGTGTTCTTTTCATAACCACATTGATCCACATGACCACACACACTTAAGTGGGAGTGGTGATGCAACCTCTGTCACACTGGTCCTCCATTGCAAGTGGTAGTTGCATTCCAACATGATCTTGGGCTTTCTGAGCCTGGTTTGACACATGGAGTGTCATTGCATGTGTTCTTTTCCAAACCACAATGATCCACATGACCACACACAATGAAGTGGGTGTGGTGCTGCAACCTTTGTCACACTGGTGCTCCATTGCATGTGTCAGTTACATTCCAACATGTTCTTGGTCTTTCTGACCATTATTTGACACATGGAGTGTCATTGCATGTGTTATTGTCCAAGGACAATGATCAAAATGACCACACACACTCAAGTGGGTGTGGTGATGAAACCTCTGTCACACTAGGGCTCCATTGCATGTGGCAGTTGCATTCCAACATGTTCTTCGGCTTTCTGATCATGGCTTGACACATGGAGTGTCATTGCATGTGTTCTTTTCCAAACCACAATGATTCACATGACCACACACACTCAAGTGGGCTTCGAGATGCAACCTCTGTCACACTACTCCTCCATTGCATGTGGCAGTTGTATTCCAACATGTTCTAGGACTCTCCGACCAGTGTTTGACACATGAAGTGTCATTGCGTGTGATCTTAACCAAACCACAATGATCCACATGACCACACACACTCAAGTGGGTGTGGTGATACAACCTCTGTCACACTGGTGCTCCATTGGATGTGGTAGTTGCAGTGCAAAATGTTCTTGGGCATTCTGACCATCGTTTCACACATGGAGTGTCATTGCATGTGTTCTTTTCCAAACCAAAATGATCCACCTGACCACACACACTCAAGTGGGTGTGGTGGCGCAACCTCTGTCACACTAGTGCTCCATTGCATGTGGTAGTTGCATTTCAACACGATCTTGGGCATTTTGACCATTGTTGGACACATGGAGTGTCATTACATGTCTTATTTTCCAAACCACAATGATCCACATGGCCACAGAAACTCAAGTGCGTGTGGTGATGCAACCTCTATCACATTGGTGCTCCATCGCATGCTGCAGTTGCATTCCAACATGTTCTTGGGATTTCTGACCATGGTTTCGCACATGGAGTGTCATTACATGTGTTCTTTTCGAAACCACATCGATCCACATGACCACACACACTCAAGTGGGTGTGCTGACGCAACCTCTGTCACACTAGTGCTCCATTGCATGTGGCAGTTTCATTCCAACATGTTCTTGGGCTTTCTGACCATGGTTTGACACATGGACTGACATTGCATGTGTTCTTTTCCAAACCACAATGATCCACATGACCACACACACTCAAGTGGGTGTGGTGATGCAACCTCGATCACACTAGTGCTACATTGCATGTGGTAGTTACATTTCGACATGTTCTTGGGCTTTCTGACCATGGTTTGACACATGGAGTGTCATTACATATGTTCTTTTCGAAACCACATTGATCCACATGACCACACACACGCAAGTGGGTGTGGTGATGCAACCTCTATCAGACTGGTCCTCCATTGCATGTGGTAGTTGCATTCCAACATGTTCTTGGTCTTTCTGAGCATGGTTTGATACATGGAGTGTCATTACCTGTGTTCTTTTCATAACCACATTGATCCACATGACCACACACACTTAAGTGGGAGTGGTGATGCAACCTCTGTCACACTGGTCCTCCATTGCAAGTGGTAGTTGCATTCCAACATGATCTTGGGCTTTCTGAGCCTGGTTTGACACATGGAGTGTCATTGCATGTGTTCTTTTCCAAACCACAATGATCCACATGACCACACACAATGAAGTGGGTGTGGTGCTGCAACCTTTGTCACACTGGTGCTCCATTGCACGTGTCAGTTACATTCCAACATGTTCTTGGTCTTTCTAACCATTATTTGACACATGGAGTGTCATTGCATGTGTTCTTTTCCAAACCACAATGATCCAGATGACCACACACACTCAAGTGGGTGTGGTGATGCAACCTCTATCACACTAGTGCTCCATTGCATGTGGCAGTTACATTCCGACATGTTCTTGGGCTTTTTGACCATGGTTTAACACATGGAGTCTCATTACATATGTTCTTTTCGAAACCACATTAATCCACATGACCACACACTCAAGTGGGTGTGGTGATGCAACCTCTGTCACACTAGTCCTCCATTGCATGTGGTAGTTGCGTTCCAACATGTTCTTGGTATTTTTGAGCAAGGTTTCACACATGGATGTCATTACCTATGATCTTTTCCAAACCACAATGATCCACATGACCACACACACTCAAGTGGGTGTGGTGATACAACCTCTGTCACACTGGTGCTCCATTGGATGTGGTAGTTGCAGTGCAAAATGTTCTTGGGCATTCTGACCATCGTTTCACACATGGAGTGTCATTGCATGTGTTCTTTTCCAAACCAAAATGATCCACCTGACCACACACACTCAAGTGGGTGTGGTGGCGCAACCTCTGTCACACTAGTGCTCCATTGCATGTGGTAGTTGCATTTCAACACGATCTTGGGCATTTTGACCATGGTTGGACACATGGAGTGTCATTACATGTCTTATTTTCCAAACCACAATGATCCACATGGCCAAAGAAACTCAAGTGCGTGTGGTGATGCAACCTCTATCACATTGGTGCTCCATCGCATGCGGCAGTTGCATTCCAACATGTTCTTGGGATTTCTGACCATGGTTTCACACATGGAGTGTCATTACATGTGTTCTTTTCGAAACCACATCGATCCACATGACCACACACACTCAAGTGGGTGTGCTGACGCAACCTCTGTCACACTAGTGCTCCATTGCATGTGGCAGTTTCATTCCAACATGTTCTTGGGCTTTCTGACCATGGTTTGACACATGGACTGACATTGCATGTGTTCTTTTCCAAACCACAATGATCCACATGACCACACACACTCAAGTGGGTGTGGTGATGCAACCTCTATCACACTAGTGCTACATTGCATGTGGTAGTTACATTTCGACATGTTCTTGGGCTTTCTGACCATGGTTTGACACATGGAGTGTCATTACATATGTTCTTTTCGAAACCACATTGATCCACATGACCACACACACGCAAGTGGGTGTGGTGATGCAACCTCTATCAGACTGGTCCTCCATTGCATGTGGTAGTTGCATTCCAACATGTTCTTGGTCTTTCTGAGCATGGTTTGATACATGGAGTGTCATTACCTGTGTTCTTTTCATAACCACATTGATCCACATGACCACACACACTTAAGTGGGAGTGGTGATGCAACCTCTGTCACACTGGTCCTCCATTGCAAGTGGTAGTTGCATTCCAACATGATCTTGGGCTTTCTGAGCCTGGTTTGACACATGGAGTGTCATTGCATGTGTTCTTTTCCAAACCACAATGATCCACATGACCACACACAATGAAGTGGGTGTGGTGCTGCAACCTTTGTCACACTGGTGCTCCATTGCATGTGTCAGTTACATTCCAACATGTTCTTGGTCTTTCTAACCATTATTTGACACATGGAGTGTCATTGCATGTGTTCTTTTCCAAACCACAATGATCCAGATGACCACACACACTCAAGTGGGTGTGGTGATGCAACCTCTATCACACTAGTGCTCCATTGCATGTGGCAGTTACATTCCGACATGTTCTTGGGCTTTTTGACCATGGTTTAACACATGGAGTCTCATTACATATGTTCTTTTCGAAACCACATTAATCCACATGACCACACACTCAAGTGGGTGTGGTGATGCAACCTCTGTCACACTAGTCCTCCATTGCATGTGGTAGTTGCATTCCAACATGTTCTTGGTCTTTTTGAGCAAGGTTTCACACATGGATGTCATTACCTATGATCTTTTCCAAACCACAATGATCCACATGACCACACACACTCAAGTGGGTGTGGTGATACAACCTCTGTCACACTGGTGCTCCATTGGATGTGGTAGTTGCAGTGCAAAATGTTCTTGGGCATTCTGACCATCGTTTCACACATGGAGTGTCATTGCATGTGTTCTTTTCCAAACCAAAATGATCCACCTGACCACACACACTCAAGTGGGTGTGGTGGCGCAACCTCTGTCACACTAGTGCTCCATTGCATGTGGTAGTTGCATTTCAACACGATCTTGGGCATTTTGACCATGGTTGGACACATGGAGTGTCATTACATGTCTTATTTTCCAAACCACAATGATCCACATGGCCAAAGAAACTCAAGTGCGTGTGGTGATGCAACCTCTATCACATTGGTGCTCCATCGCATGCGGAAGTTGCATTCCAACATGTTCTTGGGATTTCTGACCATGGTTTCACACATGGAGTGTCATTACATGTGTTCTTTTCGAAACCACATCGATCCACATGACCACACACACTGAAGTGGGTGTGCTGACGCAACCTCTGTCACACTAGTGCTCCATTGCATGTGGCAGTTTCATTCCAACATGTTCTTCAGGCTTTCTGACCATGGTTTGACACATGGAGTGTCACTACACGTGTTCTTTTCCAAACCACAATGATCCACATGACCACACACACTCAAGTGGGTGTGGTGATGCAACCTCTATCACACTAGTGCTACATTGCATGTGGTAGTTACATTTCGACATGTTCTTGGGCTTTCTGACCATGGTTTGACACATGGAGTGTCATTACATATGTTCTTTTCGAAACCACATTGATCCACATGACCACACACACGCAAGTGGGTGTGGTGATGCAACCTCTATCACACTGGTCCTCCATTGCATGTGGTAGTTGCATTCCAACATGTTCTTGGTCTTTCTGAGCATGGTTTGATACATGGAGTGTCATTACCTGTGTTCTTTTCATAACCACATTGATCCACATGACCACACACACTTAAGTGGGAGTGGTGATGCAACCTCTGTCACACTGGTCCTCCATTGCAAGTGGTAGTTGCATTCCAACATGATCTTGGGCTTTCTGAGCCTGGTTTGACACATGGAGTGTCATTGCATGTTTTTTTTTCTGAACCACAATGATCCAGATGACCACACACAATGAAGCGGGTGTGGTGCTGCAACCTCTATCACACTTGTGCTCCATTGCATGTGTCAGTTACATTCCAACATGTTCTTGGTCTTTCTAACCATTATTTGACACATGGAGTGTCATTGCATGTATTTTTTAACAAACCACAATGATCAACATGACCACACACACTCAAGTGGGTGTGGTGATGAAACCTCTGTCACATTGGTCCTCCATTGCAAGTGGTAGTTGCATTCCAACATGATCTTGGGCTTTCTGAGTCTGGTTTGACACATGGAGTGTCATTGCATGTGTTCTTTTCCAAACCACAATGATCCACATGACCACACACAATGAAGTGGGTGTGGTGATGCAACCTCTATCACACTGGTGCTCCATTGCATGTGTTAGTTACATTCCAACATGTTGGTCTTTCTGACCATTATTTGACACATGGAGTGTCATTGCATGTGTTCTTTTTCAAACCACAATGATCAACATGACCACACACACTCAAGTGGGTGTGGTGATGAAACCTCTGTCACACTTGTCCTCCATTGCATGTGGCAGTTGCATTCCAACATGATCTTGGGCTTTCTGACCATGGTTTGACACATGGAGTGTCATTGCATGTGTTCTTTTCCAAACCACAATGATTCACATGACCACATAAACTCAAGTGGGTGTGGTGATGCAACCTCAGTCACACTGGGGCTCCATTGCATGCCCAAGTTGCATTCCAACATGCTCTTGGGATTTCCCAGCCTGGTTTGACACATGGAGTGTCATTGCATGTGTTCTTTTTCAAACAACAATGATCCACATGACCACACACAATGAACTGGGTGTGGTCATGCAACCTCTG
The DNA here is from genome assembly GCA_910589775.1 of Avena eriantha. NCBI lineage: Eukaryota > Viridiplantae > Streptophyta > Magnoliopsida > Poales > Poaceae > Avena > Avena eriantha. The sequence goes on along the minus strand of OU342745.1, from coordinate 202,067,862 downwards.
TCACACGGGTGCTCCATTGCATGTGGCAGTTTCATTCCAACATGTTCTTGGTCTTTCTGACCATGATTTGACACATGGAGTGTCATTGCATGTATTATTTAAAAAACCACAATGATCAACATGACCACACACACTCAAGTGGGTGTGGTGATGAAACCTCTGTCACACTGGTCCTCCATTGCATGTGGCAGTTGCATTCCAACATGATCTTGGGCTTTCTGAGCCTGGTTTGACACATGGAGTGTCATTGCATGTGTTCTTTTCGAAACCACAATGATCCACATGACCACACACAATGAAGTGGGTGTGGTGATGCAACCTCTGTCACACTAGTGCTCCATTGCATGTGTTAGTTACATTCCAACATGTTCTTGGTCTTTCTGACCATTATTTGACGCATGGAGTGTCATTGCATGTGTTCTTTTTCAAACCACAATGATCAACATGACCACACACACTCAAGTGGGTGTGGTGATGAAACCTCTGTCACACTTGTCCTCCATTGCATGTGGCAGTTGCATTCCAACATGATCTTGGGCTTTCTGACCATGGTTTGACACATGGACTGTCATTGCATGTGTTCTTTTCCAAACCACAATGATTCACATGACCACATAAACTCAAGTGGGTGTGGTGATGCAACCTCAGTCACACTAGGGCTCCATTGCATGCCCAAGTTGCATTCCAACATGCTCTTGGGATTTCCCACCATGGTTTCACACAGGGAGTCTCATTGCATGTGTTCTTTTTCAAACCACAAATGATCCACATGACCACACACAATGAAGTGGGTGTGGTCATGCAACCTCTGTCACACTGGTGCTCCATTGCATGTGGCAGTTTCATTCCAACATGTTCTTGGGCTTTCTGACCATGGTTTGACACATGGACTGTCATTGCACGTGTTGTTTTCCAAACCACAATGATCCACATGACCACACACAATCAAGTGGGTGTGGTGATGCAACCTCTATCACACTAGTGCTGCATTGCATGTGGTAGTTACATTTCGACATGTTCTTGGGCTTTCTGACCATGGTTTGACACATGGAGTGTCATTACATATGTTCTTTTCGAAACCACATTGATCCACATGACCACACACACGCAAGTGGGTGTGGTGATGCAACCTCTATCACACTGGTCCTCCATTGCATGTGGTAGTTGCATTCCAACATGTTCTTGGTCTTTCTGAGCATGGTTTGATACATGGAGTGTCATTACCTGTGTTCTTTTCATAACCACATTGATCCACATGACCACACACACTTAAGTGGGAGTGGTGATGCAACCTCTGTCACACTGGTCCTCCATTGCAAGTGGTAGTTGCATTCCAACATGATCTTGGGCTTTCTGAGCCTGGTTTGACACATGGAGTGTCATTGCATGTGTTCTTTTTCAAACCACAATGATCCGCATGACCACACCCAATGAAGTGGGTGTGGTGCTGCAACCATTGTCACACTGGTGCTCCATTGCATGTGTCAGTTACATTCCAACATGTTCTTGGTCTTTCTGACCATTATTTGACACATGGAGTGTCATTGCATGTGTTATTTTCCAAGGACAATGATCAACATGACCACACACACTCAAGTGGGTGTGGTGATGAAACCTCTATCACACTGGGGCTCCATTGCATGTGGCAGTTGCATTCAAACATGTTCTTGGGCTTTCTGACCGTGGCTTGACACATGGAGTGTCATTGCATGTGTTCTTTTCCAAACCACAATGATTCACATGACCACACACACTCAAGTGGGCTTGGAGATGCAACCTCTGTCACACTACTGCTCCATTGCATGTGGCAGTTGTATTCCAACATGTTCTAGGACTTTCCGACCAGTGTTTGACACATGAAGTGTCATTGTGTGTGATCTTTTCCAAACCACAATGATCCACATGACCACACACACTCAAGTGCGTGTGGTGATGCAACCTCTATCACATTGGTGCTCCATCGCATGCGGCAGTTGCATTCCAATATGTTCTTGGGATTTCCGACCATGGTTTCACACATGGAGTGTCATTGCATGTGTTCTTTTCCAAACCAAAATGATCCACATGACTACACACACTCAAGTGGGTGTGGTGACGCAACCTTTGTCACACTAGTGCTCCATTGCATGTGGTAGTTGCATTCCAACATGTTCTAGGGAATTTTTGACCATTTTTTGACACATGTAGTGTCATTGCATGTGATGTTTTCCAAACCCCAATGATCCACATGACCACACACACTCAAGTGGGTGTGGTGATGCAACCTCTGTTACATAGTGCTCCATTGCGTGTGGCAGTTGCATTCCAACATGTTCTAGGGCTTTCTGACCATTGTTTAACACATGGAGTATCATTGCGTGTGATCTTTTCCAAACCACTTGTGTTCCATTGCATTTGGCAGTTGCATTCCAACATGTTCTTCAGGCTTTCTAATCATGGTTTGACACATCGAGTATCATTGCATGTGTTCTTTTCCAACCCACAATGATCCACATGACCACACGCAATGAAGTGGGTGTCGTGATGCAACCTCTGTCACACTAGTCCTCCATTGCATGTGGTAGTTGCATTTCAACATGATCTTGGGCATTTTGACCATTGTTTGACACATGGAGTGTCATTACATGTCTTCTTTTCCAAACCACAATGATCCACATGACCACACAAACTCAAGTGCGTGTGGTGATGCAACCTCTATCACATTGGTGCTCCATCGCATGCGGCAGTTGCATTCCAACATGTTCTTCGGATTTCCGACCATGGTTTCACACATGGAGTGTCATTACATGTGTTCTTTTTGAAACCACATCGATCCACATGACCACACACACTCAAGTGGGTGTGGTGATGCAACCTCTGTCACACTGGTCCTCCATTGCATGTGGCAGTTGCATTCGAACATGATCTTGGGATATCCGACCATGGTTTGACACATGGAGTGTAATTGCATGTGTTCTTTTCCAAACCACAATGATCAGAATGACCACAGAAACTCAAGTGGGTGTGGTGATGCAACCTCTGTCACACTGGTGCTCCATTGCATGCAGCAGTTACATTCCAACATGTTCTTGGGCTTTCTCACCATGGTTTGACACATGGAGTGTCATTGCATGTGTTCTTTTGCAAACCATAATGATCCACATGACCACACACAATGAATTGGGTGTGGTGATGCAACCTCTGTCACACTGGTGCTCCATTGCATGTGGCTGTTGCATTCCAACATGTCCTTGGGCATTCTGACCATGGTTTGACACATGGATTGTCATTGCATCTTTTTTTCCAAACCACAATTATCTAGATGACAACACACACTCAAGTGGGTGTGGTGATGAAACCTCTATCATACTGGTGGTCTATTTCGTGTAGCAGTTGCATTCCAACATGTTCTTGGGCTTTCTGACCATTGTTTGACACATGGAGTCTCATTGCATGTGTTCTTTTCCAAACCACAATGATCCACTTGACCACACACACTCAAGTGCGTGTGGTGATGTAACCTCTGTCACACTAGTGCTCCATTGCATGTGGCAATTGCATTCCAACATGTTCTAGGGATTTCTGACCATTTTTTGGCACATGGAGTGTCATTGCTTGTGATCTTTTCCAAACCACATTCATCCAAATGACGACAAAGATTCAAGTGGGTGTGGTGATGCAACCTCTGCCACACTAGTGTTCCATTGCATTTGGAAGTTGCATTCCAGCATGTTCTTCGGGCTTTCTGACCATGGTTTGACACATGGAGTGTCATTGCATGTGTTCTTTTCCATCCCACAATGATCCACATGACCACTGATGGCTCAAAATGTATCAAGCTCGTTAGGGAACCAAGAGGAAGGTATGATGAGAACAGTAGCAAGTTTTCCCTCAGTTATGAAACCAAGGTTATCGAACCAGTAGGAGCAAGGAAACACCTCCAATGTGTTGTTTCCTAATTGGAATCCTGCACAACACAACCCGTAGAACTTTGCCCCTACTTACAGTGAGGTTGTGAATCTCACCAGTTTGCTGACAACAAAGGATTAAACATATTGTGTGGAAGATAGTAATTGCTTGTAGAAAGTAAACAGAAAACAGTTAATAGTTGTAGATTCATGGTAAAATAATGGGCCGGGGTCCATAGTTCACTAGTGGTGATTCTCCTTAAGATAGATGACATGTTGCGTGAACAAATTATAGCGGGGCAATTGACAAACATCAAGAAAGCATACATGCATATACTAATCATCTTGACTCCTATGAGATTTGATTGGGCATTACAACATTATACATAGACCTTAATCCAACTGCATCTATGACTAATAATCCACCTTCAGGTTATCATCTGAACCCCCTCCATTATTAAGTTACAAGCAACAGATAATTGCATTAAGCAAAGTGTGTAAAGTAAACAATACGATTGTTCTATGAACAAAGGATTGCTGCTTTCTCCCTAGTAGCAACAACACATCTAGTACCTTAGAGATTTCTGTCACTTCCCCAGATTACTAGAGGCATGAACCCACTATCGAGCATAAATACTACCTCTTGGAGTTGATAGCATCTACTTGGCCAAGTTAGCTACTAACAACAGAAAGCATGCAAGATCACAAATAACAAAGACATGATAGAATCAATAATCAATCTGAATAGCATCTCAACATCTTGATCATGAACGGAGCTCAAAAGATCTAAACATGATAGCACAAAGGAGGAGAACCAACCATCTAGCTACTACATGGACCTGTAGTCCAGAGATGAACTACTCACACATCACACTAGAGGCAGGCATGGTGATGAAGAAGGCCTCCCGGGTGATCTCTCCCTTCCGGCAGGGTGCCGGGAAGAGCTTTAGATCCCTCCTGATCTAGGGATGGAGATGGCATCGGCTAGAGACTCTTTCATGTAATTTTGATCGGGTACTTAGGGTTTTCGTCCTGAGGGGTCTTTATAGGCAGAAGGGCTAGGTCAGTGGAGCACCAGGGGGCCCACACCCCCTGGTGGCGCGCCCCCCAGGCCACACTGCCACCAGGTGTGGCTGCCCTGGTGCGCCACTTCGTCTCGCCTCCGGACTACGTGTTGCTTTAGGTAAAATATTGACTTTGGCTTTTGTCCGGTCCAATTCCAAGAATATTTCCTTACTAGCTTTTTCTGAAACCAAAAACAGCAGAAAACAGGCAATTGGCACTATGGTATCTTGTTAATAGATTAGTTCCAGAAAATGTGTAAAAGTACTCCAGAGTGTGGACAAAACATAAGAAAGTAGATATAAAACAAGCATGGAACATCAAAAATTATAGATACGATTCCAACGTATCAACATCCCCAAGCTTAACTCCTGCTCGTCCTCGAGTAGGTAAGTGATAAAAACAAGAATAATTTTTGAGGTGACATGCACCATCACAATATTGATCAAGGCATTTATAAAACATTGAAAGCTGGGATCATAGTACTTTAACATAGCATCCAAGATAAAGTTCTAACAATAAGACATAGCAAGTATGTTGTAACATGAAAAGGTACAAACAAAAGATTCATGAATAACAATGCTTTGAAAGACGTTTGTCTGTTTCACATATAGAAAACATAATGAGAATGGTATTCAGCTTGTCCCTCATAGTGTAGCAAAACATAAATGCATATGACACCTTCAAAGTTCATAAGGGTGACTAGATACAAATAGTTTAAGAACAAGCAATATCAAAGTTATGCATCAATCAACAAGTTTTGGGACAATGCACATTAAACTAAGAATGACCAATATGCACATTAAATAGTGCTAACTGGGTGCCGGATCTGCCTAATGCGTTGGTTTTCCTCTTGCAAAGACCGGTTCTGATCAGGTGCCATGTGTAGTAAATGTTGACATAGATATTCCCAAAGCTAAACTGTTCAGATTTGAAAACTATTGGGTGGAGCAGCCGGGTTTTGTTGACTACGTGTCTTCTTCATGGCCTAATCCATCTTGAAAAGCTCATAGTTCAGCTATCATTGTAGATAAATTTAAAAGCCTGAGGGCTGTACTTAAAAAATGGAATGTTAGTTTGTCAAAGCTGAAACTTCTAATCCAGAAGTGTAATAATGCCATCATATTCTTTGATACTTTGGAAGAGCAAAGACTGTAGGGCCACGTAGAGATAAACAAAACCTTTTCCCTACACGGTGATCCCAAGATCCAGCTCAGGTAGAAGGCCACGAGGATTACCACTAGACGCGCAGTTGCGGAATTGATGAAGCACGTTGCTTGATGCAGTACAGTCCTCGCGATCCGTTCCGGTTCCACGATCCATGATATGTACTTTCTTCACGATCGTCGAAGTGTTGAACGTACAACACCTCCGCCGGTATCCACACGTACGAGGAGGAGCGCCGGCGATGGACTTCTAGGTCCGGTACGGCGGCGACAGGACGGACTGGGGCTAGGGTTTCCAACACATGGAGTGACCTAACCTTGTTCTCTAAGCACCTGCGCCCTAGCTTATATAGGGAGTGAAAGTGGGCTCCACTCACTTGTGGCCCATTCACTAAAAAGGCCTATATTAGCCACTGCAAGTCTCACTTGCTGACTAAGTCCATGTCTCTATTTGGGCACAACCCAAATAGATTTCCTATTTGGGTCTAACCCAAACTTGCTCCCACTCTTAAGTGTGTGACCTAATAGGCTCATGGTAACCCGGACACGATTCCGAGTCTCACTCGTGATCGATCATTTGGTAGCGGATCCTAGCAGAACGTGCCAACTCCCAAGTACCAATAAGTCATGATGACATACCTTCCAATGCGACTTTCATCTGAGTCCCTTTTGCCTCACGATATACTTTGTCGGACTATAGGCGAATGATCGTCATCCCTTAAATAGTCCGACTCTCTTTCTCGATCCGAGATAAGTGATTCATCCGACTAACTCTTAGTCGGCTGCCTCGGTTAACACTTAATCCGAGACGCGCATGGCCATGCTTTCCGAATCATATCTTTCGAGAGGGCCCAGAGAATATCTCTCCAGATGGAGGGGCAAAATCCCGTCTTGGTTATTCACATCACGCAGCTTGATTCTTAGTCGACCCGAACTCCGCCTTTATAACTGCCCAATGACGGAACATTGTTTGACAGAACCTAAGTCGGAGATCCTCAACTCGGATTGTGCAATAACCTCAGGTCTAAGGATTACATTGATTGAGACATGCAAATGACGACTTGTTCGTTGCATCTCAATATGGGTCAGTCCAACTCGCTAAACTGTTTAGTCGAATCCGTGTAAGTCGGAATAGCATCTCCATGCCCATGACAAGTGGAACCTAGTCATCTGCCTACTTTCACATTGGTCTAAGTTGTGTGTCCGGCACAACCTCAATGACCAAGGACAATTAGTATGAACAACATGAATATGTAGTTCCATAATCAAATCACATATTCGATGATACATGTCAGTAGTTCATACATGTACCATAACCTTATGAATACACAGGAATATCATCATTCATGATTGCCTCTAGGGCATATTCCCAAAAGTCTCCCACTTGCACTAGAGTCAATCTTCTGACATCACATGTCCAGGCATCTGATGCCCATTGCTCTCATGTGCGCCTCATGCTTCGACTGTGGAAGTGGCTTTGTCAACGGATCCGCAATGTTTGCATCCGTGTGTACCTTGCATAACTTGATATCACCTTGAACCACGAACTAGCGAATAAGGTGGTACCGCATGAGTATATGTTTGTTCTTCTGGTGTTGTCTAGGTTCCTTGGCTTGTGCAATAGCACCATTGTTGTCACAATACACGTCTAATGGATTGGACGAGCCCTAAACCACACCAAGATCCATGAGGAAATTCCTCATCCAAACAGCTTCCTTTGCCGCCTCCGAGGCAACAATATACTCAGCCTCTGTCATAGACGCAGACACCGTTTCTTGCTTGGAACTTTTCCAGCTCACAACCCCTCCGTTTATCACAAACACATATCCGGATTGCAAACGAGAATCATCTGAGTCAGTGAGATAACTCGCATCCGTGTAACCCTTTACACTGAGTCCATCCTTACTTCCATAAACCAGGAACATATCCTTAGTCCTTCTCAAGTACTTGAGGATATTTTTAGCCGCTGCCCAGTGGATCTCTCCAGGATCAGCCTGGTATCTGCTCACAACACTTAGAGCATAGGAAACATCCAGCCTAGTACAAATCATAGCATACATGATGGATCCAATTGCAGAAGCATACGGAATTGCACTCATCCGACTTCGCTCATTAGTTGTCGAAGGACACTGAGTCTTGCTAAGTTTTACGCGCCATGGGACATCGGTAAGAACCCCTTCTTAGACGATTCCATGTTGAACTTCTTCAACACTTTGTCCAAATATGTACTCTGACTCAATCCAATGAGCCGCCTTGATCTTTCTCTATAGATCCAGATTCCTAGTATGTAAGTCGCCTCACCCAAGTCTTTCATCGAAAAACTCTTTTCCAATGATTCCTTGGTCTCTTGCAACATCTGGACATAATTTCCAATCAGTAATATGTCATCCACATATAAGATCAGAAAGTTTACTTTTCTCCCACTAAACTTCTTGTATAAACAAGAATCATGATCGCTCTTGATGAAGCCAAGCGATTTGACTACCTCATCAAAGCGAATGTTCCAACTCCGAGATGCTTGCTTCAATCCATAAATGGATTTCCGAAGTTTGCATACCTTGTCAGCATTAGCCGGATCGACAAAACCCTCGGGCTGTATCATATACACGTCCTCGGTTAAATTTCCATTAAGGAAAGCCGTTTTGACATCCATCTGCCATATCTCATAGTCGAAATAGGCTGCTATAGCTAACATGATCCGAACTGATTTAAGCATCGCCACGGGAGAGAAATTCTCATCGTAGTCAACTCCTTGAACTTGTCGGAACCCCTTCGCGACAAGCCATGCTTTATAGATAGAAACATTTCCATCCATATCAGTTTTCTTCTTAAAGACCCATTTGAAGTCAACGGGTCTTGCGCCGTCTGGCAGATCAACCAAGTTCCAAACTTGATTTTCATCCATGGACTTTAATTCGGATCTCATGGCTCCAAGCCATGACTCGGATTCAGAACCCACCATCGCTTCCGAATAACTTGCCAGCTCATCACTGTCTAACAGCAGTACATCACGAACACTTCACAATCTAGCCGATCTTTGCAGTGTCGGTGCATTTTCCGGCTCAGGTACTATGTTCAGCTCAACCTCTAAGGCTTTTGCCGACTCGCTACTAGCCGGCATCTCTCGAATTTCTTCGAGATGCACCGTACTCCCACTGACTCCCCGACCGAGAAACTCTTTCTTAAGGAAGACACCGTTTCGAGCGACAAACACTTTGCCCTCTTCTCGGTTGTAGAAGTAGTACCCAAGGTTTCCCTCGGATACCCCACGAAAATACACTTATCCGACTTAGCTGTAAGCTTGTCCGACTGAAGTCGCTTGACAAAAGCTTCACAACCCCAAATCTTAAGAAAAGACAAACTCGGCTTCTTGCCAGTCCACATCTCATGCTGTGTCTTCTCTACCGACTTAGATGGTACTTTGTTTAGTGTGAACGCTGCAATTTCTAGACAATAACCCCAAAATGATAAAGGCAGATCTGTCCGACTCATCATTGACCGTACCATGTCCAACAAGGTCCGATTCCTCCTTTCTGACACACCGTTTCTCTGCGGCGTTCCTGGAGGAATGAGCTGTGGAACTATTCGACAACTCTTTAGATGGTCATCAAACGCATGGCTCATGTACTCGCCTCCTCGGTCCAACTGAAGAAACTTTATTTTCTTGCCAAGTTGATTTTGTACCTCATTCTGGAATTCCTTGAATTTTTCAAAGGCTTCCAACTTATGTTTCATCAAGTAGATATGTCCATATCTACTCAAATCATCAGTGAAGGTAATGAAGTACTCATAACCTCCTCTAGCTGTCGTGCTCATTCGGCCACATACATCACTATGTACTAGTCCCAATAAGTCGGACGCCCTTTCACAACTCTTTGCAAAAGGTGTCTTGGTCATCTTGCCGAGAAGGCAGGATTCGCATGTTTCGAACGACTCCAAGTCGAACGAAGTTAGGAGTCCATCATCATGGAGCTTCTTCATGTGTTTCCAGCTTATATGACCAAGCCGACAATGCCAAAAGTAAGTCATATTTAGATCATTTGGTTTTAACCTTTTCACATTTATGTTATAGACAGATTCACTATCAAGATTCAAAATAAATAACCCGTCCCGGACGGGCGCAAAGCCATGAAACATATCATTCAAATATAAAGAACAACCATTATTCTTAATATTCGACTCATAGCCCTATCTCATCAAACATGAGGCAGAAATGATGTTTCGACTAAGCACTGGAACATAATAACAATTATTTAGCTCCATTAAGAATCCAGAAGGTAAATGAAGTTGCATTGTGCCGACTTCCAACACAGCGACCCTCGCTTGTTTTCGACTCTAATGTCAACCTCGCCTCTTGCAACGCTCCTAGTTCCTACCAGTCCCTGCAACGAGTTGCAGATGTGAATGACTGATCCGGTATCATATACCCAAGAACTACCAGGTGCATCAGCAAGATAAATGTCTATAACATTGCAAACAAGCGTACGTGAGCTGGAAGTCACACCTCCGGTCTTGGCTTTATCAGCCAGATACTTGCTGCAATTCCTCTTCTAGTGGCCATCCGACTTGCAGTAGAAGCAAGTGGATCCGGCTGCAGGAGATGGCTTAGTCCCTGAGGAAGCGCTTTGGACTGGGTCCTCCGCCTTACCTCCTGACTTTGCCTTCTTCTTCTTAGTCCAAGAACTCTTCTTGAACTTAGCCTTGTTTTGTACCATCAACAATTGACTGGCACCTTTCTTGAGATCCGCCTCAGCCTGCTTGAGCATCCCGTGTAATTCAGTGAGCTTCTTATCCATACCATGCATGTGGTAGTTCGATATGAACTGACCATATGCACTAGGAAGAGAGTTCAGAATTATGTCTGTAGCAAACTCTTCGCTTATGGGGTAGCCAAGTCTTTCTAGAGACTGCACGTAACCAACCATCTTGATCACATGCGGACTCAGTGGATCGCCATCCTTAAGCTTGCAGCTCAACAAAGCCTGAGAGACTTGATACCTCTCAGTCTTTGCCTGAGCCTGGAACATACTTTTGAGGCTTTCGATCATATCGTAGGCCTCAACATTCTCGAACTGCTGTTGCAAGTCCAGTTCCATGTGAGCAAGCATAAGACAGCTAATCTCCGTGGATTCATCACAAATCCGACGATAGGCATTGGTGGCTGCGACAGTCGCATTCTCATCCGGCTCAGCTGGAAGTGGGTTGTCTAGGACACGATCCCTTTTTTCTTGTTTGAGAACAATTCTCAGATTACGATACCAGTTGGTGAAATTAGTTCCATTCAGCTTATCTTTCTCTAAGTTGGTTCTCAAAGCAAAACCAGAAATCTGTGGAAGACTGCTAGGTGCCATTGATCTACAACAGAAAATATGCAAAACACTTAAGACATGTATCCATAAAGAGCAAGCATATTAAACACTTTAATATTTATGCTCCCACTAGAACCAACACCCCTCCGATGGTTACTTAGTGACCCTAAATAAGCAAGTCGACTAGTGAGCTTTAGCATCACCGCTAGCCGTCAAGTGATCTAGGTAGACAACTCCTTGTCAATCGTATCTCATACGACTCCTGTTGGATGGGTGGCATCCCATGCCCCGGCTCCCATCTGACTTTTTCCCAAGTCCCACAACCGTTGTGATAGACCTGTCTAGATTACCAAGTACTTCCGCTGTAAGAGTCCGACTCGAACCCACCTAGTCGGAAAGAATTGATAGCACCTCAATTTTATGAGCCCACTACCAAAAATGTCCGACTTGTGATGGTGCAGCACTGGCGGGGAAACCGACTAGACCTTCTTTGAGGGATTATATTCTACCAACTATCTAATAGAGGTAAAACAGAGACATAACAATAACACAAAATAAAGCAATTATAATGTGAAATGGTATGGCTCTCTTCATGGCGATCTCCATCTCCATAAAGCCTCTAATCCGACTCGTGTCAACTCTTGTCACGTGCCGTCTTACACCATGTAGCCGACTTGTACACCGACTTGCATACTATCCGGATTCTCCAAATAGCTACACTAGCTAGTAATCCAAATTACATAGAGAATCCGACAAGCAGGCCGTTATACAATAAGATGACTGCACCTAGGCTCTAGCCGGCTGACAAAATCCGTGATACGCAGATCACGTATGGATTACACACATCACATGCACATAAGCCATACCATTCACAACATCATCCTGCAAAAACAAGTTATGCATAGATACGATATCTACCGGCGTTGTGAAACTTGCAACGACACCTAGGGCGCTACGACAGGGTGAAGCCGGCGGTCCCGCTAGCCGGATAGCTGGTGGGGATCGAAGAGGCAGCGCCCCTCGCGGGTACGGGCAGCACCCGACGATATTTCCAAAAACGCAGATCTCATCTGCATTCTGGACATGGATTTCATCATCGGATAAAACAATTTTACCCAAATCCGATCCGGACTCTAATTCGATCAAACCCTTTGATCTTCGATCAACGCATCCGAGTTTACGTGTCACAGTCTACCCCGATGGCGTAAACCGACCGGTAGGGGTATGTCGTTCCACGACCTTAGCAGTTAGATCACGGAAACCAGATCATCCATTCCCCCGAGTATAGTTGATCCAATCAACTTTGTACAAAACCGATCTATCTCATAGATCGACCACCAAAATTGCAATTAGATCCAATCTAACGCCAACCGCATATCACATATGCGCAATCTCGAGCCTAAAACCAGAAGCTAACGCTCTGATACCACTGTAGGGCCACGTAGAGATAAACAAAACTTTTTCCCTACGTGGTGATCCCAAGATCCAGCTTAGGTAGAAGGCCACGAGGATTACCACTAGACGCGCAGTTGCGGAATTGATGAAGCATGTCGTTTGATGCAGTGCAGTCCTCGCGATCGGTTCCGGTTCCACGATCCATGATCCGTACTTTCTTCATGATCGTCGAAGTGCTGAACGTACAACACCTCCGCCGGTATCCACACGTACGAGGAGGAGCGCCGGCGATGGACTGCTAGGTCCGGTACGGCGGGGACAGGACAGACTGGGGCTAGGGTTTCCAACACATGGAGTGACCTAACCTTGTTCTCTAAGCACCTGCACCCCAGCTTATATAGGGAGTGAAAGTGGGCTCCATTCACTTGTGGCCCATTCACTAAAAAGGCCTATATTAGCCACTACAAGTCTCACTTGCTGACTAAGTCCATGTCTCTATTTGGGTCCAACCCAAATAGGTTTCCTGTTTGGGTCTAACCCAAACTTGCTCCCGCTCTTAAGTGTGTGACCCAACAGGCTCATAGTAACCCGGACACGATTCCGAGTCTCACTCGCGATCGATCAGTTGGTAGCGGCTCCTAGCAGAACGTGCCAGCTCCCAAGTACCAATAAGTCATGACGACATACCTTCCAATGCGACTTTCGTCTGAGTCCCTTTTGCCTCACGATATACTTTTTCGGACTATAGGAGAATGATCGTCATCCCTTAAATAGTCCGACTCTCTTTCTCGATCAGAGATAAGTGATTCATCCGACTAACTCTTAGTCGGCTGCCTCGGTTAACACTTAATCCGAGACGCGCATGGCCATGCTTTCCGAATCATATCTTCCGAGAGGGCCCAGAGAATATCTCTCCGGATGGAGGGGAAAAATCCCGTCTTGGTTATTCACATCACGCAGCTTGATTCTCAGTCGACCCGAACTCAGCCTTTATAACTGCCCAATGACGGAACAACGTTTGACAAAACCTAAGTCGGAGATCCTCAACTTGGATTGTGCAATAACCTCAGGTCTAAGGATTACATTGATTGAGACATGCAAATGACGACTTGTTCGTTGCATCTCAATATGGGTCAGTCCGACTCGCTAAACTCTTTAGTCGAATCCGTGTAAGTCGGAATAGCATCTCCATGCCCATGACAAGTGGAACCTAGTCATCTGCCGACTTTCACATTGGTCTAAGTTGTGTGTCCGGCACAACCTCAATGACCAAGGACAATTAGTATGAACACCATGAATATGTAGTTCCACAATCAAATCACATATTCGATGATACATGTCAGTAGTTCATACATGGACCATAACCTTATGAATACACAGGAATATCATCATTCATGATTGCCTCTAGTGCATATTCCCAACAAAGACCTCTATATAGGACAGAGCTTAATTTTAGGAAAATTGTCAAGGAGCACCTAGATAATTTGCTGCTAGCTAAATGTAATTATTGGAGAAAGCGCTGCACCATTCGTTGGATAAAGCAGGGAGAGGATAACACAAAAAAAATCACACAATGGCTACTGAGAGGTTTCGTCGTAATTCCATTGCCAAGCTACAGGATGGAGAGGGTAATATTGTTTCTGACCATCAATCTGTGGCAGGATTATTGTGACTAGTTTCAAGGAAAGGATGGGGCATTCGAATTTCTATGCAATTTGACTTATCAACCATGATTTCTTATGTGGAAGGTTTAGATGAGTTAACTGTGGAGAAAGAAATGAATCAGGTGATCAAAGTTATGCCTGCTGACAGGGCCCCTGGGCCGGATGGCTTCAATGGACTTTTCTAAAGAAATGCTGGTCCATAATTTAGAAATATTTCTACCATCTAGCTTCTGATTTTTATGAGGGAAAACTCAATCTGGAAAATATAAATGGTTCTTATATCACGTTGATTCCTAAAAAATAGACACCCTTGATGGTAAATGATTTTCGACCAATCTCTCTAACCAATGTTTGTTTGAAATTTTTAACAAAGTTGGTTGCTAATCGTCTACAGAACAAGATTCTTGGTTGCATTCATAAGAACCAATATGGTTTCCTGAGATCTAGATCAATCCAAGATTGCTTGGCTAGGGCGTTTGAGTATATTTATCAGTGTCAAGCTTCTAAGAAACTGATGGTTATTCTAAATCTTGATTTTGCTAAAGCCTTTGATACGATCGCACATGAAGCCATAATTCAAGTTATGAGACATAAAGGGTCCAAAGAGAAATGGCTTGGCTGGGTGAGGTCCATCCTATCCTTAGGAACATCGGCAGTTTTGTTGAATGGAATTCTGGGAAAGCAATTTGTCTATAAACGTGGATTTAGACAAGGTGACCCCTATCGCCTCTGTTATATACCTTCGGTTTAGGTCGTCTGCAGTCTGTGGTGAATGACTTAGAGAGTACAGGAAATATTGCTAAGCCAACTAGTACAAATGATGATGACTTTCCCATCATCTAATATGCAGATGATACACTACTTCTGATGCCGGATGACTTACAACAATTGAGAGCTCTCAAGGACTTGCTAAATAAGTTCTCACTTTCCACAGGTTTAAGGATTAACTTTGATAAATCACAGATGGTTCCCTTAAATGTTCCGAATGATTTGCTGAATGTTTTGGCTGATGACTTTGGTTGTCTCATAGGGGGCATGCCATTTACATATTTGGGTTTACCTTTGGGCACAACTAGACCAACTATCAATGATCTAATGCCTTTGGTTTGTCAATTGGAAAGGAAACTCACTTCGAGTTCTAGTTTCCTTTCTCAAGGAGCTAGGCTGCAACTTATTAATTCGGCCCTCTCTTCAATGCCTCTTCATTTTTTATGTTCGTTGCAGCTTGCCAAGGATTTCACCATTCAACTTGATAGGATCCTTCGACAGTGTCTATGGAGAGACAAAGCGGATGAGCCAAAGGAGTCTCTGGCGGCTTGGGAAATGATCTGTAAACCAAAGGATAAGGGGGGCTAGGGGTTGTCGATTTCCAGAAGAAAAATGATGCTATGTTGATTAAATTCTTGGACAAGTTTTACAATCATAGGGACATTCCATGGGTTCAGTTGGTTTGGCATACATATTATCTTGACAAGGTGCCACACGCGGAAAACCTTTGTGGTTCCTTTTGGTGGCGTGATGTGCTCAAGCAGGTTGATAATTTTTGAGGAGTTGCAGTTGTCACTCTTGGTCGTGGGGATTCTTTCCTTCTTTGGTCGGATAACTGGTATCTGAATCAAAGCATGAGACCAATAAAACTAAGGTTTCCCTGTCTCTTTTCTTATGTGCTGGATGAGAATATGTCAGTTGCATTAGTCTACTCTTAGGAGGATATTACGACACTCTTTTATCTACCTTTGTCCTAGCCTGCATATCAGGAACTTGGTGAGCTTGTGAGTTTAATGAACTTGAACCCCCTTTCTTCACAATATGATGTTTGGTCTTATTGCTGGGGGGATTCCTATAATTCAGCCAGTTTCTACAAACATATACAATCTCTAGAGGTGTACATATGGTTATGGAATTCTAGTTGCATTATGAATACTAAGGTATTTGCTTGGTTACTTATGTCCGATAGATTAAATACTAAAGATTTGTTGTTGAGGCGGCATTGAAATGTGACAAATGACACCCATTGTGTGTTGTGTCCACTGCATGCCCATGAGGATCGTATTCATCTATTCTTTCAGTGTAACTTTAGCATGAGAATTTGGAACTATCTTCAGATTGATTGGCAGTCGAATGATGATTTACAGACCGTAATTGCTGCTGCCAAGAGGAGTTTCGGGCATCCTTTCTTTATGGAGGTGTTAATAACTGCATGCTAGAATATTTGGCTTTTGAGAAATGGGAAGATTTTTAGACATGAAATTCCTACTTTTGCAAAGTGGAAAGGAAATTTCATGCATGATATCTCACTCTTACAATATAGAATCAAGGAAAAGTTCAAGGACCAACTCCTGTGTTGGATTGCAACTCTGCCATAGGCTTTTGTCCTTGTACATAGTTTTCTAAGTTTTGGCTTTGTATAGTTGTACTTTGGTTCCCCCTTCTTCTAATAATAAATTGCTGTTGGGCTTTTGCCTCACAGCTCAGGTCAAAAAAATAGGTGCATAAAGATAGAAGATGGAGACTCAATATAAAAGTAAAAGAAAGGCCTTCATAGAAGGAAGCAGGGATTCAAGTCTCATAAAGAGCTTCCAAAAATTATGGTACTTATTAGCTTTCATCTCTCATTGCCCCTATCATAAGCATCTTTAGGTGATTAAGGTTAAAGTGAACAAATATGAGGATATGCTTGACAAGTTTAGTCACAAGTAAGTTCTTGTCATTGTAAGTACATGTGTAACATAGAGAACCACCAATGGGGTACCCCTTGCCCGATGATACGGAAGAATCCCCATATCAAAATGACAAGGCAAGCAGACAATGAGCATCTCAGCATCCTTTTATTTCCTATTTGCATAGGCTTCTCTATTTTCTCTTTTTTTCTTTCCTATTTGCATAGGCCTTTTTATAGAGGATGCTTCATAGATTGCTCATTATGGTTACGCTGCAGGTTTTCACCATGATTAGGCATGGATTAGACCAGCCGCCTAGGCGTTTCTCTAACACATATACGAACTCCATGAGCCTTACAAGATCGCCTATCATTTCACACCGTCGGGATCCATAAGCAAAGAACATGATATCAACTAAATAAAGTGCAATGTTGAAAGCGTTCCCCATGATAACATGGTTCTGCTAATGCCCAACTTACAAAACGCAAGCATATACGCAACATAGATGGGCACACTGGTTCAAGTTTATTAAGTGCAAGAAAAGTAAAGTGTGCCATCAAAATCGTGAGAGCTTTAATCACTAATTTTCACATAACAAGTTTAATTCAGAAGGTAGATAAAAACATGAATATACTTGGAATAGCAAATGCTAATGGGTAGGTATGGTAGACTCTTTGGAATAACTTGGTTTTATTTGGAGTTGGATGCATGAGTGGAACTCATACTTGGTGTGGAGGCTACCAAAAGACTGGGAGCGACAAACTAAGAGAGCCATAATGGCCATGATCAAGCACACAGACAAAACATCATTGATCAAAGCATAAAGTGATACTACAAGTCGAAAACTAAATGATCATAGAGGCTATGGTGACTTGGTATAGTCTTAACATGGTGTGAGCATGCGCCAAGTCAACCCAAATAAAGCATTAAAGGAGAATACCACAATACTATGCTTTAATATGCTAAAACAACATATGATTCTTTTAAGGCACATTAAGAAATCTCAATTGTTGGTAACAAGTCATGCTACAGAAAAAATCACTAAGCGTAAAGCCAAAATAATATCAAGCATGATATGATAAAGTCTAGGTCATAGTCAAAAATAATCTCCTTTTATACCACTTATAAGCCTGAACTTTCCTACTCTTTTCCAATCCAAACCAACTTATTTGAAAACTAATGTATGAATGAGGGGGTCCAACCAATTTATTCAAGCAAATGAAAACTAAAAACGAAAATGAAGGCGCTCCAAGAACAACACAACTGTGCATGAAACAATAGAAAATAAGTGTTCGGTAGAAACCTGAGATTTTTATTGATGAAGAAGGGGATGCCCAAGGCATCCCCAAACTTCGACGCTTGTACTTCTTGGATATTTCTTGGGGTGACACGGGTGGCATCCCCAAGCTTGAGCTTTTGTCCATACTTCATCTTATCACATTACTCTTCCCTACACTCAAATTTTTGTTCATACAAAACTTCACCCAATTTTTATTAGCACCATTAGTGTACTCAAGATAATAAGTCTTTAGGTTTAGTTTCAACTAAGTAAAACTTCCATTAAAACACAACCTACTGTAGCACTTCCATTAAAAAGTTCAAGTGATCAAAGAGAACTCAAAGAGAGAGAGAGAGAGATTAAGAGGCAAATGCAAATAATGGCAGAAATCTGTCATAACAGACCAGCAGGTAGGGATGGCACCCGCCGGGTTCGGGTCTGGGTGCAGCCCCCCATACCCGCCCCGCCCCATTTCCCCACACCCGCCACCCACCCCGAATCCATTGGCGGGTACAGATCCCCACCAGACCCGCCACCCGTCAGGTAAACGAGGACGCGACTGGTACCTGCCGAGGTCTGTGAGGCGGTGACGCTGGCGGTCTGCAAGACGGCGGCGCTGCTGGGAGGCGGTTTGCAAGGCGGCGACAGTCGCTGGAGCTCCCCTCCCCGTGGTCCGCGACCTTGACCGGTGGTGTAGGTAGTCGCCCGAGCTCCCCTTATTGTGGTCCTCGACCTCCATCGGCGGTGTCGAGAGGGATTCCCCGCACGACATAGGGAGGAGGAGGTGGCAGGGCAACACGGGAGGTAGGATCTGGCAGCGGTCCATCCTCGAGTAAGATCTGGTGGCGGTGCATCCCTCCTCGGCTAGGATCTGGCAGCGGTCGGTGGTGTAGGAGGAAGCCAGGAGGCGGCGGTGCATCCCTCCGCTAGAAGGGAGGCGGCGGCGACACTAAAAGCCAGGAAAGAGAGGATTGCGTGATGGGGGAGTGCACGAGGACACGAGGTGTGAGCGTGTGTGCGTCATGCACGCATGGGATTAGGGGTGTGGGACCGTCAGGGTTAGTGGGGTTAGGCATTTATGGTTAGGATTAGAAATTAGAATTATTATTTGTACGATATAGTGGGTCTACGGGTCTGCGGGTATGGGTATGCCACCTCTAGACCCACCCCCGCCAGACCCGACGGGTCCAGCTTTTTCCACTAAGCACCCCCATGGGTTTTTTCTTTACCAAACCCTCCCCATTTAAGGCGGGTACCCATCGGGTTAGCGGGTTTAGGGGCCCCATTTCCATCCCTACCTGCAGGTAAAAACCGATTTTTTCGAAGACATTCTGTTACTCAAATCAAAAAGTGTTGAACTATAGAAAGTTTGATAACAACCTGGGCAGAAGCACAAAAAATTACAGCTCAAACCGACGTATAGAGATTTTTCACGAATTTTTACAGCAAAGCACAAAAATCTGTTTCGGGACAGCAACTTTCCCAAGTCTTACTTCCCTCTCATTAGAGGTTACTCTTGGCACAAAAACTACACAAAGAGGATAAGGAGAGGTTATTACAGTGGTAATATTATGAGGACATCCCTATGGTTACACCTACCCCAATTGATAATGAAGATGTTCCTGTTGCAAAGAAGGATCAATCCAATGAGATAAAGATTGGACCAATCACAAGAGCTCGTGCTAAGCTTCTAGAACAACAGGTGAATTTGTTTCTTAATGAACCTGGTGTTTTAATCAATGAGAATTTTATACTACCTAAGTCTTTGAACTATTACATGATCAGGTACTTAGGTGAAGAAGGCATAGCAAGGAGGGAGGAGCAAATGGAACCAGGCATGTTGATCAATGAAGAATGCGTGAGGGAGGAGAGGGAGGAAGCGCAAGGAGCTGTCCAAGACAAAGATCAACAAGAGGAGGAAGTTCTCTGCCGCGATAGAGAAAAGCCTCGTTTCTCTGCCATGGCAGGCTGTCGCGGCAGGAAAACCGACTAGGACTCTGCCACGGCAGAGCCAGTCTTGGCCGAGCCACTTGTGGTCGGTTTGTATCCAGGTTGGGTGGAACCAACTCGGGTTCCACCATAGGTCGCCGCCCCTGGACCCATAAATAGATGGGGGCGCCGTAGATTAGGGTTTTAGACCACGTTAAAATATTTTGGAGTTGTTTCTTTCATAGAACCTCTAGAATTACCCTGTGTTCGAATCGACCAACTATAATTGAGTGTGATCTGTTGTTCCATTGGGAATTAGTAGATTGCATACTACCGTTCGTGGTCACGGCTACGTGCGCAAGAGTGTGGTGTTGTGAATATCCTACAAGGTTCGAGATCTGTTGCACTGGCATCGGGGTTCGAGCGGGAGAGTTCATAGCTACAGGCTAGTTCTCTATCATCCACCATCACCATCGACAAGTGCTTGATGAGTAGATCGGGCCACCCCATATCATCTTGGTATCAGATTTCCTCGTTGCCTTGGTAAGCAATCCACAATCCTCCATAGATTAGAGAGTGTTTTCGTCCTATACAGAAAATAGCCCCACAAAAAGAGTTGCCATAGCCTAGATTACATCGTATTCGAGTAATAGTTGCTGGTCGTGTTCTTCAATTAGTCTAGGTCTATCTTTGTTTTCATCGTTTTCTTCTTTGTAGTCGTGTTCATCACCTGTTCTTCCGCACCATAGTCAGATCCGATCTAGCTTGAAGAGTCCTAGTTATTCCCTCTTGGCTGAGTCGGATTCACACAAAAAAGTCCTTACCGTTTCTGCCGCCGCACGGAAAAGGCCACTTTCCCTGCCGTGAAACCGAGTCTGTCAGCGACTCTGCCGCGACACGCCTTCTCTGCCGCGTGCTGCCGCCGCTCTGCCGCGGCACGGAAAAGGCCACTTTCCCTGCCGTGAAACCGAGTCTGTCAGCGACTCTGCCGCGACACGCCTTCTCTGCCGCGCACTGCCGCCGCTCTACCGTGGTGCGTTTTCTGCATGTTTCTCTGCCACGCGCTGCCGCCACTCCGCCGCGGCACAATTTCTGCCTGTTTTGCTGCTGCAGCTCTGCCACGGCAGGATTTCTGCTTCGTTTGCTGCCACGGCACGATTTGTTCTGCCACGATAGGATTGTGAGCTGTTGTTTCTGCCACTACACCATAATTACAAAGTGTGATCAATTTGCACTTTTCAATAAACCTTAGTCATAGCCATTCTATTACATAGGTGTAGGAACTTGCCCATTGAGACTAGTTTCCGCTCCTACAGGCTGCTTATAGGATTTTGGTGCTGTACTTTGTAATCGGCCGTGTGTGATCTATAAAATCAAAAAAAAGAGTAAAAGCAATATAGCAACAGAAAAAGCAAAATAGAGCTATACAAAAGGAAAATAAAAAGAAAATAGTGAAAAACAGAATTTGAGCAAGAGGCCTAGTGATATCTTTGTGCACCGGTAGATTGAGAAATCTTGTGCCTGTTTACTTTGATATTTGCCAGTGTCTCTCGAGCGTAGTGCAACACCCTTCATAGTTGCATTGCCATGTTTTTCTCCACATGTGTGTTTCTTGGGTATTTGTACGATCAGCACTAGGACTTGTTTGCGGTGTAGATAGGGTACCAAACCTATAGCTCCACCTTAAATAACCTGTGTGCCCTGCGATCGTTCTCTATAACTTTGATATTCACTTCATCACATCAAGTGCATCGGTCTTTAATTTCGTTTGGTAGAGCATCTTTATTCACTTTGGAACGGTAAGATCTCCTTTCTTATTAGTTGTGAGTGAGCTATGAGAGTTTCCACCATACAGATTTTTATTTTTGCACTAACCTACTAATCATGTATTCTAGTGATGATGATATTGTGTTGCAGAAAAAGAAGGATGAGCAGCTTGTCAATTGGCGTGAATATGAGGCTTTGAAGTCCCACTTTACATGTGTGTTTACTAACACGACATATGCTATTGACAAGAATCTCCAGGATATGAATATGAGATTGGATCAGCATGTTGGAACGGTTGATACTATCCAAACACAAGTGGCTATGCTCAATGTCAATGTCACCACTTTGAAGCGTTCTATTGAGGGTTTGACAGCCGCCTTACATAGAAGGGAAGATCATCAACATGATGATGCCTTTGATGATTTTGATGAGGGTAACGTTGTGGATGCTGCTCCACATGTTGGCAGGGGACGTGATATTCCCCCTGTACATGCACCTGCTCATGGTCGTGGGTTTTCCCCTCTTGGGCGTGCCCAACATGGTCACAACCAAGCTGCTGATGATGGTTTGGGCAAGCCAAAGTTCTTGATTCCCAAGTTTGATGGTTCCGTTGATCCTGAGGATTACCTCATTGAAGATTGAGAAACTCTAGCGCTTATTTGACTATCCAGAAGATAAGAAGGTAAAGCTTGCAGCATCTGAATTTGATGGTTATGCTTTGCGTTGGTGGGATGCTCTTGTGCAATATAGGAGGGAGGATAATGAACTTCTTGTGATGGAATGGCGCGAGATGAAGCAAATCATGAAGGCTCGTTTCGTTCCAACCAACTACTTCCGATCAGTTTTTGATAAATTGATGCAATTGAAGCAAGGCACAATGACAGTAGATGAGTACTACATGGAGATGGAGCTGCTTATGCAGCGTGCTAGAGTTCGTGAGTCCATTGAGATGACCATGCAGCGATTCCTAAACAATCTGAAGTTGCCAATCAAGAGCATAGTGCGTCATCACAAGTATGAGACCATGAATGAGCTATTGCACCATGCTAGTGTTGGGTCCGCAACATAGAAAACAAAAAATTCCTACGATGAGAACTACACGCCAAGATCTATCTACTAGGTACAGAGCAACGGGTGGACATACATCCAACGAGAACTTACCCTCGAAGACAACGAGTTTTGTTAACGAGTAGGAACTTGTGGTTGGTGTAGTCGTACACTTGCTGATCTCAAGATCGTGAGAAAGTCCGAGCGTCGCAACTCAGCAGCGCATCCGCACTCGCACACACGTTCAAGCCACCGGACAACCTCCACCCCCTCGCTCCAGCGATCCAGCGGAAGAAGCAACTCCTTCCAGATGAAATGCCACCGGGAACATGTATCTCGCTAATCCGAGACCATGGGGGAATAATTCTAGAGGGGGAGAGAGATCCTTCACAAGGAGGTGTGAGGAAGAAGGAGGGAGAGGGTGGCCTTTTATAGGAGGAGGGGGGTGCCCCTCCTCTCCATGGACGGCGCATGGGGGGTGACCCCTCACCTCCCCCATCCATGTGGTGGTAACCCCTCCACATTAAAATGCCTCTTCACATTCCCTTTTAAAGTCCCCACTTTAAATGCATTAAAATTCTCCAAGTTTAATGCTCTCTCATTTAATAAAACTCTTTTATTAAATTTATTCAGAATTTTGTTAATTACTTCAATTAACAAACATTCACATATAACCCCTTGCAATATTTCAATATGACATGCAGAACCACTTTCTGCAATTTCACCGGAAACAATTTCCGGTTTCTATCGAAACAATTCCCGCTTTGCAATTCTTTCGTCTGAAACCTATGTGCTCCAAAATGGTGTCCGTTAACTCTTAAGTGTGTTACCCTACGGTTCGCGAATATTGCAGACATGATTGAGACTCCTCTCAGATCAATAGTCAGAAGCGGGACCTAGAGATCCATACTGACTCCTGCATATTCAACGATGACTTCTGTGACCGTGACAACCTTTAACGCTTGTAATTTAATCCCTTTGTCTCATGATATAATACATGTCCGAGATTCGATCATCGATATCCAAATACCTAGTTTGATCTCGTTACTGACATGCACTCTTTTCTCGTTCCCGTGATTTAACATTCTAGTGATCACATCACTTGCTTGCAAGCTATCTAAATGTGATATCACCGAGAGGGCCCAGAGTATATCTATCCGTCATCGGGATTGACAAATTCCACTCTTGATCCATGAGCCTCAACATAACACCTTCGTACCACTGAACCCATCTTTATAGTCACCCTGTTACGGTGTGACGTTTGATGTTATCAAGATACTCTTCCGGTGTTAGCAATTAACATGATCTCATGGTCTAAGGATAAAGATTACTTCGTATGATGTTATAGAAATATAAACATAATTACTTGATCATAATGCTATACTTCGGATGAATGTTCATCACATCATTCCACCAATGTTGTGACCTTGTTATTAACAACATCCAATGTCCATGATCAGGAAACCTTGATCATCTTGCTAATCCACAAGCTAGTCTATAAGAGAGGCATAACTAGGAACCCTTTTTGTTTATCAAACACACATGTATTGATGTTTCCGATCAATACAATTCTAGCATGCAAAATAAACATCTATCATATATAAGGAATACATAATAACAACTTTATTATTGCCTCTCAGGTCATATTTCCTTCAGTCTCCCACTTGCACTAGAGACAATATTCTAGTTCACATAGTGATAAATCTAACACCCATGGAGTTCTAGTGTTGACCATGATTTTCCCTAGGGAGAGCTTTAGTCAACTGATCTGCTATATTTAGGTCCGTGTGTACTTTACAAATCTTTATAGCTCCATCCTTGACATGCTCGCGGATGGAGTGAAACCGACGCTTAATATGCTTGGAATTCTTGTGAGACCTCGGTTCCTTGGCGTTTGCTATGGCTCCATTGTTGTCACAATAGATCACCATCGGGTCCAATGCACTAGGAACCACACCTAGTTCCGTAATGAACTCTTTCATCCAAACCGCTTCCTACGCCTCTTCAGAAGCAGAAAAATATTCCGCCTCCGTCGTTGATCCAACCACCACAGGTTGTTTGGAACTCCTCCAACTAACTGCTGCTCCGTTCAAGAGAAATACGTATCCAGATTGAGACTTATAGTCATCCGGATTGGTGTCAAAACTAGCATCGACATAACACTTAGTGACTAGCTCTTCTTCACATCCGTATATAAGAAACATATCCCTAGTTCTTCTCAAGTACTTGAGGATGTTCTTGACCGCTATCTAGTGTTCCGAACCTAGATCAGATTGGTACCTACTAGTCAAACTAATAGCATGTGCCACATCCGGTCTTGTACATAGCATGGCATACATTATAGAGCCTATGGCCGAGGCATAGGGGATCTTATCCATTATCTCTCTTTCTTCCACCGTAGCTGGACTTCAAGTCTTACTCAATGTCTTGCCTTGCAACATAGGTAAGAACCCCTTCTTACTTCCGTCCATATTAAACTTCTTTAATATCTTATCCAGGTATGTACTCTGCGATAGCCCAATTAGGCGCCTTGGTCTACCTCTTTAGATTTTAATGCCTAATATATATGACGCTTCACCAAGGTCTTTCATCGAAAATTTGTTGTTTAGATAACTTTTAACACTGTTTAAAAGATCTATATCATTTCCAATCAATAATATGTCATCCACATATAATATCAGAAATGCCACATTACTCCCACTCACTTTCTTGTAAATACAAGCCTCTCCATAAGTTTGGACAAATCCAAACTCTTTGGTCACCTCATCAAAGCGGAGATTCCAACTCCGGGATGTTTGCTTCAGTCCATAGATGGATCGCTGAAGTTTGCATACCTTATTAGCATCCTTAGGCTCGACAAAACCTTTAGGTTGTATCATATACAACTCTTCTTCAATATTACCATTGAGGAACGCAGTTTTGACATCCATCTGCCATATTTCATAATCGAAATACACAGCTATTGCTAACATAATCCTAACCGACTTAAGCATCGCTACGGGAGAGAATGTCTCATCGTAGTCAACTCCTTGAATTTGTCGAAACCCCTTTGTGACAAGTCGAGCCTTATAGATGGTCACATTACCATCAGCATCAGTTTTTCTTTTGAAAATCCATTTATTCTCAACGGCCTTTCGATCGTGAGGTAAGTCCACCAAGGTCCAAACTGGGTTCTCGTACATGGATTCCATCTCAGATTTCATGGCTTCTAGCCATTTGTTGGAATCCGGGCTCATCATCGCTTCTTCATACGTCGCAGGGTCATCCATTTGATCAACCATGATATTCACAATAGGATTGTCGTACAGTTCAGGAGTTGCACGTGTCCTGCTTGACCTGCGAGGATCGGTAGTGTCCTCTTTCGGAGTTTCATGATCAATATCATTAGCTCTCTCTTCATTAGGTGAAGTCAACTCCAAAAGAACTTCCGCTGCTACGCTACTCGCCATTTCATGAAGAGAAGGTTCAATAACCTCTTCGAGTTCTACCTTCTGACTACTCACACCTTTCACGAGAAACTCCTTTTCAAGAAAGGATCCATTCTTGGCAACAAAAACCTTGCCCTCGGATCTATGATAGAAGGTATACCCAATCGTTTCCTTAGGGTATCCTATGAAGACGCATTTTTCTGCTTTGGGTTCGAGTTTATCCGGCTGAAGTTTCTTCACATAAACATCGCATCCCCAAACTTTAAGAAATGACAGCTTAGGTTTGTTTCCAAACCATAATTCATACGGTGTCGTTTCAACGGATTTAGATGGTGCCCGATTTAAAGTGAATGCAGATGTTTCCAGTGCATAACCCCAAAATGATAGTGGCAAGTCAGTCAGAGACATCATTGATCGAACCATATCCAATAAGGTACGATTACGACATTCTGACACACCATTACGTTGTGGTGTTCCGGTAGGCGTGAGTTATGAAACTATTCCACACTCTTTCATGTGTGTGCTAAACTCGTAACTTAGATACTCTCCTCCACGGTCAGGCCATACAAATTTGATCTTTCTATTACGATGATTTTCCACTTCATTCTGAAATTCCTTGAACTTTTCAAAAGTTTCAGATTTGTGTTTCATCAAATAGATATACCCGTATCTACTCAAATCATCTGTGAAAGTAACAAAATAACGATATCCACCTCGCGCCGACACACTCATTGGTCCACATACATCAGTATGTATGATTTCTAATAAATCTGTCGCCCGTTCCATTGAACCGGAAAACGGCGTTCTAGTCATCTTGCCCATAAGGCATGGCTCACATGTATCAAATGATTCAAAATCAAGTGATTCCAAAAGTCCATCAGAATGGAGTTTCTTCATGCGTTTAACGCCAATATGACCTAGACGGCAGCGCCACATATATGTAGATATATCATCATCAAGTTTAATCTTTTTAGCATTAACATTATGAATGTGCGTATAAAAAAATTTACTATCGAGATCCATCAGAAATAAACCATTCAACACAGGTGCATGACCATAAAAGATATTATCCATATAATAAACGAATAACCACTTTGCATCAAACACGATCCGGATACAATGTTCATGATAAGTGTAGGCACCAAATAACAATTATTCAGGTTTATAACTAATCCCGATGGCATATGGAGAGGCAGCGTTCCGACGGCGATCACATCAACTCTTGATCCATTGCCGACCCGCATTGTGACCTCATCCCTTGCTAGTTGTTGCTTGTTCCGCAGCCCCTGAATCGAGTTACACATATTAGCAACCGATCCTGTATCAAATACCCGGGTGCTACTGTGAGTACTAGTCAAGTACACATCAATAACATGTATATCATATATACCTTTGTTTGCCTTGTCGGACTTCTTGTCCACCGAATACTTGGGGCAGTTGCGCTTCCAATGGCCAGTCCCCTTGCAATAGTAGCACTCGGTATCGGACTTAGGGCCAGCTCGGGGTTTCTTTTCAGGCGCGGCAACAGATTTGCGACCCTTCTTTCCCTTGTGCTTGACTTTCTTGTCCTTCTTGAAACCGGTGGTCCTATTGATCATCAACACTTGATGTTCTTTCCTAATCTCCACTTCTGCAGTCTTAACCATTGACAGAAGATCGGGAAGAGTCTTCTTCATGCCCTGCATATTATAGTTCATCACGAAGCTCTTGTAGCTAGGTGGCAGAGATTGGAGAAGACGATGTATGCCTAAGTCAATGGGAATCGTTATTCCCAAGGACACAAGCTTATCGGTGTACCTAGACATTTTGAGTATGTGCTCACTAACGGAGCTGTTTTCCTCCATCATGCAGCTAAAGAACTTTTCAGTAGCATTATAACTCTCTACGGCAGCATGGGTATCGAAAATCATTTTCAATTCTCCCATGGTATCAAAGGCATTGCCATTTTCAAGACGCTTTCGAAGTTCTGGCTCTAGCCCATACAGTATGCCGCAATGAACTAAGTTGTGGTCCTCCTTACGAGTCACATAGACATTCTTTTCCTCGTCAGGGGCATCAGGAGCTGGTGGGGGGCCTAGCGGCGCATCTAGCACATATTTCTTTTGTGCAGCAGTGAGGAGAATCCTCAAATTCATAGCCCAGTTGGTGAAGTTGCTACCATTCGTGGCAAGTTTCTCTTTCTCCATGAACACATTGAAATTAAAAGCAGGTGGTGCCATCTACAATAGAATTTGTAAAGTTTATTTAGAATAAGTATATGATAGAGTGAGTTCAACTAATCCAAATTACTAATGAACTCCCACTCAAAAACGACATCCCTCGTGCCTTTTTGGTGATTACATGAACCAAATCCACTACACCAAGTCCAATCATCACGTGAGTCGGTGTAGCTTCAAAGGCGAGCATCTATATGGGCATCATATCAACTATATGACTCATGCTTAACCTTTTGGTCCGTGTTCTGAGGCCATGTATGTACATGCTAGGCTCGCCAAGTAAGAACCTTAGTACTCGCGTGTGTAAAACAGTCTTACACCCGTTGTATGAAAGCGTAGAGTCGAGTACACCGGATCATCACGTGATGTCTCGAAACACGATCCATAGAACGGTGCATACTCAAGGAAGAACACATTTTATCTTGATATCTAAATGAGGGATCATCTTACAATGCTACAAAAAGCGCCAAACTAGCAGTATAAGATGCTAACATCTAATGTGTAAAGTGAGATGATATGGTCCATGCATTTGATCTCTATCATTTGCATCGTGGTATGATCTCTATCATTCCTTTGTGTGTAAGGCCAAGGTCTATGGAACTTACACGTTGAATGTGTTGTAAGAGTATCTATCATACATCTACTTACAACAATACCATATCAATACACTAGCCCATCAACGATCTAAACTAGTCGCCTCTAATTTATCAATTGCAAGTTTTACGTGTCTTAGGGCTTTCGGAGATAGAACTGTTCTTACCTACGAACATGAACCGCAACGAGGATAACCAAGTTATTAGCAACTCGTTGTAAATCAGATATTGACTATAGTAGGAGAGACAGACACCCGCCAGCCACTTATGCAAAACAAGTTGCATGTCAGTCGTGGAACCGGTCTCATGTACGATGACATGTAAGGTTGGTCCGGGCCGCTTCATCCCACTATGCCACCAATATCCAAAATACATAGAATATGCAATAACATGATCATCATCGCCCACATATAAACATATGTGTACTACCCGTGCAAAGCACCTACGCATAGATCAGGCTCTGATACAACTGTTGGGTCCGCAGCATAGAAAACAAAAAAATTCCTATGATGAGAACTACATGCCAAGATCTATCTACTAGGTACAGAGCAACGGGTGGACATACATCCAACGAGAACGTACCCTCCAAGACAACGAGTTTTGTTAACGAGTAGGAACTCGTGGTTGGTGTAGTCGTACACTTGCCGATCTCAAGATCGTGAGAAAGTCCGAGCGTCGCAACTCAGCAGCGCATCCGCACTCGCACACACGTTCAAGCCACCGGACAACCTCCACCCCCTCGCTCCAGCGATCCAGCGGAAGAAGCAACTCCTTCTAGACGAAATGCCACCGGGAACATGTATCTCGCTAATCCGAGACCACGGGGAATAATTGTAGAGAGGGAGAGAGATCCTTCACAAGGAGGTGTGAGGAAGAAGGATGGAGAGGGTGGCCTTTTATAGGAGGAGGGGGGGTGCCCCTCCTCTCCATGGCCGACGCATGGGGGGTGACCCTCACCTACCCCATTCATGTGGTTGTAACCCCTCCACATTAAAATGCCTCTTCACATTCCCTTTTAAAGTCCCCACTTTAAATGCATTAAAATTCTCCAAGTTTAATGCTCTCTCATTTAATAAAACTCTTTTATTAAATTTATTAAGAATTTAGTTAATTACTTTAATTAAAAAACATTCACATATAACCCCTTGAAATATTTCAATATCACATCCAGAACCACTTTCTGCAATTTCACCCGAAACAATTTCTGGTTTTTATCGAAACAATTCCCGCGCTTTGCAATTCTTTCGTCTGAAACATATGTGCTCCGAAATGGTGTCTGGTAACTCTTAAGTGTGTCACCCTACGGTTTGCGAATAATGCAGACATGATTGAGACTCCTCTCAGATCAATAGTCAGAAGCGGGGCCTAGAGATCCATACTGACTCCTGCATATTCAACGATGACTTCTGTGACCGTGACAACCTTTAACGCTTGTAATTTAATCCCTTTGTCTCATGATATAATACATGTCCGAGATTCGATCATCGATATCCAAATACCTAGTTTGAACTCGTTACCGACATGGACTCTTTTCTTGTTCCCGTGATTTAACATTCTAGTGATCACATCACTTGCTTGCAAGCTATCTCAATGTGATATCACCGAGAGGGCCCAGAGTATATCTATCCGTCATCGGGATTGACAAATTCTACTCTTGATCCATGAGCCTCAACATAACACCTTCGTAGCACTGAACCCATCTTTATAGTCACCCTGTTATGGTGTGACGTTTGATGTTATCAAGATACTCTTCCGGTGTTAGCAATTAACATGATCTCATGGTCTAAGGATAAAGATTACTTTGTATGATGTTATAACAATATAAACATAATGACTTGATCATAATGATATACTTAGGATGAATGTTCATCACATCATTCCACCAATGTTGTGACCTTGTTATTAACAACATCCAATGTCCATGATCAGGAAACCTTGATCATCTTGTTAATGAACAAGCTAGTCTATAAGAGAGGCATAACTAGGAACCCTTTTTGTTTATCAAACACACATGTATTGATGTTTCTGATCAATACAATTCTAGCATGCAAAATAAACATCTATCATATATAAGGAATACATAATAACAACTTTATTATTGCCTCTCAGGGCATATTTCCTTCAGCTAGAGAGGCTGAATCCCAGTTGGCAGAAGAGGCAAAGTCACGGGCTCGATTTCCGTCCTCTAGCAGATTTTTGGCCAGACCTACTCCTTCTATAGCCGCGCCACCAGCTGCTGCTCTGTTTACACCATCGTCCAAACCAGCAAGTACACCTCCGTTTGGTTCTAATGCTCGAAAACCCGCTGCTCCTGCTGCTAGTTCGGGTTCCAGTATGTCTACTGCACGAACTCGTGATGTGGTGTGCCATACTTGTGGAGGTAGAGGGCACTACAAGAAAGATTGTCCAAACACAAAAGTTATGTTTATCAATGAACAAGGCAAAGTAGGAAGTGGAGATGAAGCTTCTGATGATGATGTTGCTGATGCCGAGGATGGTGTTGATGCGTATCCTGAGCGTGCTCCAACTATTGTCGTATCTTCACGTACACTGAGTGTGCAACCGGTTGAGGAATCCTAGCGTAGCAACTTGTTCCAAACAAAATCTCCAGTTGGACCTAACAAGGCTTGCAAGGTCATTATTGATGGAGGTAGCTGTAGAAATCTTGCAAGTAAGGAACTATGTGCCAAACTGAATTTGACATACTTACCTCATCCCAAGCCATACTACATACACTGGTTGAGCAACAATGGAGAGATGAAGGTAAATCATATGGTACGAGTGAATTTTTAGATAGGGCCTTACGAAGATTTAATTGATTTTGATGTGGTTCCTATGACAGTTTGTCACCTACTATTGGGTCGGCCTTGGCTTTATGATCGCCATGTGCAACACAATGGCCGAGCCAATACATATCACTTGGAATTCAAAGGAAAGAAGATTACTATGTAGCCAATGACACCACAAGATATTGTGAATGATTCTCGCCAGAAGATAGAGGTGAACTTGAAGGATGATTCTACCACTAGGCGAGATTGTGTGATAGCTGTTCCTGATGTAATTGAGCCTAAATTGAGTGGTATAACGAAAAGTGAGAGAGTGCCTGGGTTATTAATACTAGCCACCAAGGAGGATATGGAGAGTTTCGTGAGGATCCTACAGCCATGCCACTTGTGCTCATGTATAAGGGCGAGGTATTTTCTAACAACATGACCCCTATTTCTCTTGGTGTCTCTTCTGTTTTGCAGGACTTTGGGGATGTGTTTCCAGAAGACGTACCCGCAGGCTTACCTCCACTGCGTGGTATAGAACATCAAGTGGACCTGATTCCTGGCACCACACTTCCCAACCGTGCACCTTACAGGACTAATCCCGAAGAAACTAAGGAAATTCAGAAGCAAGTACAAGCGTTGCTGGATAAAGGGTACATTCGTGTCTCTCTTAGCCCTTGTGATGTTCCTATTATTTTAGTTCCTAAGAAAGATGGTACATGGCGCATGTGTGTTGATTGTAGAGTGATTAATAACATCACTATTCCATATCATCATCCTATTCCACACTTAGAGGATATGTTAGATGGATTGAGTGGTGCTGCTGTTTTCTCTAAAATTGACTTGTGTAGTGGTTATCATCAAATTAGGATGAAAGAAGGGGATAAATGGAAAACTACTTTCAAAACTAAATTCGGCTTGTATGCGTGGTTAGTCATGCCATCTAGTCTTACTAATGCACCTAGTACCTTCATGCGTTTGATGAATCATGTTTTGAGAGAGTTTATTGGTCGTTTTGTGGTTGTTTACTTTGATGATATACTCATATATAGCCACACCGAATCTGAACATTGCACTCATATTAGACAAGTTTTGCAAGTGTTACGTGATAATAAACTGTATGCTAATCTTGAGAAGTGTACATTTGCAAAAGATAAGGTCATATTCCTAGGATTTGTTGTTTCTAAGCATGGAGTAGAGGTAGATCAATCTAAAATTGAATCAATTCAGAATTGGCCTACTCCAATGAATGTAAGTCAAGTGCGTAGTTTCCACGGTCTCGCTGGTTTCTATAGGCGCTTTGTGAAAGATTTTAGCACCATTGCTGCACCAGTAAATGATT
This sequence comes from Avena eriantha, assembly GCA_910589775.1. Classification (NCBI taxonomy): domain Eukaryota; kingdom Viridiplantae; phylum Streptophyta; class Magnoliopsida; order Poales; family Poaceae; genus Avena; species Avena eriantha. Next base: position 202,034,347 of record OU342745.1, on the reverse strand, counting down.
TGACAAAGAAAGGTGTTCTTTTTGTATGGGGTGCGACCCAAGACATTGCATTTGATACATTGAAACGTTTGCTTACTTCTGCACCATTACTTGCATTACCTGATTTTTCGAAGCAATTTGAAGTTGAATGTGATGCTAGTGGTATAGGCATAGGTGGTGTTTTGATGCAAGAGGGTCGGCCTATAGCTTATTTTTCTGAGAAATTGACTGGTGCTCGTTTGAATTATTCAATCTATGATAAATAATTGTATGCGCTTGTTAGAGTACTTGAGGTTTGACAACATTATTTGTGGCCAAAGGAATTCATCATACATTCTGATCATGAAGCATTGAAATACTTGAAAGCTCAATCAAACTTGCATAGAAGATTAGCTAAATGGGTTGAGTTCATTGAGTATTTTCCTTACATTATTAACTATAAGAAGGGAAAAGAGAATGTTGTTGCTGATGCTCTATCTAGGAAGAATATGCTATTAACCAATCTTGATGTTAAAATTCCTGGATTAGAAGCTATTTGTGCACTTTATGCAACTGACCATGATTTTGCTGAACCATATCATTTGTGTGATCTTAGAAACGCATGGGATAAGTATCATATACATGATGGATATTTGTTTCAAGCTAACAAACTATGTATTCCAGAATCGTCATTGTGTTTGTTCTTAGTGCAGGAATCACATGTTGGTGGTTTGATGGGTCACTTTGGGCGTGAGAAGACGTTGCTCATGCTTCCTGATCATTTTTATTGGCCCAAGATGAGGCGTGATGTCTACAAATTTTTGAGCCGATGCATTACGTGCCACAAGTCGAAATCCAAGCTGAAGCCTCATGGTTTGTATACACCTCTCTCTGCACCGACTACTCCATGTGAAGACATTAGTATAGATTTTGTGCTAGGTCTACCCAAAACTCAGAGAGGTCATGATTCTATATTTGTGGTAGTGGATAGGTTCTCTAAGATGGCTCATTTTATTGCCTGCCACAAAAGCGACGATGCATCACATGTTGCTAACCTGTTTTTCAGGGACATCGTGAGATTACGTGGAGTACCAAAGACGATTGTTTTTGACCGTGATGTGAAGTTCATGAGCTACTTTTGGAAGACCTTATGGGGAAAGCTAGGAACAAAGCTGATGTTCAGTACTACATGTCATCCCCAAACAGATGGTCAAACGGAGGTGGTGAATAGAACATTGTCACAGCTGCTAAGGACCATGATTAAAAAGAATCTACGGGAGTGGGAAGAGTGTTTTCCACATGTTGAGTTTGCTTACAATAGGGCTGTGCATTCAACTACTCATCTTTGTCCTTTTGAGGTAGTGTATGGTTTCAAGCCATTGACGCCACTTGATATGTTGCCTCTGCCATTACATCAGAGAGTTGATATGGAGGCATCAAAACATTCTGATTACGTGAAGAAGATACATGAGAAGACTAGAGAGGCTATTGAGAAGAAAGGCAAGAACATTGCTGCTGCAAGCAATCAAGCAAGAAAAGAAGTGTTGTTCGAGCCTGGAAATATGGTTTGGGTGCATCTGCGCGAGGACAGATCTCAACTACTTCGCAAGTCCAAATTGAAGCCCCGTGGTGCTGGTCCTTACAAGGTGTTAGCCAAAATTAATGATAATGCCTACTCAGTTGATATACCTATTAAGGAGTTTGGTGGTGCTAGCAACAGCTTCAATGTTGCTGATTTGTCACCATATGTTGGAGAAGACTTTGGAGCGTCGAGGTCGATGCCTTTTGAAGGGGAGGGGGAGATGATGAGGACATCCCTACGGTTACACCTACCCCAATTGATAATGAAGATGTTCCAATTGCAAAGAAGGATCAATCCAATGAGATAAGGATTGGACCAATCACAATAGCTCGTGCTAAGCTACTAGAACAACAGGTGAATTTGTTTCTTAATGAACCTGGTGTTTTAATCAATGAGAATTTTATACTACCTAAGTCTTTGAACTATTGCATGATCAGGTACATAGGTGAAGAAGGCATAGCAAGGAGCGAGGAGCAAATGGAACCAGGCGTGTTGATCAATGAAGAACGCGTGAGGGAGGAGAGGGAGGAAGCGCAAAGGAGCTGTCCAAGACGAAGATCAACAAGAGGAGGAAGTTCTCTGCCGCGGCAGAGAAAAGCCACGTTTCTCTGCCACGACAGGCTGCCGCGGTAGGAAAACCGACTAGGACTCTGCCACGGAAGAGCCAGTCTTGGCGGAGCCACTTGTGGCCGGTTTGTATCCAGGTTGGGTGCAACCAACTCGGGTTCCACCATAGGCCGCCGCCCCTTGGACCCATAAATAGATGGGGGCGCCATAGATTAGGGTTTTAGACCACGTTAAAATATTTTGGAGTTGTTTCTTTCATAGAACCTCTGGAATTACCCTGTGTCCGTATCTACCAACTATAACTGAGTGTGATCTATTGTTCCATTGGGAATTAGTAGATTGCATACTACCATTTGTGGTCACGGCTGCGTGCGCAAGAGCGTGGTGTTGTGAATATCCTACAAGGTTCGAGATTTGTTGCACTGGCATTAGGGTTCGAGCGGGAGAGTTCATAGCTACAGGCTAGTTATCTATCATCCACCATCACCATCGACAAGTGCTTGCTGAGAAGATCGGGCCACCCCATATCATAATAACTTCCAAGACTCAACAAAAAGGTTCCTAATGAAATTTGGGTTATCTCCTAATAAGTGATTTTCTTTAACGCCTTTGAGCTGGGCAAAAGAAGCAACAAAAGAATCAAGTATTCTCAAATGGAGAAGCATTAAGATCAAATTTCTTGCCCTTACCTCTCTTACCTTTATTCTTATCCTTCGGGAACGTATGATTGTTTGGTGGAGAAGCAAAATGCATGATCCCCTTTTCCACATCTATTATTGCTCCAAGGAGTTTTAATAGGGATCTTCCAAGTGTAATTTGTCCTTTTCCTACACATTCAATAACAAGATAATCAGTAGACACCACTTTCCCTATAATCTTTGTAAACACTCCTTCAGCTATTCCAATGGGTAATATTGTGGCATTATTAGTAAGAGATATTTCTTATCCCCCTTCATAAAGTCCCCAAAGGTTCAAAGATTCATAGATATCTTTAGGCATAAGACAGAATTCAGACATGATATCACAGGGAGCATCAAAAGTTTCATTATTTATAACAACTTTTACAATAGGAAACCATTTTGAAGATTCAGAATTTATTGGAACATATTCATGATGCTCTCTAAGCATATTATAACATTCTTTTAAACTAGCAGTGTTGGCCTCAAGAGTGTTCAATCTAGCAAATATGTTTATAAAGGAAGAATCATATTTGCTAGGAAAGTTATATGTTAAGACCAACTTCTTTGATAAAGAGGGGAAACTTAATATTATTGAGATGCATAAAACCATGTTTCCCTCTCTCATAATAACTTTCAGTAGAATCATGAATAAAATTAGCAATATAACTATCACATGAAACATTCTTATCATGAGCCACATGCATATAATGATTATTGCTCTCCACATAAGCATAGTCATTCTTATTAATTGTAGTGGGAGGAAATTCAACAAAATAGCTATCATTATTATTCTCATCACCATAATCATCAAATATAGGAGGCATATTGTAGTCATAATTAATTTCTTCCTCAATAGTAGGTTGATTGAAAATAACATATTCATCATTGTAATCATCATATATCGGAGGCATAGTATCATCAAAGTAAATTTTCTCCTCCGTGCTTGGGGGACTAAAAATATCATGCTCATCAAAACCAGCTTCCCCAAGCTTAGACTTTTCCATTGCATTAGCAATAATAGTGTCCAAAGAGTTCATACTAAGACCATTGCTATTAGCATGCAAATAAAGTTCCATAGGTTTTTTAATTTTCTCTTCAAGCACTTCATGTCCTAACTCAAGATAAATACTATAAAGCTCTCTAATTTTGTTGTTGTTTTCCATTAAGCCTAACTAGTGAAAACAAGAAACAAAAAGACAAAATTGCAGAATCTAAAGGAAATAACTTCGAGCACTCACACCGGAGGATGTGAGTACCTTTTACCTTACCTCCCCGGCAACGGCGCCAGAAAATAGCTTGATGTCTATGATCTTCTATTCTTGTAGACAGTTGTTGGGCCTCCAAGTGCAGAGGTTTGTAGAACAACAGCAAGTTTTCCCTTAAGTGGATCACCCAAGGTTTATCGAACTCAGGGAGGAAGTGGTCAAAGGTATTCCCTCTCAAGAAACCCTAAATCAAGATACAAGAAGTCTCTTGTGTCCCCAAGACACCCAGTACACTTGTCAGGTGTATAGGTGCATTAGTTCGGCAAAGAGATAGTGAAATACAAGTGGTATGGATAATTATAAGTGGTAACGGTGATAGAAAATAGCTTGATGGCGTGGAAGAGACTAAAGGTAAACTGAAATAAAGATGGAAGCAAGCAAACATGTAATAGATCTAGTAGCAAACAGTGTATCAATGCTTAGAAACAAGGCCTAGGGATCATACTTTCACTAGTGAACTCTCTCATATAAATATATTCTCTTTATGATACTACTCTTAACTACTCTCCGGTTGAACACTCTAATCGATCCTAGGGCTATAACAGCACACCTCAAAGTAAGCCTTTCCCATCTAGATAACCCCACACTATCACCTTGAGCACTAGATGGTTCCAACAAACACCACAATTTCATAGAGACATCCAACTCCAAATATAACTCATAACAAGTATTTGTAATCTCTAGGCTAAGTGCCACCATAGTGTGCACGCTGTCACTTTCACAAACATGGGGAGAGCAGAGATCTATTAAAGCACTTGAGTAGCAAGGTAGATCTACTTGATTACATAGCTCATCATCACAATATGATCATGCATAGAGAGAGAGATGAACACATAGCTACCGGTAGAACCCTTAGCCTCGAGAGAGAACTACTCCCTCATCATGGGAATCAGCAACAACGATGGAGATGGTGGTGGAGATCGATGGAGATTGCTCCGGGGGCACTTCCTTGTCCCGGCAGGGTGCCGGAACAGAGACTTTCTGTCCCCCGAATCTCCCTTTCGGTGGCGGCGGCGCTGCAGAACTTTTCGTGGATGGAGGCTTGAAGATTTAGGGTTTCTGCCTCGGGGGAGATATATAGGCGAAAGAGGCAAGGTCGGTGGACGGCAGGGGCCCACACCATGACCTGGTGCGGCTAGGGGGACCCGCACCTAGGGGTGGTGTGGCCACCCTGTGGCCCCTCTCCGTCTTGTATTCTGGCTCCGTGAGTCTTCCAGTAGATATTGACTTTGGCTTTTGTCCCGTCCAATTCCGAGAGTATTATTTTCTGACTTTCCTGGAACCAAAAACAGCAGAAAACAGGCAACTGGCACTGTGGCATCTTGTTAATAGGTTAGTCCAAGAAAGTGTATGAAAAGTACTCCAAAGTTGGAACAAAATATAAGAAAGTAGATAAAACCAAGCATGGAACATCAAAAATTATCGATACATTTGCAATGTATCACGGCTCCAATCGACGGCTCCCTTCTTCTTCTGCAGAGGCAGGCTCCGGCCTAATTCAAGCGAAGCGGTGCTCGCCTTGCTCCGGGGAGAAGTGTGGGAGCGTCCGTGAGGAGTGGAGAGTGTGTTGGTGTGGAGAAATGAGGCGGAGAGGGCCTCTATTTATACACCAACAAGGGGACCGAGTGGGATGAGCGGGCATCTCCGGCGAGGGAGATACATCGTGCTATTGCCTTGGCTATGGGTAGGGGACAGTGCGGTGTTCCCTAGCGGTCATCACGAGCGTAATGGCATGACACGGGGCGGTCTAGGTTGGTCGGGCGCGTGCGACGCTCTGCGTAGAACTGGCGGTGTTCGAGACGGCACACGGGTGCTACAGGTTGCGCGGCGGCGAACGGGGGTGTCTGGGAGCTGGCTGTGATCATGGAGAGTGTGCACGTGCACGGAGAGAGCGAGGCGTGGTCTGTGAAAGCCGGTCGGGTGCGGCATTCTGGCGCGCTCTCAGCACGGCGAACAGAGTGGGTGCGGCATTGCTGGGGTGGTTCAGGGCTCTCCTGCGGTCGAGGGCTGGACAGGGGGTGGCGGTGGATGGTCGACTGTCTGCTGCGTGTCATGGGAGAGGGCAGCGTGGTCTTTGGAGCTCTGTCCATGGTCGGCCGATGAGTATGGCTTCGGGCGGCGGCGCACTGGTGCAAAACGGCTAATGGGCAGCATGTCTGGTGTGGCTAGAGGCTGGGGGAGACAGGGGAGTGTAATGGGGGAATTTGGTCTGGTGATCAAAGCTCCAAATAGTGAAGTTAGGCAGGATTAGATTAGTGTCTGCCAGGTGTTTGATTAAATGGACGAAAGAATTTAAGTTTCAAATTTGTGAATGAAATTTGGTGAGTGATCTACACTTATGCTTGAGTGTCCATGGTTGCTTGGATAGGGCAAGGTGAATTGAATTGAGTGGTTTTTGCAAAATGATGATCTTACCATATGAACTTGATTCAATTTCAACTGTCATTTAAATAGATTTGAAAATTGTTTATGTTGGTTTATAAAGTGGGCCTTGGTTCACTTTTACTTGGTCTAGCAAGGGGTGAAAATAAGTGGAATTGTTTCTGTTAGAAATTCTCTTCTAGGAACACTCAAAGTGACCTAGTGGTTAACTTTGGTCAAAATGACCATTTGCTTATTTTATTCATATTTTTTCTTTTTATTTTGATTTAGTTTGTAATTGGCCAAGATGATGTAGTATTCATCACTAAACCATTTCTTATCATTTGTAGGAATCAAACATGGCAATTTCACTCAATCATACACTAATGCAAAACAAACATGCATTCATATTTAATTTGATATTAAAAGTTTTTGTTAACCCTAAACTTGGGTGATTTGAACTTGATAATCTTGATTAGCATTTTTGGGGTGTTACAAACCTTCCCTCCTTAAACAAAATCTCGTCCCGAGATTTGAGAAAAACTAGGAACTAACGAGATTTTGAAACTCAGTCCTAATGTAATCTTCTCGCACCCAGGTAGCTTCTTCTTCAGTATGGTTGCTCCATTGGATCTTGAGAAACTTGATACTCCGGGTCCTGGTGGTTCTGAAGGCTTCATCTAAAATACGAATGGGTACTTCATGATACATCAGATCCTTGTTGATATCTATGGCTCGGTGATCGATATTCTTGAAAACTTCGGTCTTCTCCGGAACTTCTAAGAATTTGCAAAGTAACGAGATATGGAAGACATCATGGATGGCTGACATCTCCTCTGGCAGTTCCAGTTGATATGATTCTTCTCCTCGGCGATTCAAAATCTTGAAGGGTCCAATGTATCTGGGGGCTAACTTTCCTTTCAGTTGAAAACGCTACATTCCCTTCAAGGGCGACACTTTGAGATACACAAAAACTCTGACATTGAAGGTCAAGTCTTGACGTCTCTTGTCAGCATAACTCTTCTGTCTAGATTGGGCGGTCTTGAGGTGCTCACGGACTTTGTGAACTTTCTCTTCGGCTTCTCGTAGGATGTCAGGTCAGAAGATCTGACTCTCTCCTACTTGTGACCAATTCAAGGGGTACGACACTTTCTTCCATACTGAAATTCAAATGGGTCCATTTGCAAACTGGCTTGATAACTGTTGTTGTATGAGAATTCTGCGAAAGGCAGACAATCTTCCCATTTTGATCCATATTCTAGAACATAAGCTCTCAACATATCTTCTAAGATTTGGTTGACTCTTTCAGTTTGTCCATCGGTTTGTGGGTGATAAGTTGTGCTGAAGTTCAGCTTGGTTCCTAATCCTTCTTGGACTTTCTGCCAAAATCTTGAGGTAAACTAGGTTCCTCGATCCGATACTATGGTCTTAGGGGTTCAATGCAAACTGACGATTCTAGCAATGTACAACTCTGCTAGCTTTGAACTTTGGTAGGTGGTCTTGATAGGTATAAAATGGGCTACCTTGGATAGTCTATCAACTATGACCCAAATAGAGTCATTTCCCCTACTAGATGTAGGCAAACCGGTGATAAAATCCATTCCGACAGAATCCAATTTCCATTCTGGAATCTGCAATGGTTGCAAAAGTCCTGTGGGTCTCTGATATTCCGCTTTGACTCTCTGACAGATATCACAGTTGGCGATGTAGCTTCCGATTTCTCTCTTCATCTTGTGCCACCAAAATTGCTCCTTCAAATCCTGATACATCTTCGTTCCTCCGGGATGGATATAATAAAGAGTATCATGAGCTTCTTGCATGATAACTTGCTTCAACTCGGAATCTGCTGGCACATAGATACATCCTATGTACCACAAAACCCGCTCTTCATCTTCGGTGAATCCGGGCACCTTCCTTGTATCGATATGACGCTTGATTCCGTCGATACTTGCATTTCCTTTCTGGGCTTCCTTGATCTGACTGATCAACGTGGGTTGAAGTTCTATGCTAGCTAAAAATCCTTGGCTAACTAGCTCCGTTCTAAACTACTCCAACTCTTCATGCAAATGTGGCTGGGCTTCCTTAATCATGGTGTTTAATCTACACGGCACTCTGCTAAGAGAATCCGCTACCACATTGGCTTTACCGGGGTGATAGTGAATGTCAAGGTCATAATCCTTGATTAAATTTATCCATCTCCTTTGCCTCATATTTAACTCCTTCTGGGTGAAAATATACTTCAAAGTCTTGTGATCTGAATAAATCTCACAGCGGTTACCCATAAGGTAATGACGCCATGTCTTTAATGCTAACACTACATCTGCTAGTTCAAGGTCATGGGTAGGGTAATTTTGCTCATGTCGCTTCAGTTGTCGAGATAGACATGCTATAACTTTTCCTTCTTGCATCAACACACATCCGAGACCAATCTTGGATGTGTCACAATACACATCAAAAGGTTTCTTGATATCTGGCATAATCAAGATTGGGACTGAAATCAATCTCTTCTTGAGCTCTTGAAATCTTGCTTCACATTTGTCCGTCCATTCAAACTTCTTATCTTTCTTCAATAGTTGTGTCATTGGTCTTGCGATGCTTGAAAATCCTTCTACGGACTTGCGGTAATATCCCGCTAATCCGAGAAATGCGCGGACTTGGGTTTGAATGATTGGGGCTTTCCATGCTTCAACATATTTGATCTTGGCAGGATCGACATCGACTCCTCCTGCCAACACAATACTCCCTCCTTCCCAAATTAAGATGCCTAATAGATTTTATCAAAGTTTATAACTTTGACCAAGTATATATGAAATAATATAAACATCCACAACATAAACTCAATGTTATTAGAACCATGATGAAATATATTTTCGTATTATATGCATTTTGTATTCTAAAAGTTACTATATTTTTATATATAGTTGGTTAAATTTTAGAAAGGTTGACTTTGACCAAAACTAATAGGCATCTTAATTTGGGAAGGAGGGAGTATGTCCTAGGAATCCTACTTCCTTTAACCAGAATTCACATTTGCTAAACTTGGCATACAACTGATGTTCAAGGGTGGTTCTCAGGTGTAGCTCATGGTCTTCTTCTAACTTGGAATAGATTAGAATATCGTTGATAAAAACAATGACAAACTTATCCAGAAAGTTCATAAAAATCTTATTCATGAGATTCATGAAATACGTGGGGGCATTGGTTAATCCAAAAGACATGACCGTGTACTCATACAATCCATATCTGGTGGTAAAGGCGGTCTTTGGGATATCCGTTGCATGAATCTTGAGTTGATGATAACCAGTTCTAAGATCAATCTTAGAAAACACTCTGGCACCGGTCAACTGATCAAATAGATCTTCGATCTTGGGCAGTGGGTACTTGTTCTTGATGGTGACATCATTCAGCTTCTGGTAATCCATGCACAAATGGTTGCCTCCATCTTTCTTATCCACAAACAAAACAGGCGATCTCCATGGCGATGCGCTTGGTTGAATCAGATCTTTCTCCAGCAGAGCATCAAGTTGTTTCTTCAACTCCACTAATTCAGATGGGTTCATACTATAAGGTCTCTGAGCTATGGGTCCAGTTCCAGGAATTAGTTCAATGATGAACTCGATATCCCGATCTGGGGGCATACTGGGCAATTCTTCTAGGAACACATCGGGGTATTCATAGATTACTCTGACTTGGTCTAGGTTGGTTGGCCTAGACTCTTGTTGCACTTGAGTTGACGGGGCAGCATCTCAGATACATGCTCTACTGATACTCCAGTGCTACTGGTCATGGTTACGGCTTTCTTGGCACAATTGATCAATCCTTTATGTTCTGACATCCAATCCATTCCTAGTACTACTTCCAAACCTTTGGTTCCAAGTACTATGAGATTAACATAGAAATCTATGCCATGGATTCTGATAGGTACCGCCTTGCAAATTTTTCTAGCTTTGGTGGTTGAACCAGGTATTTGAACTATCATAACATGCTTCAATTTTGTTGGTTGAATCTTACTAGTGCATGCAAATTCTTCTATAACAAACGAGTGCGATGCTCCAGAATCAAACAACACTCTTGCAAGTACCGAGTTAATAGAAAACATACCCAGCACGACATCGGGCGCTTCCTGGGCTTCTTTAGCATTCATGTGGAACAGACAACCGTTGCGGTTGAGCGAATTCCTTGGGGCAAATCTCCTTCCAGCCTGAACACAACGCTGCTGCTGAGCGGGTCCATTCACATTGGTGGCTGCTGGAAGCTTCTTGGGGCACTCATTGGAGTAGTGACCCTTGACTCCACATTCAAAGCTAGTAATCTGGGACTTGTCTTTTCCTGCAACAGGCACAACATTGCTTCCAGTCCTTGGGGCAGTATTGTTGTTGTTGTTGTTTTTGTTGTTGTTGTTGGACTTGGGCGGTGCACGGTTGAAGTTGTTGGAGTTGCCAGGGTTGTTGTTGTGGTTTCCTCCAGACTTCAAGTTTCCTCCGCTACGATTGGGGTAGCTTGGACGAGACATAGGGGGTCTGTTGTTTCTTGGGGCATATCTTGCAGACAGGTTGGGGCGATACTTCTGAGTATTGTGTGGGATCTAGTCTGGTGCATCATCCTGTGCTTGCGATTGTCATTGGCTTGGTTTATCTTCCCTTCCATCTGAATGGCAGAGTCTACTAGCTCTTCTAGATCTTCAAAACGGATGTTGACTAACACAGTCTGCATCTCATCATGCAATCCATTCAGGAACCTTTCCTTCTTCTTTGCTTCAGTGTTAATCTCATCAGGGGCATATCTAGCTAGGGACAAAAATTTGTCACGGTAACTATCGTCATCCTTCCTTGCGTCAGTTCCCTGAACTCATCCCTCATCCTAGTGACTAAACCTTGGGGCACATGGGTGCGGCTGAACTTGATTTTGAATGCTTACCAAGTCATCATCTGACCTTCGTTCATGGTACGGGTGCTATTCCACCAGGCTCTTGCATCTCCTGCCAGATAGTGGGTGGCAAACAGTACCTTCTCATTGTCTTCAACTCCTGTGACCTCCGGATTGTTCTCCATGGTTTGCAGCCACTCATCAGCATCTAAGGGATCCGCAGACTTACTAAAGATAGGTGGGTTGATATTCTGAAAGTTCTTGAGCTTGGATCCATGATGATCTTGGTTTCCATGGCCTTGATTATTGTGGGCCATCTGAGCTATCTGTTGAAGAGTGGCTAAGTTGGCTTGGCGTTCGGCTCTACTAGCTTTATGGTCAGAAACTAGCATTTGCAGAATCTGCACATTGGGTCCTGAGATGAACTGCTTCCTCCGGGATTTCCGTGAGTCATCTGAAGATTGAGATAGATAATGAGATAAGAGGGAAATTTCTAAGGTTCATGGTTTTGTTTCAAAAGCTTAAATTTTGAGTTTAACTCAGGTTTTGCAAACTAACAACTTCCTCTCATTCATTCATTCAAAGCACACAATACAAACACACACCACAACAAGGAAACAGATGGTTTTAAGAACCATTCTATGAAACTACGATACAGTGGGACCGGTACAACTCACTCCTACGATAGTGCTCAAGTGCATCTAATCATCATCAATGAAGTCGGAATCATCATCATCAGTGTGGAACTCCATGGCATCATCCTCCAGGTAGTCGTTGTCACCGCTGAGGTAAGAGTAAAGATCTCCCTGGATGTCTTCACCTTCCTCCTCCTCCTTCGCTTCAAGCTGGATTTCCTGTTCACGGATGGTCTTCTCGAGAGCGGCCACCTTCTTGCGAAGACGATCGATGGTGCGATCCTTCTTGTCGCGCTGACAACGAAATGATTGGTGCTCCTTAGCGAGAATGGCGAGGGTCTGGTCCTTCTTGACTGCAATGGCAAGGTTGTGGTTGGCGTAGGCATGGGCATTTCCCAACTCCTTCTGCCTATCATACAACATGAAGTCGAGATTGTCCACCTGGTGCTTCAGCTCCGTATGTCCTGACATCTCCAAGGGCATTCCCATAGAATCACGCCTTGTGAAGTGAGCAAAGCGAGTTCAATGGCTCAGTTTGCCCACACAGACGGGCAAGAGCTTCATGCATGGCCCTGGCTAATCTGTCTAGCCAGTTGTTCTCCCTCAAGGTGAATTGGATCTTCTCTGAAGTGGGTGCTTCCATCTTGCCTCTGAGATCTGCAACTATCAGCCATTATAGATCTCCTCTTAAGTGATCATTGAGTTGGGCCCCGAAGAATTCCGGGTGCGGGCGCTCAAGATACTCCGATAGTGCATCTAGATCCCTCTCAAAGATCAGGTGGCCTCCGTTGCCCAGCTGGTAGAACTTGCAATACTAGACCTCCATCTATAAGAATTTAGGGTGAGCAAGTTAGTGAGGTGATCAAGTGTGTCGAATTTTATGTAGAATTTCAAGAATTTTTGAGGAACATGAATCTTTTTGAAAGAATCTCAAGGATAAGAGTGGGAATAGGTTTTCATAAATACTCACTTCTTTTGTTTTGAAACTAAGTTTTTGTTCGGACGTCCATTCTAACTAGGGTCTCTTATGGTCAGGATGCCTCTGATACCAACTTGTCAACACCTGGAGTTTTAATCCCAGATGCCTGTTATGCCATACCTCGCAATCCCAGGATTACCATTTTTGCGAGACATACCAAATTGATATCACAGTACATCATCCATTACAAACCATGATAAGGTCTTACAAATAAAGGATCTCATGATCAGCTGAATAATAAACGTAGTAGTGGGCTCCATCTTCAGGGTCACAGGCAATGCGGACGATGGGAGAATATCCTAGTTGTCATAGACATCCTACTGTTCATCATCATGGTAGTCCTCCTCATAGTCTGGCCACAGGAATAGCCAGGGATAAAGCCATGATTACTCTTTAAGTACTCGCAAAACTATCACTAGCAAGTAAGGTAGTTCTAGTAGGAATCTTAAGCTCTAGGTTTATTTGCAAAAAGCGAGGTTTATTTCATACTGAGTTTGGAAGTAAAGAAAACTAATTGAATGTTCTACATCACCTAAATGGGAAACTAGTTTTCATGTCCACAATCCTGTTGTGGTCAAGTCAAAGTCATAGTTCACTTCACAAATCATTTTGAAAACATCTGACGACGGAACAGTATGGCCACTACAACTGCCCATGACCACGGATGCGGCTATTCAAATAGTTTGACACTCTGCAACGGTGGTACACTTTCACCACAAAATTCGATACATCCGTCAGGGATAACCCTGAATCATCATACTTAGTATGCGGATAATCAATCATAACCTTTCAATTACAAACTCTTGTATAGGCACCTCTCCTATGAGCTTGGCCTCCCAGCCATGGCCATCTGCCATCCTGGGCACTGCATAGGTGGACATTCATCACGAGGTAGCCTCAGCTCAACCTCTTCCGCAAGGGAATCCATACTAAGGCATATAAACTTCTGGCTAAGCCCTACCCAATTCAGGTATTGTGGTTGTACGGTAAAATTGGAACGGTATCGCATCCGAACCCAACCAACAGTTTTTATAAAGGGCTAAGGCTCATGCCTCAACATTTTCATCATCAAAATCCTTTTGTGACTCTCAACACATGTCAAAACATTTCAATAGAATGAATCTTCATTCCAAGGTTTTCATAATCATTTTTACCAAGTATTCCCATCTAAAGTGATCAACTTTTATGCTTAGCACTGGCCACTAAATGATACGGATCAAGCCGATGATCCTATAGATTTGTCCCGATCTTTCACAGCGAGTCAACCAGATAGATGATCTCCCAATAACGCGATGAAAGTTACCTGAAGAAGAGGAATCAATCCAGCAAGTAACGTGATAAAGATCACCACGCCTCAAACTTGAGCACGATAATCCTTGATGAACACAAGAACCTCCGCAACAATATTATGATAAACGGTATCGCCGTCCCTGGAGGGATGATACACGATGGAGCACAATATAGTTTGTAGACTAAACAACTGAACTCCCCTAAACCCTAGGCGGATGGCTCCTTTATATAGGAGGCCTGCAACTAGTCGGTTGGATAGACCCAAACCAAACACACAAACGGACTCGAACCTAACCTAGACTCGCACTCAATAACATAGCAATAATATTTGACACAACCTTAGACTTATCATTACATATCGTAGGTCATCCTGGCATGCCAATCATCAATGGGATGTGCCCGCATCACCTAGCTTGGTGGAGTCCTGAAATTAGGCTTCACCTCCTCCTTCATGCCCATATCATCATCCCCCCTTCAAGAAGCGTTGTCCCCAACGCTTGCGGGTCAGGTCGGAAAGGTGGCGTGATATGAACAATCTCTTCACGTGTCTTCGCCCTCTTCAAGTCTTGCTTGCCTTCCTCACCACATCCTCCCTCTTGGCCTGCTTGACTTGATATAGCCCTCGGCGCCGCACCTCCTTGCGTCTCCATACGAGCTTGGACCTAGGCGCCACCGTCTTCTTCTTCTTCTTCTCAACTCTTGTTGGAAACCGTGGTTGCTAAACATGGACCTTCTTTGCATGATCTGGCATAAGATGAGTAATGTCTGGACCACACAACTGTCGAACATGTCCATCCTTGCCTCTATGCATCCGCACAACTGTCCAAACAAAACGCCTCACATGTGTGCTAACAAAACTACTCTTGTTACCCCGCTGCACCACATGCACTGGAACATCAGGAGCACAACTATCATCCGTCTGAACACCTGTGTCAACACAAACAACCTTCTGAACACATGTTGTAACATCCTTCCTCTCAGCAATAAGAGGATGCACTTCAACTGGCTTGTCACTAACAAGTTCCACTGGCTTGTCATCTACAGGGATAGCTGAAGCAATATCAACATTGTCGCACTGTGCATCATGCTCTCCATCTTGCACCTTAGCTAGCCCAGATTTTAGCTTAGCCTTGCGCACCTTCTCCTTATGTACCATCAGCTCTACATCAAACTTTATGTGATCATCCTGCATAGGCTTCAAAGTCTGCTGTTTGCCACCATGCACAAAAGAATATGTATTTGCTCTTCCAGCATGTGTAACGTTGCGATCATACTTCCATGGACGACCAAGTAACAGCCCACATACCTCCAATGGCAACACATCACACTCAATCTCATCAACATAATCACCAACTGTAAATGGCACACGCACCTTATGAGTTACCTTCACCATACCGCAACTATTAAACCATTGTAGATGCTTAGGTTCAGGAATACACCATGTGGACAACCCCAACGCTGCCACCATTGCCTTGCTAATGCCATTAGTACAGCTTCCTCCATCAATAATCAACTTGCATGCTTTGCCTTTGATCATACACTGCGCCTGAAATAAATTCCAACCCTGGCCCTTGTCAACTGTCATGCAAGCATCGCCTTGTACCTTGTTGAGTTGCAAATTCAGCGCACTCAATGGTACAACATCCTCCACTGTAGTTTCAGCGCACACAACAATCTTGGCAACAACAGGCTGCTTCTCTTCAGAAGGTTTTGTCACTGCCACACTAACCGTTTTCACTGGAACAACTGCCAACTTCTCATGAGTAGTCACAACCGTCGCGACCTTCGGTATAAGTGCTATACTCTTGCCAACATCCACTATCCCATTCACAACCTTGGGCGGCTGCTCGATTTCCTCCATATACGGTAATACGAAACCATGACGGAGAAAACTTTTGTAGTCCTCCCAAGTATGAGAAAAACCATCTATTTCAACCGCTTCAGACCACCAACTTTCTAACTCCTTGTCCACACACTGGTGAGCAAGAACATACCCATCATACCCACTAAACTTGTCATTGTATTTGTGACATTGATGAAAACCCTGTTCCATGTGCCTTTCCCAATCTTGGTACTCCTCAACTGTCGCAAGTCTATGTAGGCACCATCTAAGCTCAGATGCACCACGTGTCACTCCATCCAGGAGATTGAGATAGTCATTGAAAATAACACTAGACCCAAAATATCTCCTGGAAAAGAATCCATCTTTGTGTTGTCGTTCTTCCTTAGCACGGAGCAAGCTGAGGCAAATCACTCGACTAGAGAGACCGTCTGTAGTCTAGCGAGCAGGATGATCGCTCCCAGCCACAGAGAAATAAACGATTTTGCTAGTATGACACTGATTCAGTCAACTGAAATATTCTACCTGCCTTGCTATGTGCAAACCGACTCAGAAAAAACAAAAATAATTGTGCACCGATCTGCACCAAAACCTAGAGGTAATTAGTCTGATTTCCTGACTAACTCGCGCAGCCAAAAGCAAGTCTGAATAAAAAACCGGATATGAAAGTAGTACCAATCTGAATTAACAGAGGCTCCTTCGTTTTTCTTTGCTACTCCTAACCAATCGGATTGATTTCAAGCTGATCAAACCTGACCACACCACGTGATGTTGTAGCCTTGAATGTATCGGATTGATTTCAAGCTGATCAAACCTGACCACACCACGTGATGTTGTAGCCTTGAATGTAGACCGATGGCAACACAGATCGGAATAAATAAATAGGCTCTCCAGGATCCCTGATCCGAATTGAATATTATCTAGCCTCAAACAGTCGCAACGACATCAAGAAGAATCATGTCACGATCCAGCCAACAAGCCTCGCTCGACCATGGATGAGTCTGTCCTTAGACGAGCCGCATGGTCCGGTTTCCTCTTTTTTCGTACGTGCAATAGGGTGGGACCGATTCTAACTGAAACCATCAACTTTTTTTTTCAGTGTGATTGATCCCGAGCGGTCCGAGCGATCCCAGGAGGTGCGGGAGTACTCGATCGTGAAGCGTACGGTAGCTAGCTGCTGGCCTCCTTATTTCCTTTTTTTATTAAAACTGATCAAACAAGGACTTCGCGCGTCTGTGGACCTAGCACGTATCGATCTGGAGATCGGCCCCGGAATCTCGACCGCGCCTCGCACGTGTAGGACGCCAGGCGGAGAGGGAGGCGTATGGTGGGGGCTTTCTAAGTTTTTTTAAGCTTGCCACGATCGGATCTGGAAAACCTGCTCACGATTAGATCTTGAACAGAAAACCGATCTGGCCTCTGCTCGCGATGGAAACAGATCGGAAACAGTGATCGATCCCTCCGTGATTCTGATCAAAATAACTCTTTTCTTCCTTTCAATCTCTTCTGCACAACCGATCTGTAAACTGCTTGTCGAAAAACAGCCCGCAGATGATCCAAAAATACGTTGTGATTAACGAGAGCTCTGATACCACCTGATAACGGATCAAGCCGATGATCCTATAGATTTTTCCCGATCTTTCACAGCGAGTCAACCAGATAGATGATCTCCCAATGACGCGATGAACGTTATCCGAAGAAGAGGAATCAATCCAGCAAGTAACGTGATGAAGATCACCACGCCTCAAACCTGAGCACGACAATCCTTGATGAACACAAGAACCTCCGCAGCCATAATATGATAAACGGTATCGCCGTTCCCGGAGGGATGATACACGATGGAGCACAATATAGTTTGTATACTAAACAACTAAACTCCCCTAAAGCCTAGGCGGCTGGCTCCTTTATATAGGAGGCCTACAACTAGTCAGTTGGATAGACCCAAACCGAACACACAAACGGACTCAAACCTAACCTAGACACAACCTTAGACTTATCATTACATATCGTAGGTCGTCCTGGCGTGCCAATCATCAATCGGATGTGCCCGCGTCAACTAGCTTGCTGGAGTCCTGAAATTAGGCTTCACCTCCTTCTTCATGTGCATATCACTAAAGTTGAGGGTATACCCTAATGAGGGATGCTAATCTCCAATCTCATGCCATGGAATGACATCTAAGTATAACAAGTTAGGCCTAGTTTTATACTCTTTATGGTGTCTATTCTATTTTTCCAATACTCACAAAGCACTAACTAAAAGTAAAGAACTTTAGTAAAGTAAAAGAATAAAGCTTGCAAGTAAAACTTGGGATGGGTATAATCAAAGTTGTATAACCAAAGCATGCCTAATGCATCTTGCTTAAGTTACGAAGTGGGTAAGTGTTAACTTGCATAGTTCTAGCTTGCCTTGAGTAGTGCAGTGGTTGATGTTTTCTTCTTCTTCTTCTTCTTCTTCTTCTTCTTGGTAGTACTCCTCCTCCTCGTATCCCGGGTCGGTACTATCGTCTATAAATGAATATGGGGTACACAATCACCAAACAATACTTAACTATTTCTCTATAGCACACTAAGGTTCACACTAGATGATCTAGCATCTGTGTGACAGAGGTTGCAGTGTGAAATGTTGGAATGCAACTGCCACATGAAATGGAGGACCAGTGTGACAGAGGTTGCATCACCACACCCACTTGAGTGTGTGTGGTCATGTGGATCAATGTGGTTTCGAAAAGAACACATGTAATGAAACTCCATGTGCCAAACCATGTTTAGAAATCCCAATAACATGTTGGAATGTAAATTCCACGTGCAATGGAGCACTTGTGTGACAGAGGTTGCATCACCACGCCCACTTGAGTGTGTGTGGTCATATGGATCATCGTGGTTTGAAAAAGAACACATGTAATGACACTCCATGTGACAAACGATGGTCAAAAAGCCCAATATCATGTTGGAATGCAACTACCACATGCAATAGAGGACCAGTGTGACCGAGGTTGGATCACCACACCCACTTCATTGTGTATGGTCATGTGGATCATTGTGAGTTGGAAAAGAACACATGCAATGATACTTCATGTGGCAAACCATGGTCAGAAAGCCCGAAGAACATGTTGGCATGCAACTGCCAAATGCAATGGAACACCAGTGTGGCAAAGGTTGCATCACCACACCCACTTGAGTGTTTGTCGTCATTTGGATGAATGTGCTTTGGAAATGATCCCATGCAATGACACTCCACGTGCCAAAAAATGGTCAGAAATCCCTAGAACATGTTGGAATGCAACTGCCACATGAAATGGAGCACTAGTGTGACAGAGGTTGCATCGCCATACCCACTTGAGTGTGTGTGGTCATGTGGATCATTGTGGTTTGGAAAAGAACATATGCAATGACACTTCATGTGTCGAACAATGGTCAGAAAGCCCAAGAACATGTTGGAATGCAACTACTACATGAAATGGAGCACCAGTATGATAGAGGTTGCATCACCACACCCACTTGAGTGTGTGTGGTCATCTAGATAATTGTGGTTGGGAAAAAACATGCAATGACACTCCATGTCTCAAACCATGGTCAGAATGCCCAAGAACATTTTGGAATGCAACTGCCACATGCAATGGAGCACCAGTGTGATAGAGGTTGCATCACCACACCCACTTGAGTGTGTTGTGATGTGGATCATTGTGGTTTGGAAAAGATCACATGCAATGACACTCCATGTGTCAAACAATGGTCAGAAACCCCTATAACATGTTGGAATGCAACTGCCACATACAATGGAGCACTTGTGTGACAGAGGTTGCATCGCCACGCCCACTTGAGTGTGTGTGGTCATGTGGATAATTGTGGTCTGAAAAAGAACACATGTAAGGACACTCCATGTGTCAAACCACGGTCCGAAAGCCTAAGAACATGTTGGAATGCAACTACCACATGCAATGGAGCACCAGTGTGATAGAGGCTTCATCACCACACCCACCTTAGTTTGTGTGGTCATGTGGATCATTGTGGTTTGGAAAAGAAGACATGCAATGACATTCCATGTGTCAAACCACGGTCAGAAAGCCCAAGAACATGTTGGATTGCAACTGCTACACGCAATGGAGCACCAGTGTGATAGGGGTTGCATCACCACACCCACATGAGTGTGTGGTCATGTGGATCATTGTGGTTAGGAGAAGATCACATGCAATGACAATCCATGTGTCAAACCATGGTCATAAATCCCAAGAACATGTTGGAATGGAACTGCCACATGCAATGGAGAACCAGTGTAATAGGGGTTGCATCACCACACCCACTTGAGTGTGTGTGGTTATGTGGATCATTGTGGTTTGGAAAGGTACACATGCAATGTCACTCCATGTGTCAAACCATGGTTAGAGAGCCCAAGAACATGTTGGAATGCAACTGCCACATGCAATCGAGCACCAATGTGATAGAGGTTGCATCACCACACCCACTTGAGTTTGTGGGGTCTTGTGGATCATTATGGTGTAGAAAATAACACATGCAATGACACCCCATGTGTCAAACCATGGTCATAATGCCCAAGAACATGTTGGAATGCAACTGCCACATGCAATGGAGCACCAGTGTGATAGAGGATGCATCACCACCCACTTGAGTGTGTGTGGTCATGTGGATCATTGTGGTTTGGAAAAGATCACATGTAATGTCAGTCCATGTGTTAAACAATGGTCAGAAAGCCCTAGAACATGTTGGAATGCAACGACCTCATGCAATGGAGCACTAGTGTGACAGAGGTTGCATCACCACGCCCACTTGAGTGTGTGTGGTCATGTGGATCATTGTGGTTTGGAAAAGAACACATGCAATGACACTCCATGTGTCAAACCATGGTCAGAAAGACCAAGAACATATTGGAATGCAACTGCCACATGCAATGGAGCACTAGTGTGATTGAGGTTTCATCACCACACCCACTTGAGTTTGTGTGGTTATGTGGATCATTGTGGTTTGGAAAAGAAGAAATGCAATGACACTCCACGTCTCAAACCACGGTCAAAAATCCCAAGAACATGTTGGATTGCGACTGCCACATGCAATGGAGCACCAGTGTGACAGGGGTTGCATCACCACACCCACTTGAGTGTGTGTGGTCATGTGGATCATTGTGGTTAGGAAAAGATCACACACAATAACAGTCCATGTGTCACACCGTGGTCATAAATCCCAAGAACATGTTTGAATGCAACTGCCACATGCAATGGAGCACCAGTGTAACAGGGGTTGCATCACCACACCCATTTGAGTGTGTGTGGTTATGTGGATCATTGTGATTTGGAAAGGTACACATGCAATGACACTCCATATGTCAAACCATGGTCAGAAAGCCCAAGAACATGTTGGATTGCAGCTGCCAAATGCTATGGAGCACAAGTGTGATAGAGGTGGCATCACCACACCCACTTGAGTTTATGTGGTCTTGTCGATCATTGTAATTTGGAAAATAACACATGCAATGACACTCCACGTGTCAAACCATGGTCAGAAAGGCCAAGAACATGTTGGAATGCAACTGCCACATGCAATGCAGCACCAGTGTGACAGAGGTTGCATCACCACACCCACTTGAGTGTGTGTGGTCATGTGGATCAATGTGGTTTCAAGAAGAACACACATAATGACACTCCATGTGTCAAACTATGCTCACAACGCCCAAGAACATGTTGGAATGCAACTACCACATGCAATGGAGCACCAGTGTGACAAAGGTTGAATCACCACATCCACTTGAGTGTGTGTGGTCATGTGTATCATTGTGGTTTGGAAAAACATAGGCAATAAAACTCCATGTGTCAAACCATGGTTAGAATGCCCAAGAACATTTTGGAATGCAACTGCCACATGCAATGGAGCACCAGTGTGATAGAGGTTGCATCACCACACCCACTTGAGTGTGTGTTGTGATGTGGATCATTGTGGTTTGGAAAAGATCACATGCAATGACACTCCATGTGTCAAACAATGGTTAAAAAGCCCTAGAACATGTTGGAATGCAACTGCCAAATGCAATGCAGCACCAGTGTGACCGAGGTTGCATCACCACACCCACTTGAATGTGTGTGGTCATGTGGAACATTGTGGTTTGGAAAGGTACACAGGCAATGACACGCCATGTGTCGAACCATGGTTAGAAAGCCCAAGAACATGTTGGCATGCAACTGCCACATGCAATGGAGCACCAATGTGATAGAGGTTGCATCACCAAACCCACTTGAGTGTGTGTGGTCATGTGGAACATTGTGGTTTGGAAAAGAACAGATGCAATGATACTCCATGTGGAAAACCATGGTCATAATGCCCAAGAACATTTTGGAATGCAACTGCCACATGCAATGGAGCACCAGTGTGAAAGAAATTGCATCACCACACCCACTTCATTGTGTGTGGTCATGTGGATCATTGTGGTTTAAAAACGAACACATGCAATGATACTCCATGTGTCAAACCATGGTTAGAAAGCCTAAGAACATGTTGGAATGCAACTACCACATGCAATGGAGGACCAATGTGAAAGAGGTTGCATCACCATACCCACTTTATTGTGTGTGGTCATGTGGATCATTGTGGGTTGGAAAAGAACACATGGAATGACACTCCATGTGTCAAACCATGGTGAGAAAGCCCGATGAACATGTTGGAATGCAACTGCCAAATGCAATGGAATACCAGTGTGACAGAGGTTGCATCACCACAACCAGTTGAGTGTGTGTGGTCATCTAGATCATTGTGGTTTGGAAAAGAATACATGCAATGACACTCCATGTTTCAAACCATGGTCAGAAAGCGTAAGAACATGTTAGAATGCAACTACCACATGCAATGGACAACCTCTGTGAAAGAGGTTGCATCACCACACCCACTTCATTGTGTGTGGTCATGTGGATCATTGTGGTTTGGAAAAGAACACATGCAATGCCACTCCATGTGTCAAACCAGGGTCGAAAAGCCCAAGAACATGTTGGAATGCAACTGGCGCATGCAATGGACCACCAATGTGACAGAGGTTGCATCACCACACGCACTTGAGTTTCTGTGGTCATGTGGATCATTGTGGTTTGGAAAAGAACACCTACAATGGCACTCCATTTGTCAAACCATGGTGAGAAAGCCCAAGATCATGTTAGAATGCAACTGCCACATGCAATGGAGGACCATTGTGATAGAGGTTGCATCACCACACCCACTTGAGTGTGTGTGGTCATGTGGATCAATGTGGTTTCAAAAAGAACACATGTAATGACACTCCTTGTGTCAAACCATGGTAAAAAAGCCCAAGAACATGTTGGAATGTAACTGCCACATGCAATGGGGCACCAGTGTTTCAGAGGTTGCATCACCACACCCACTTGTGTGTGTGTGGTCATCTTGATCATAGTGGTTTGGAAAAGAACACATGTAATGACACTCCATGTGTCAAACCATGGTCAGAATGCCCAAGATCATGTTGGAATGCAACTACCACATGCAATGGAGGACCTGTGTGACAGAGGTTGCATCACCACACCCACTTCATTGTGTGTGGTCAAGTGGATCATTGTGGGTTGGAAAAGAACACATGCAATGACACTCCATGTGTCAAACCATGGTCAGAAATCCTAAAGAACATGTTGGAATGCAATTGCCAAATGCAACAGAACACCAGTGTGGTAGAGGTTGCATCACCACACCCACTCGAGTGTTTATCGTCATTTGGATGAATGTGTGTGTGGATAAGATCACATGCAATGACACTCCATGTGTCAAACGATGGTTAGAAAGCCCTAGAACATGTTGGAACAAAGTGGAGTGTGTGTGGAAAAGATCAGATCCAATGACACTCCATGTGTCGAAAGATGGTTAGAACGCCCTAGAACATGTTGGAATGCAACTGCCACATGCAATGGAGCACTAGTGTGATAGAGGTTGCATCACCACACCCACTTGAGTGTGTGTGTGGTCATGTGGATCATTTTGGTTTGGAAAAGATGACATGTAATGACACTCCA
Organism: Avena eriantha; assembly: GCA_910589775.1. Lineage (NCBI taxonomy): Eukaryota > Viridiplantae > Streptophyta > Magnoliopsida > Poales > Poaceae > Avena > Avena eriantha. Next base: position 202,010,309 of record OU342745.1, on the reverse strand, counting down.
TGTGTCAAACCATGGTCAGAAAGCCCGATAAACATGTTGGAATACAACTGCCAAATGTAATGGAGCACTAGTGTGATAGAGGTTGCATCACCACACCCACTTGAATGTGTGTGGTCATGTGGATCATTGTTGTTTGGAAAGGTACATAGGCAATGACACCCCATGTGTCAAACCATAGTCACAAAGCCCAAGAAATTTTTGGAATGCAACTGCCACATGCAATGGAGCACCAATGTGATAGAGGATTCATCACCACACCCACTTGAGTGTGTGTGGTCATGTGGATCATTGTAGTTTGGAAACTAACACATGAAATGGCACTCCATGTGTCAAACCATGGTCAGAAAACACAAGAACATGTAAGAATGCGACTGCCACATGCAATGGAGCACCAGTGTGACATAGGTTGCTTCACCACACCCAATTACCTTTTATATCAGCAAAGTTCTTCCTCATGATGGTATTTTGAGCCTCCACTTCAGCTGCGCAATCCGAATTGCAAGTTAGTTCGGAACGCTAATAATGAAGAAAAATAACAGGGAAAGTGCAAACGAGAGAACTTACCCTTCTTCTTCAGCTCGGCGATCAATGCATGATGCTTTGAGCGAAGTTCTTTGTGTGTCCAAGAGCCGCTGAAACTCGGCGGTGCGGGGGTTGGTGGTGATCTGAAAAGAAAAATGTTAGCTCATATATCATATGGAATATTTGAAACTACTCAAGACTCGGGCCAAGTGGAACTTAACCTAGTTCTAGGTGAGTGAATATTTGAAACTACTCAAGACCTGGGCCAAGTGGAACTTTACCCGACTCTAGGTGAGTGAATATATGAAACTACTCAAGACCCGGGCCAAGTGGAGCTTAACCAGGCTCTAGGTGAGTGGATATTTGAAACTACTCAAGATCCGGGCCAAGCGGAGCTTAACCCGGCTCTAGGTGAGTGGATATTTGAAACTACTAAGGAGTTTGGTGCAACTAAGGTACTTCGAATTGGAGCATCCGGCCGAGTAACAAGTTACTCCTCCGGAGGCTCGTGGACTAGAGGATATATCTACAAGTATTTGCGCATATGTAAAGGCAGGATGAAAAACTTACCTCCATCATCTTGCTGGCAATGGAAATAGCCTTGGAAGCAGTATTCATCTGGGCGCTAAACTCGGCTGGGCCAAACTTCTCCGGATTATCGGAGTTGATATCGACAAACTCAGCGTCGTTCTAGTTGTTGACATACTCAATCAGAGGACCGTAGCTCTCCCCGCTGAGCGTTCGGGTCATGACCAAGCCTTTGGCGTGAGAAGCTTTCCGAGCAGATTGAGCTAGAACCAGGCTTGTGTGTAATGCAATTTTCTTATCCGCAGCAGAGCCAGAGGTAGTGCTCCCCTTTTGCATCATGGACGCAAGGGTGCGCTGCCGAGGCTCATCCACTGCTCCTTTAGGGGGCTTGGTCTTGGCAGCCTCGGAAGCTTGTTGGCCCTAGGAGGCATCAACACCTTTCTTAGCCTTGGTGCCTGATTTGGGATGCTGCTGTGAAGATGTGGTTTGTGCTCCGGGTTTGGCCTGAGGCTTCTGCTGAAATATGTCTTTGGCAGAAGGAGTTGGCGCAGAAGGTTTTGGCTTTGGGCTGGGCCAAGCTTGGTCATCTCGCCGAATATGAGGAGACTCGGACGAGGCAGGTGTAGCAGGCACAATTGAGCTTGTAACTAAAGCTGGAGCTGGAATTGGTGAAGGTTGAACCGGGGTCGGTGCCGCAGTCGCCAGCACCTCGGAAGGAGTTTTCTCAACACCGATGTTACTGGCGCCACTATCATCTTGTTGCTGGGCAGAAGAGGCACTAGGCCTGTCCGGCATATGCGTATCCTCCACAGCACCTCCTCCTTCTGCACCGACATTGCCCTCCTCCCGCCGAGATGGGCTAAGATTCGGCGCAGCCACAGAGCTCTCCAGAATGGGGCTCAGGGGGCGCATCATCATGGCGAGGAGAAGGTGGAGCATCTCAGAGAGGCGAGGCTATGCTCAAACCACTCTGGGGGATCTCTTTGGGTGCCCTACCAAGACAGATAGAAAACAAGTGCAAGTTAGAACAGAAAGAGAGAAACAAGAAATACACACAAAAGAAGAGAAGCTAAGTGAAGAACAAGGAAAGGGAGAAGGGCTTACTAGGATGAAGTAGGAGGCTCCCTGGGCTTTGGGGTCTCCGAACTGATACAGCCCGTCCAACAGACGCTACTACATCTATAACGCCAAGTCCAAGCTCGTCCCGAAGTCACCCAAGAAGACAGACGTGAGCGGTACTACCGCTCCAAACAGCAGCACTACCACGCCTCGGTACTACCGCTCAGCCTCAGCGGTACTACCGGCCATGACTAAAGACCGCGCCATCGCCTCTAGACGCCCCGGTTCCGTCTTGCGGTACTACCGTCCCCAAGTGGTACTACCGGCTGCACGACCGGTACTACCGGACCTGGAGCTCGACAGCAGCTGAAGCCTAGAGCTACCGCCCCGCCTAAAGCTGCTACCGCTCCCATCCGGTACTATCGGACCCGAGGGCCGGTACTACCGGTCACCACGGTGCCTGCGCGCATTAGATCTGGGCCACATCCCATGTACCCCTTTATTATGTTGCAACCCTAGAGTTATTCCCCAAACTACCCTATGTAAGTGGTTGGCCTATAAATAGAGCCCCCACACCTCATGTATCCCTTAGGCATAGATGATAGACTAAAGACAACCCCCTTTGTGGAATCTCTAGTTTTGCCTCATCCCCTTCTACCAAAGGGGATCGACTATCATCACCACCTCATTGGAGTTTTGCATCGCGCCTCCCTCGTTGTACAAGGCCATGGCATCGGTGTCCCTTTGCCAAGGCGTCAAGACCCTCTCCAAGGTGCTCTTCCCTCTCCGCGTGGGATCAAGGGAGCACGTTGACCGATCTTTCCTTGCGAGGATTCTATCGGACCGATGGCCACCGGCGGGAGCAATCGGCCTTGTATCGTGTGAGTTTTGCGTGTGTTCATCGTGTTCTTCGCGAGGTATGCGTCCGCTTCCGCTACCATCTCCCTTTCCCCTTGCTTTCCCGTCGATTTGACCACGAGATCCGTGAAGATCGGGCCACCCACGGGGTTACCCCTCAACATATTGGTATTAGAGCTTCGTTGCTCATGAAGTTTTCTTCTATCCACCAAAAATTTCGAAAATCCCCAAAAAATAGCCCCAAATTTTCCTTCGGATCGATCTCTGGATTTGGTGCGTTTTTCGTGGTTTTGGTCCATAGATCTATTGCTTGGGATATCGATCTACCTTCTTTGTGTGTCCCTAGCCCAAATTTTGTCATTTTTTCGCCAATTTGAGGATTTTTGGGCCGATTGTGCGTTCAAGTTCGAGATCCACGTGCCTAGGAATCCGCGAAGCGGTACTACCGCCAAAACGAGCGGTACTACCGGCTGATCACAGTGGTACTACCGGTCACCAGTACTACCAGACTTTTTGAGTGGTACTACCGCCCCTGTCTGACAAGAAAATTTTCACCCCCATTTTAGTTCGCTAATTTTAGTATTGGCTTTTTCTTGTTTCACGTGCGTGTCGCCTTCCTAACAACAAGCTTCCACAAGTCATTACATACTGCGCTCTTCGACACCGCGACACCCGAACAACATCCCCCTGCACCGGTAGCAAGTCGTCAAAACCGAAGGTATAACTTGCCCCACCTTGTTAACCCTTCTTCCTTGTGTGTATCTATCCTATGAGAGCAGCTCATCTTGTGTTTGCCTAGGCATGGTATTAGAATTAGTGGAAACCCCTTGTGGATCTATCTAATTCTTGCCTCATGCTCCTTGACAAAGGAGCACCAATATCACAAACCTCGTTGGAGTTTGCATCGTGCCTCCGCATTGTACAAGGCCTAGGCATCGGAGTCCCTTTGACTAGACGTTAAGATCTCACCGAGTCTCCCATCTCGCCGTGCCGGTTGATCCGTGGATTACTTGCTAAACTTGTTGATGTACCTTCCCCTGCGTTCCCATGGCCTAATTCCATCATTTGCCCCTTTGATTTGGTGTTTTTCTTTAAGATTTTCCGTCCAAATCGCCCTAAAATCGTGACAATGGGTCAAAACTGGGTGTTTGTGCGACATCCAGTACTACCAGGGTCAAAACCCGATACTACCGCACATCCTCAGTACCTAAACGGTACTACCGGGCCTCCGGAAGACTGATACTACCGCTCAGAAACCCGGTACTACCGCCCGGTACAGAGAAAAAACAGCAGAATTCCCAACTTTCAGCCTCTCACCGTTTTGAGAATAATTTTTGCATATGAACTCAGATTTTGGTGTTCTTTAGCTCATTTTGAAGAGGAGAAAGAGCTCTACATCATCATCTTTGTGGTTCATGCTATCTACTACATCCAAATTCCATGATCTAGGTGGAATCCACCAAGAAAGGGTGAAGATCGGCGACGAAAGGTATAAAAATTCCACTACTTCTCCCCACTTGCTTTACTTTGTGAGCTACACTATCTTTGCGATCAACAAACACCTATTGAGACTAGTTCCTACTATGATTTCTTGGGCTATGCACACATGATACCTTGTAGAATTCCGAGCAAAAGTTGTGAGAGGTATCTCATATAGTTACCTTGTATAGTTGTTACCACAAAGAGGCTAGTGAAAAATAAAGAAAAGAAAGAAAAAGAGGAAAAAAAGAAAAAGAAGAAAAAGAAAGAAACAAGTGACTCATAGAAAAGGAAGCGCAAGCTCGATGAACATCATATAGGTGGTACTTATTGTGCATATCTTGTAGCCCACCAATTTTATTGCAATCGAACTAGCATCTCTCCTTGCACTTGTGCGACACGAGCTTATAGTCTTCGCTAGGTAATCATTTGGTTCTTAGCTCACTTTCTCCGTCGCACAAGTCCCATTTATCCCACCGTGTGTGTTTCCTTGTATATAATTCATATCTTGTGGATTGATGATGTCTACGCACTTCAATTCTTGTAGACAGTTGTTGGGCCTCCAAGTGCAGAGGTTTGTAGAACAGCAGCAAGTTTTCCCTTAAGTGGATCACCCAAGGTTTATCAAACTCAGGGAGGAAGTGTTCAAAGGTAATCCCTCTCAAGCAACCCTGCAATCAAGATACAAGAAGTCTCTTGTGTCCCCAACACACCCAATACACTTGTCAGGTGTATAGGTGCACTAGTTCGGCGAAGAGATAGTGAAATACAAGTGGTATGGATAATTATAAGTGGTAAGGTGCCAGAAAATAGCTTGCTGGCGTGTGGTTGATGTGGGAAAAGACTAAAGGCAAACTGAAATAAAGATGAAAGTAAGCAAACATGTAAGAGATCTAGTTGCAAACGGTGTATCAATGCTTAGAAAAAGGGCCTAGGGATCATACTTTCACTAGTGAACACTCTCATATAAATATATTATCTTCATGATACTACTCTCTGGTTGGACACTCTAATCCATCGTAGGGTTATAAAAGCACACCTCAAAGTAAGCCTTTCCCATCTAGATAACCCCACACTATCACCTTGAGCACTAGATGGTTCCAACAAACACCACAATTTCATAAAGACATCCAACTCCAAATATACTCATAACAAGTATTTGTAATCTCTAGCCTAAGTGCCACCATGGTGTGCACCTGTCTCTTTCACACACATGGGGAGAGCACAGATCTATTAAAGCACTTGAGTAGCAAGGTAGATCTACTTGATTACAAAGCTCATTATCACAATATGATCATGCATAGAGAGAGAAATGAACACATAGCTACCGGTAGAACCCTTAGCCTCGAGAGAGAACTACTCCCTCCTCATCATGGGAATCAGCAATGGTGATGGAGATGGTGGTGGAGATCGATGGAGATGGCTCCGAGGGCACTTCCCCGTCCCGGCAGGGTGCCGGAACAGAGTTTCTGTCCCCCGAATCTCCCCTACGGTGGCGGCAGCACTGCAGAACTTTTCGTGGATTTCTAATTGACGACTTAGGGTTTCTGCCTCGGGAGGAATATATAGGCGAAGGAGGCAAGGTCGGTGGCTGATACGTCCATTTTGCATCACTATTCTATGTCTTAATTCAGAATTATTCATTGATATATTTCGTATTGAGAGGTGATACTTATGTTATTTCATCTATTTTTGCATGGTTGATGACTTTTGGAGCATGGACCGCTGCAGTCAGGATTCTGATGGAAAAGGTGCTGTTTGGAGGCAAAATTCATGAAGATCGGAAAATCCAAGAAAATATACGGAAAATCCTATTTTGCCAGAAGAGTAAGGATGCCAGAAGATGGAGTGGAGGTGGGCCATAGGGGTCCACACCACCCCATGGCGCGGGCAGGCCTAGGCCGCTCCTGGAGGTGGTGAGGCCGCCCTGGCCCACTCCAGCCTCTCCCCTCTGGCGTATATCATCCTCCCGAAACCCTAAGACTCGGGGAGCGACCACAGAAAGGATCCGCCACTTCTACAGGCAGAAAACACCGAGAGAGAAAGATCTCTCCGGTAGACAGATTTCTGCCGGGGGAATTCCTTCCCGGAGAGGGGAGATCGTCGCCATCAACCCCACCATCAAGCTGGACTTCATCGGGATCCTCATCATCATCACCACCATCATCACCATCAGCACCCTCATCACCATCTCCATATTGCTGTAACAATAGCGTTGAATCTTGCATAGTTCATAGGGGAAACTTTCCCGGTGTTGATTACTCTTTGTAGTTGATGCTATTGAGTGAACCATTGAATTATTGTTTATGTTCAGATTGTTATACATCATTATTCCATCGCTGACCTTGATCCATATGATGTCTTGTGAGTAGTTCATTTTGTTCTTGACCACATGGGAGAAGTCTTGTTGTTAGTAGTGGAGTTGCGTTGAGAAAGATTCAATAGATTGTTATTTAAGTTGTGGTGTAATTCTTCTAGTGGTGTCATGTGAACGTCGAGTACATGACACTTCACCTATAAGGGCCTAGGGGAATGCATTTTGTATTTGGCTACTAATCGTAGGGGTTGCCGGAGTGACAGAAACCTGAACTCCCGTTAGGAATCCATTGCACAAGGGACGTAAGGGTCTTAGAGTTTAAAGTTGTGGTTAGGTTTCTACCTTAATTACTTTCTTGTACTTACTGATGTTTGCAAGGGGTATAATCACAAGTATGTATTAGTCTTGGATGGGGCGGTACATTAGCACAGGTTCACGCACACAACACTTAGCAAGCTAAAGAAGATTAATCGACTATATGAAGCGAAAGCACTTGACAGTCTTCCCATGTGTGCTCGAGAACATTTGGTCATCTTAAGAAATACAACCAGCTTGTCCTTTGCTGCATAAAGGATTGGGCCACTTGCTGCATTTATTCCTGCTGCCGTTTATTTACTCGTAGTTTGTTTACTTGCTTTATCAAAAACCCATAAAAATCCATTTGCTAAGTATTTGCAGAGAATTCCTGATCCATACCACTAGCCAGCACCTTCTGGTCCTCGTTGGGTTCGACACTCTTACTTATCGAAAATACTGCGATACACCCCCTATACTTGTGGGTCATTAAGACTATTTTCTAGCGCCTTTGCCGGGGAGTGAAGCGCTATTGGAGAGTGGAACTGGTAAAGGAAACTTCTACTATGAGTATTGTTTACTTCTATTAGTTGCTTTATTTTTGTTATGGATAATTCGCTGAGTTTCTTATTTGGTAATGCTACTACCACTGCTAAGGTAGTAGATAAGCCACCACCTGCTAAGAAAGATGTTTTCAAAATACCTACAAGAATTATTGATCGTGTTATGGATAACTACTATGTTGGGGATGGAACTGTCCATCCCGGTGATCATTTACTCTTTATACACGAATTATGTGGGTTGTTCAAGTGTGCAGGTATTACTACAGATCAAGTTAAGAATAAGTTATTCTCATTATCACTGAAAGGAAGAGCTGAGGAATGGTATAAGCTGCTGAAGAATGGTCAAGCTCTAGAATGGGAGGAAATAGTACCTCTGTTTTATTCAAAGTTTTATCCTCCTAGTGAGATTCATAAAGATCATAATCAAATATAAAACTTTTGGCCTCTTGATGGAGAGAGTACAGCTCAAGCTTGGGGGAGATTCAAGTTACTAATGCTCAAATGTCCCATTCATGAGCTCCCCAACAATATTATTATCAACAACTTATATGCAAGGCTCCCTCTACATGATAAAGATTTATTGGATGCTTCTTGCACTGGATCATTCACTCGCATGGAAGAAGAAGTTAAATGGGACCTTCTAGGCCATATTCAAGACAATGCTGAAGCTTGGGAGAATCACAAAGGTAGAAAGTCAGGTATAAATTATGATTATGAATGCATTGAATCTTTTATGAGAACCGATGACTTTCAAAATATTAAAAATGCTTATGGTCTAGACTCTCAAGCTATTGCTTCTTATTTTAAGGCTTTTGCTTCCTATATTGAAGTGCCTAAAAAGAAGTTGAATAAGTATCATGAAGCTTATAAAGATATTGCTAAGAGTGTTCCTGCAAGAAATACTGAAGTTCATACTTTTTTTTGACAAAAACAGTAGGGAAGTCCCCTACTGTGTCATTTTATAAATTTTATAATGTACAAAATATTGAGCCAGGCTCAATCAATGATAATGTTACAGATGATTACATTCATAGCGTGTCAAGCCACTCTTGCATACCTTCCTTGAGACTAGGCTTAGCTCTATGCATAGTCAAGATGAAGGTTGCTTTAAAAAAAGAAATACATCTAGTGATGGAGGGATTTAGATCTCTAAAAATATATCCATTTTTTTGCTCCCATATACTCCAGCATCCAGTGATGATAACTTCCATAAGAAAATTGGGACTGAATCTACTTCTAGCATAATTGATCATCTGATGAATCTCCATATATGTATTCCATTCAAGTCCCAAGGCCCACCAGAACCCTTGGCTGAAGCTACATTCAAAAAACAGATGGAGCAGGGTTTCCTGAGGACAGGTGTCACATATTACACAATCATTGAATTCCACAAAGAAGTTTTTTCTTGTCATTTAATCCTTGGTGTTTAGTCTTTTATTCAGTAGCAGCCAAGCAAAAAAATTGTGTCTTGGAAGACAGCATGATTTCCAAATATCCAGAATGGGTTTTGGTGTTGGGTGTGCCCCAATGAGTGCTCTGTAGATATTTCTGGTTTTGAAAATCCCCCCCCCCCCCGGGAAAAATACCATGAATCATGGTCGTCTGTGTGGTTTATGCTTCTGATATTCTCCAACATATCAGTAAATCCTCATGAGCAATAATGGATAAGAGGAGTTGAAAAAGTTCATAGAAATCATTATCAGCTGTAGTGATGGCCTTGGCCATGGTCATAGTATCATTGTGGCAGAAAGAGTGTAGGTGTGGGTATCTATCTTCAAAGCATTCACCTTTCCATAGATCCTTCCATAGCAGCATAGTTTTTCCATTGCCAATTTTGAAGTGAGTCAAATCTCTGTAAATATCCACAAAATTCATACAATCTCTCCACTAGAATGATCCAATATGATTCATTGAATGTGGGGCAGAATCACCTTGATATTAAGCTTTCCAAATAAGATCAACCCATGGTATATCGGCCTTGTTGTAGAATTTATGAATATTCTTCAGTAAAAGAGCTTGATTTTGTACCCTGAGGTTTATGACTCCTAAACCTCCTTGATCTTTTGGTCTACAAACCAAATCCCATTTAGCAAGACATTTGCCATGATTGTGGATATCTTTTCCTGCCCAGAGGAACTGTCTGCCACCCTTTTCAAAATGGGTAAAAATTGTTAAAGGGACTTTGAAAGAACACATGGCATGGATGGGCATAGAATTTAATACAGAATTCAGTAATGTGAGTCTCCCAGTATATGACATGAGAGAAGATAGTCTAGATAGCCTTCTGTCAAATTTGGAAACAATGGGCATCAAGCTATCAATAGATGGTCTTGTGGTACCAAGAGGGAGACCCAGGTAGGTGAAAGGTAGACTCGCCAATTTGCATCCAAAATCATTAGCCAGTTGAGATGCATGTTCCAGTGTTATATTGATAGGCACCAGAGTAGATTTTTCATAATTTACCTTGAGCCCTGTCATGTTGCTGAATTGTTGGAGTCTGGTCTTGAGGTTATTAAGTTGTAAACTATCAGCATGCATAATCAGTAGGGTGTCATCAGCATATTAAATAATTGGATATTTTTGCCCATAATCATTATCAAGTGGCAGGCTGATTTCATTTATGTGCCAGACATCATTGACAATTTCCTGTAATAATTCAGCAGTGCAAACAAATAGAAGGGGGATAGGGGATCTCCTTGTCTGACACCTCTTTTGCAGCAATTTTTTCCCTGGGACACCATTCAGTAACACTAAGGTGGAAGCAGAGTACAATATAGATCTTACTAGGGAAATCCATTTGGGGCCAAAACCTTTGGCATTCAGCATATTAATAATTGCATTATATTCAATCTTGTCAAATGCTTTCTCATAATCAATCTTCAGAATAATAATTGGCTTCTTTGACACATGGCAGATGTGAAGATATTCAAATGCCCATCCCAGGCAATCATGGATATTTTTCCCTTTAATAAATCCATATTGCTTGTTATGTATAATGGGTTTGATAACCTTATGGAGTCTATTAGCCATTATCTTGGTGATGAATTTAAGTGGAAGACTAACCAGAGAAATGGGTCTATAGTCATTCATGGTATCAGGATCATTTATGTTGGGGATGAGAGTAATAAAAGCAGTGTTGATGGCACTCAAATTTACTGATTCATCATAGAACTCCTATACCAGTTTTACAAAATCTTCTTTGATAATATGCCAGCATTTCTTAAGGAATTTACCATTTAAACCATCAGGACCAGGTGCTTTATCAGAAGGAAAGTCATTGATCACATATTCAATCTCATCATTTGTGAATGGATCATCCAGATGTAGAAGATTATGGGGTGTAATCAATTCATCAAGGTTGATGTCATTAGTAATACTTTCACTTGTGCCAAGTCTGTATTTGTAAGATTGCCAGATTGCCGCAGCTTTAAGTTCATGCTCAATCAGAATCAAATTGTCTTTAGTTTTGATATGGGTGATGAGATTTCTCCTGAAGCTCTGGGTAGCCACATCATGGAAAAATTTGGTGTTTTCATGTCCCAATTTGGCCCATCTGATTTTAGCTCTGCTTTTCCAATATATTCTTTTGTCCTCCATGAGCTTATTGGTATGATCCATCAAAATTCTTTTAAATTTTTTCTCATGTAGAGCAAGTGTCCTCTGATCCTCAATTCCTTCAAGTAATGCCAGGATAAATGTGTAGTTTTCAATAGTCTGATTTAGGTTTGAATACTTCTTGCACCATTTTTAAGTCCAGCTCTGAGATGTTTGAATTTGCAGTTGATAGCAAGGGCAGTATCACTGATATAGGGAGCTGAATTCCAGAGGATATTCATATTATCATAGAAACCATCAAAGTCCAGCCAGTGGTTCTCAAATCTGAATAATTGAGCTTTAGGTATCAAAGTGCCCACTTGGATACTGATGGGAGTATGATTAGAGCCAATTCTGGATAGTGGATGAGCCAAAGTGTTGGGGAAAGTTGTGGTCCATAAAGGACATGTAAAAATCCAATCCAGCTTTTGAAGAAGAGGAGGGTCTTGGATGTTGCTCCAGGTGAATGCTCTACCTTTCAGTGGAACTTCAACAAGATCATGAGATTGGATGACATTGTTGAAGAGCATCATATTAGGAGCATCACCACCTTCTCTGTCTCTATCATCAGGGCTTCTAATGAGGTTGAAATCACCCACTAGCATCCAGAATGGGTAATTGGAGGTATCAATATTATGCATCCAACTGAAAAATTCAGCTCTGTGTTCATTGTGTGCAGGACCATAAATATTGGTCAAGATCCAGGTGATACCAGAGTGTTTACATGTAAGAGACATAGTTAGATGAAATTTCGAATGACTAAGCAGCTCCCCAGAAAAAAGGCTACCATTCCAGATAGTAATTAATCCTCCAGAATTACCAAGTGAGGGAGAAAATGCAAAGTGAGAAAATCTCCTAGGACAAAATTTCGTTAAATAGGAGTGTTCAAAATCTTCCCTTTTAGTTTCTTGGAGGCAGATAATATCACAATTGCAAGAATTAACTTTTTCTCTAAGTTGATCATGCCTCAGCTCAGAATTAATGCCTCTAACATTCCAGTCAAGAATCATCCAGCTCCTATTTATAAATCAACATGTGAGGGTTCCAAAGGCTCTGATCAACACAGTTAATCAGGAATTTATTGGGGACAGCTGGCTGATCAGATGAAAGTAAAAAAAGCATCTTGGACCCACATTGAAAATCCCCCAAAGGTGTTGACGATGTAAATAACAATAAAGGTGATAAGTAGACATCCAGGTACTTAAGCAGATATAGGGATATGGTTCTGCACATCATGAGCAATAAAGAAGTGCTTATTACATGCCAGATAGTATCAAGTAAATGGAGTTTCAGAAACATAAAACTGTGTGTCATTAAACATATATGACACACATTATTACATGCAGAAGGGTGAAGTAACATTAGTCACATTCAGAGAAGAGCTTTTCCTCTGCAATCTCACTAGAAGATATCAGGCATTGGTTGATACCAATAGACTGGATGGTGTCAACAGGGAGGACAGGTGGAGGTGGAGCATCTTGGTCCATGATCACCACCTGATGAGGATGAGCTTTACTTTTGGCCACCTTCCTAGATTTGCCTGAGGTATTGATCAGAGATGAACATTCTTTCTCCTGGGCTTTATCTGCAGCATCTTTGTTCTTGTATCCCTCTGATTGGTTGGCAATTCTTTTACTGCGTCTGACAGCAGTCACATCCTTTGGAGCCAGTATTTTGCGTTTGGTCACTAGGGAGATGTTGTCTTCAATGGCAGCAGAAGACCCACCAATAGATGTATCTAGAGAGGTTTGCACATTATTGTCAGAGATTTCAGTGATGCAAACAGATGAAGAGGCTGGTACATGAGGGGCTGTTGCATAAAGTTTCAGAAGACATTTCCTCTGTTTTCCATGCTCAGTATCCACATCAAGAATTTGGAATCCAGCACCATGGATACAAGAGATATCAGTGTTGCCCAGAGTAGTGTGTGCATTCTTAACCATGTCAGTTAGCAGACCATGGATGGCATTGAATGAGTCCACAGCTTCCATCATTGGTTCAAGTTCAGCAATATGATCAGCATGTGCAGGACTGAGTTAGGGAGGGGTAGCAATCATTGGTTCAATGTCAGCAGCAGGTGTAGCATTTCCATATGGTATTACAACATTGGGTATCACAGGTGCAGCATTTGCTGGTTCTTCAGGAACATGGTCATGGACCATATCATCCCAGTGTCCTCCAAATGGTTGGGGCATGGGGTGTGGGTTACCACCATCAGGTGGAAGAGGATCCTCATCACCACCAATTCCACCAATCACTCTAGCCTGCAGAACATAAATCACCACAGTCCAGGAATGGCCATGTCCTTCATCACTGGTATTGTCTCCTAGGACCAGGCTAATAGGGATTTCAAGCATATCTGGCACTCTGACCTTAACCAGGACCCTAGCTCTGTTAGAATAATGTCTATTCCAGACTAAGAATTTTCCAAATTCACTGACAGATTCTCTAACTTTATCAACTAGCCATGCATCTTGAGGGAAATTGACCATCATCAACCAGACATCATGTGTAAAAGTCATGTTTCTATGGTTCAGACCTCTATTATGGGGGATCACCCTAAGAATGTTGTCTCCAACAAAGAAAGGACTACATTCAATAGCAGTATCCCTAGCGCAAGTATCAGAGAACTGTACCAGAGCGGCACCCATGGCAGACCTTGAGAAATTGCGAATGTTGAGGCCGCGATCGTTGAAGTAGTTTCTAATAAGGTGTGCATCCGCAGCGAACTGCTCAGGGTCAGATGGAGGCTCAAGGATGACAATGGCCATGTCATCGCATCGAAGAAGGGCATCTCCACTAAAAATGTGAAAACCCCGACGTCGACGATGAATGCAAGGTTGGATGACTTCAGCGCCAGGTGGGAGGTGGGGGATGGGGTCGCAGGGGTAGTTCCCCATTGTAGTGGAGGAGAGTGGGAGGTTGCAGGTGTGAGATTGCAGTGGCGACGATGGTGAGGAAGAAACAGGGCTTTCCTGGAGAGCGGAGGGGTCAAGGAGTACTGTTTCTAAAGTCGTAACGACAAGCCCTCTTTCGGAGGAGATGATATGCTCAGGTTGTTTTTGTTTAATGCGATAAACCTGATATTTTCTCAAATGGATTTAACAATATTTCCTAATGTGTCCATATCCATAACAATATTTGCACCGAACTTGAGATGGGCATTATGTGCTTGTGTGGCCCATTGCAAGGCATCTGGAGTAGATAACGTGCGCCGAGCGGGGTGAAAGAATTGGGCTGCGTGATCCAGTGGGCTGAATTTCACCAGGGTTTGAGAGAAACTTCGGGCGGGAAGCTGGCGTCCGATCCGAGGAGACCGGATCACGTAGCGTGATACCCGACGATCTTGCCACGTAGGTTCTCCGCCGATGAGAGGCTAACAGCGTTGAATTGGCTCCGGTGAGACGTGATCTCCAGCGAGAGATCAAGGTCCAGTCCAATTCTTTCTCATGAAACCAATCTGATGATTCTTTGATCCAGTTCAGACCCCCATAACCCCACAGAGAGAAATAGCATTTAAATTCCGGGCATTCGAAGTATCTGAGTTTGTAGATCATGAAACCCACAACTTTGGAGAATACTTCAAATTTAAAAGTTCGATCACAAATCAAGCTGACATGAAAACCAAATTTACTTCCACCAAGGCATGATTGAAGGGCAATGCAAACATTGTCAAGATCGAGTCTAAAGATGGCTCGGCCGAATGAGACCACAAGAATAAAACCAGATCTAGGAGACGGGGATTGCACACGGGTGGAAAAGGAAGATCGAACCTGCAATTCAATTCCCATGCCATGAGAGAAATCCATAGTATCACCAAGAGTACAAGGATCCATTGCATGGGGAACTTAGAGGGAATTGCCATGGTTTGCCAGGGGGTGCGCCAGAGGGTGGGTGGGTGGGGTGGTCGCCATAGATGAGAAAATATCAATTGGAGGAGCCTTTCCAGGAACTATTCCTACTTGGAACTAAGGTGAGTAGTGAGGCTAGTAGCACAGGGAGTGATAGCACCTTACTGAAGTTTATACTTCTAATCATGTTTTACCTGAATCTTATATTGAGAAAATGCCTTTCCCAGTTAAGATGAAGGAACATTCTATGATAACTAGTATGGTTAATGGAAGTACAAGTAAAGCTGTTGAACCTGATAAACAAATGGTTGATGAACCTATAATAGCAAATGTGAAAGACTTTGTTACTAAATATGAAAAAGAGGGACACACTATCCTTTGTAAGGATACCTCTAATATTGTTTCACATAGTAGTGTTATGAGAGCTAGTATTCCGGTGTTTTCTGTTAGAATAAGTGATCATTGCTATGATAGTCCTTGTGATAGCTATATTGTTAAGTTTATGCATGATACTGAAAGCTACTATGAGAGAGGGAAAAGTGTTCTTATGTATCTCCATATTATCAAGTTTTCTCGTTTTATGCTGAAAGTTTTTATGTTGCACTTCTTTTGCCTTCTTATGCAAGTTGCCTCTGGTTTCAATAACTTGTTTGTTTACAAAATCCCCTTGCATAGGAAGTGGGTTAGAATTAAATGTGTGTGTGTGTTTTTGCTTCTTAATGATCTCTTTCACTTCAATTCATATCCCTATGAGAGCTTCTTCAAAATTATCATGCCCATCTTAATGGCTATGAAGAAAGAGCTTTATGGGAGACAACCCAATTTGTTTTTGCTTTTAGTTTGTTTTTGTTTCTTTGAGTCTTGGAAGTTATTACTTCGGTAATAACCACTCCGTATCCGTTTTGTTTGGTTTTTGTGTCAAGATCAACCTCTAATGAGAGAGAAGTAAGATTTGGGGAAGTTGCTGTCCCGAAACAGATTTTTGTGCTTCACCATAAAAATTCGTGAGAGATCTCTGTATGTCGGATTGAGCTGTAATTTTTTATGCTTCTGCCCCAGGTTGTTATTTAACTTCAGTTAGTTTTGCACTTTTTGATTTTGGCAACAGAAGAGTTTCAAAAAAATTTATCTTTACCTGCTGGTCTGTTTTGACAGATTTTGCCACTCTTGCATTTGCTTCTTTATTCGATTTCCTTTTTGAACTCTTTTTGGGTTTTCGGAAGGAGTTGCTACAGTAGCTTATGTTTTGATGGTTTTCAGTTGAAGTTGGACTCAAAAGGTTTTATCCCTTCACTTATACTAACGTTGCTAATGAGAATTGTGTGAAAGAAATTTCCAGGAAGTGGAGATAATGGTGTAATAAGGAAGAGAAAGGTTTTATGACTCAAGTAATAAGTATATGAAGATGAATATATTGATGTTATTCAAGTGATGACTCCGGAAGAATCTACTAGATACCAAATTTAGAGACCTACAGAGTCCGTCTTCAAATAGGTAACAGTTCTGGTAGGAAAAGTTCCGCGAAAATATTATCCAACTATATGTTTGCAGTTTTCAGTCAATAAGGAAAGCTACGAAGCGAAACAGGGACGGAAGCGGAGCCAGGGTGGCTCACACCACCCTGTGGCACGGGCCCACCCTTGGCCGCGCCACCAGGTGGTGAGTCCACCCCGGACTCCGCCTCCGACTCGTTTTCTCCTAGTACCTTCCTTTTGATATGAAACTTCGTCATATATAACCCCCGGATCCCCCGAGGTTCCTATATCGTGTTTTCGTCGTGTTTTTGAAGGTTTAGAAGCACAATGGTATCTGCCAAGGATAAAGGGAAGGAGCCCATGGAGGAAGACCTCCAAGACCCCGGGAAGGAGAAGGAGATCAAGAGCGAAGGTGAAGAGGAGGCAAAGCACGCCGGCACTACCATTGCAAGCATTGGACTGGTGGCGAACCCAGCCATTGGAGGGAAGCCTCCTCATCACCGTTCAGATCCCTGGTCACTTCCTCCACGCACCAAGAATCCTTTCCACACTCTTATCCATGAGCATCAATACCAGAATATGCCCAAGGGGAAATTACCCTCCAATTGGGATTTGCCTCGTTCTAGCCATGCAGGAAAAGAAGACTTCAAGGAGGAAGAGTGGGGAAAGAATAGCAAGAGCTGGAATTCTCAACACAACATGATCATGAGCCGCATTGAGCAAAACTCACAGCTGATTCGTAATCTGACCTTCGAGATTGAGTACTTGGGGAAACTGATCAAAGAGCTCATCAAGAGGATACCACCACCACCAAAGGAGTAATTCGTTATCAGGTTTGGCATCCCCTTGGTTTGTTCCAAGCTTGGGGGTGTGCCGCGGTATCACATCACTATCTTCTATCTTTTTACCTTATTAGTACAGTCATATCATGAATAGAGGAGTTATTATGTAGTATGGTTTGCATTATGGAAGTGTACCCTCTCTCGTTAGATATGTATCCCTTGGTGTGAGTTTCCGTTATGGAATATTAATGAGAAGTTCTATCATTTACTCTTTTGCATAGCTTATGTTAGTTTTCAATTCATGGTTATATGATTGATCTTGTTGTTAGTATTGGTATCACTTTGGGATCATTGAGTTAATTTAGTTGGTTTTGGCAAACCTGGCTCGGTCAGTAGCAACACTATTTTTGAGAGTTGAAAAGAAAAAGATAGGAGTAATCTAGAGGAAAATAATTTCATCATCTTTCTTTCTTGATTTGCTCATAAGTCTAGTATTCTCTAGTTAAGATCTTTTGTGCTTCCAAGGAAGATTGCATGTTTGTTTTTTATCACTTGTATGTTTGTTTGTTTCCTTCAACTCTTATACTTGCTACCCAGCCTTGCTAGCCAAAAACCTGTACTGAGAGGGTATTCTTCTCGTGCATCCACCTCCTTTAAACAAAAACCTTTGCCATTTGTGTCCACCATACCTACCTAGTAGCATTATTGCTATTCCAAGTAAATTCATGTTTTATCTACCTCCCAAATTAAACTTGTTATGTGAAAATTAGTGATTAAAGCTCTCACGAACTTGATGGCACACTTTAGATTCTTGCATTTAATAAACTTGAACCATTGGGTCCTTCTTTGTTGCGTATATGCTTGCGCTTTATGAGTTGAAGTTAGCCGAACCATGTATCATGGGGACCGCTTTCAACACTTCATTTGGTACTTTGTACCTAGTTGATATCATGATCTTTTGCTTATGGATCCCGGTGGTGTGAAATAAAAGTGGAACTTGTAAGATCATGGAGTTTATATGTGTGTTAGAGAAACGCCTAGCCCGCTAGCCTAAGCCATGCCTAATCATGGTGGAAACTTGTAGCATAACTATAGTGAGCATTCTCTAAAGCATCCTCAATAAAAACCTATGCAAATAGCAAATAAAAAGATCGCTGAGATGCTCACTGTCTGCTTGCCTTATCATTTTGATTATGGGATAGCTCCTGTGTCATGTGCAAGGGGTACCCCGTTGGCGGTTCTCAATGATACGCATGTATTTACAATGACAAGAGCTTGCTCGTGACTAAAGTTGAGTAGCATGTATTTACAATGACAAGAGCTTGCTCATAAGTAAGGGGCATGGGACTCCAATTTATAACTTGTCAAGCATATCCTCTTAGTTGTGTCACTTTAACCTTAATCACCTAAAGATGCCTATGATAGGGGCAATGAGAGTTGAAAGCTAGTAAGTATCATAATTTTTGGGAGCTCTTTATGAGACTTGCAATCCCTGCTTCCCTCTGCGAAGGGCCCTTTCTTTTACTTTGTAGTTGAGTCAGTAAACCTATTCCCTTCTATCTCAGCAAGTATTTTGAGTTGATGTGTTTCATTCATTCATATGATGATTTATTCAATCATGTCTCTTATGTTCCTTGTTTTGCACATTGCTCTTATCTTGATGTTTACTACTTTGAAAGCTATCATTGAAAAAATAGCTATTTGTGAACTCCAGCAAATTATCAACTATTCTTCGACCAAGAGCTAAGTTTGCCTTTATCAATTATGATTCACTTTATGTATCTTTATTGTGTTTCCTTTACTCATTACAAGTGGAGTTATATAATAGTGAGTTGTCTTCTTTTATGATCTATGTATTTGATGAATGTGATGCTTCTTGTCCGTAATCTTTTATCGACTCTTCACTCCATAAATCTGAGGCCATGTTTATTGAGCTCAGTTTCACATGGGGATAAGCGAAGTCTAAGCTTGGGGGGAGTTGATACGTCCATTTTGCATCACTATTCTATGTCTTATTTCACTATTATTCATTGATATATTTCGTATTGAGAGGTGATACTTATGTTATTTCATCTATTTTGCATGGTTGATGACTTTTGGAGCATGGACCGTTGCAGTCAGGATTCTGATGGAAAAGGTGCTGTTTGGAGGCAAAATTCGCGAAGATCAGAAAATCCGGGAAAATATACGGAAAATCCTATTTTTCCAGAAGACTAAGGATGCCAGAAGATGGAGTGGAGGTGGGCCATAGGGGGCCCACACCATCCCATGGCGCGGGCAGGCCTAGGCCGCGCCTGGAGGTGGTGTGGCCGCCCTGGCCCACTCCAGCCTCTCCCCTCTAGCATAAATCATCCTCCCAAAACCCTAAGACTCGGGGAGTGACCACAGAAAGATTCCACCACCTCTGCGGGGCGGAAAACACCGAGAGAGAAAGATCTCTCTGGAAGATAGATTTCTGTCGGGGGAATTCCTTCCCGGAGAGGGGAGATCGTCGCCATCAACACCACCATCAAGCTGGACTTCATCGGGATCATCATCATCATCACCACCATCATCACCATCAGCACCCTCATCACCATCTCCATATTGCTGTAACAATAGCGTTGAATCTTGCATAGTTCATAGGGGAAACTTTCCCGGTGTTGATTACTCTTTGTAGTTGATGCTATTGAGTGAACCATTGAATTATTGTTTATGTTCAGATTGTTATACATCATTATTCCATCTCTGATCATGATCCATATGATGTCTTGTGAGTAGTTCGTTTTGTTCTTGAGGACATGGGAGAAGTCTTGTTGTTAGTAGTGGAGTTGTGTTAAGAAAGATTCAATAAATTGTTATTTAAGTTCCGGTGTACTTATTCTAGTGGTGTCATGTGAACGTCGATTACATGACAGTTCACCTATAAGGGCCTAGGGGAATGCATTGTGTATTTGGCTACTAATCGTAGGGGTTGCCGGAGTGACAGAAACTTGAACCCCCGTTAGGAAACCATTGCACAAGGGACGTAAGGGTCTTAGAGTTTAAAGCTATGGTTAGGTTTCTACCTTAATTACTTTCTTGTACTTACGGATGTTTGCAAGGGGTATAATCACAAGTATGTATTAGTCTTGGATGGGGCGGTACATTAGCACAGGTTCACCCACACAACACTTAGCAAGCTAAAGAAGATTAATCGACTATATGAAGCGAAAGCACTTGACAGTCTTCCCATGTGTCCTCGAGAACGTTTGGTCATCTTAAGAAATACAACCGGCTTGTCCTTTGATGCATAAAGGATTGGGACACTTGCTACATTTATTCCTACTGTCGTTTATTTACTCGTACTTTCTTTACTTGCTTTATCAAAAACCCCTAAAATCCGTTTGCTAAGTATTTGTAGAGAATTCCTGATCCATACCATTAGCCAGCACCTTCTGCTCCTCGTTATGTTCGACACTCTTACTTATCTAAAATACTGCAATACACCCCCTATACTTGTGGGTCATCAGTGGCCAGCCAGGGGGCCCACACCATGCCCTGGCGCGGCCTGGGGGTACCCGCGCCTGGGGGGTCTGGCCACCCTGTGGCCCCTCTCCGACTCTCCTTCTGGCTCCGTGAGTCATCCGGGAAAATAGGAACTTTGGCTTTTGTCCCGTCCAATTCCGAGAATATTCATTTTCTGACTTTCCTAGAACCAAAAACAGCAGAAAACAGGCAGCTGGCACTGTGGCTCTTGTTAATAGGTTAGTCCAAGAAATCATATGAAAAGTACTCCAAAGTGTGGACAAAACACAAGAAAGTAGATAAAACCAAGCATGGAACATCAAAAATTACAGATAAATTTGCAATGTACCAACATCCCCAAGCTTAACTCATGCTCGTCCTTGAGTAGGTAAGTGATAAAAAGAAAGAATAATTTTTGAGGTGACATGCACCATCATAAACTTGATCAAAGTATTTGTAAAATATTCAAAGCTGGGATCATAGTACTTCAATCATAACATGAAAGACAAAGTTCTAGCAATAAGACAAAGAAACTATGATGCAGCATGAAAAGGCACAAACAAAAGATTCATGAATAACAATGCTTTGCAAGAAGTTTGTTTGTTTCACATAAAGAAAACATAGCATAATAGTATTAAGCTTGTCCCTCATAGAGTAGCAAATATAAATGCATAGGACACCTTCAAAGTTCATAAGAGTGACTAGATACAAATAGTTTAAAACAAGCAATATCAAGTTATGCGTTAATCAACTAGTCTTGGGACAATGCACATAGAACTAAGAATGGCCACTATGCTCTCAAAGTAGGTGCATAAAGGTAGAAGGTGGAGACTCAATATAATGGTGGAAGAAAGCCTTCATAAAAGGAAGCAGAGATTCAAGTTTCATAAAGATCTTCCAAAAATTATGGTACTTATAGATTTCAGCTCTCATTGCCCCTATCATAAGCATCTTGAAGTGATTAAGGTTAAAGTGAACAAACTATGGTGTACATGCTTGACGAATTATAAGTCAAGAATCTCATGTCCCTTCAATACGAGGGCCGCTCCTCATGCTACTCAAGTTTAGTCACCAGTAAGTTCTTGTCGTCATAAGTACATGTGTATTATAGAGAACCGCCCACGGCGTACCCCTTGGCTGATGATATGGCAGAATCCCCATATCAAAATGACAAGGCAAGCAGACAACGAGCATCTCAGCAATCTTCTTATTTACCATGGGAATATGGTGCTTTTTTCTCTCTTTCCTCTTTTCATAATCTCTTTTTTTCTTTCTCTTTTTTTTCTCAATAGGACTCTTTTTTTATAAGAAGAATGCTTCATAGACAGCTCATTATGGTTACGCTGCAGGTTTCCACCATGTTAGCATGGATTAGACCAGTGGCCCAGGCGTTTCTCTAACACATATACGTAACTCCATGGACTTACAAGCTCCCCTTTCATTTCACACCGACGACATCCATAGACAAAAGAGCATGATATCAACTAGGTACAAAGTACCAGTGTAATTGTGAAAGCGTTCCCCATGACCACATGGTTCTGCTAATCCCCAACAAATAAGTGCAAGCATATACAACATAGACGACACAATGGTTCAAGCTTATTAAGGGCAAGAAAAGTAAAGTGTGCCATCAAGTTCGTGCGAGCTTTAATCACTAATTTTCTAATAACAAGTTTAATTTGGAAGGTAGATAAAAACATGAATATACTTGGAATAGAAAATTCTAGTAGGTAGGTATGGTGGACTCTTTGGAATAACTTGGTTTAAGTAATTGGATGCATGAGTGGAACTCATACTTAGTTGTGGAGGCTACCAAAAGACTGGGAGCGACAAACTAAGAGAGCCATAATGGCCATGATCAAGCACACAGACAAAACATCATTGATCAAAGCATAAAGTGATACTACAAGTTGAAAACTAAAGGATCATCAAGGCTATGGTGACTTGGGATAGTCATAACATGGTGTGAGCATGTGCCAAGTCAAACCAAATAAAGCATCAAAGGAGAATACCACAATACTATGATTTAATATGCTAAAACAACGCATGATTCATCCAAGGCACATTAAGCAATCTCAATTTTTTATAACAAGTCATGCTACAACAAAGAATACTAAGCATAAAGCCAAAAAAATATCGAGCATGTCTTGACAAAGCATAGGCCATAGTTAAAAACAAGCTCTCTTTACCACTTAAGCATGAACTTTCCTACTCTTTTCCAATCCAAACCAAACTATTTGAAAACCAATGTATAAAGAGGGGGTCCAACCAATTTATTAAGCAAACTAAGAAAACCAAGCAAATGAAAAACCAAAACAAAAACGAAAAAGAAGACGCTCCAAGAACAAAACAAATGTGCATGAAACAATAAAAATGAAGTGTTTGGAAGAAACCTGGGATTTTTATTGATGAAGAGGGGGATGCCTTGGGCATCCCCAAGCTTTGACGCTTGTACTTCTTGGATATTTCTTGGGGTGACACGCATGGCATCCCCAAGCTTGAGATTTAGTCCATCCTTCATCTCATTACTCGTTCCTTCCATATACCTGAAATTTTTTCCTTCATACAAAACTTCACACAATCTTTATTAGCAACATTAGTGCACTCATGATAATAAGTCTTTAGGTTCAGTTCTAACACAAATAAAACTTCCATTAAAACACAAGCAACTGTAGAACTTCTCTCAAAAAGCTCAATTCCCCAAAAGAACTCAAAAAGGAACCAACAAAAAGCAAATGCAGAAAATGGCAGAAATCTGTCAAAACAGACCAGCAGGGAAAGACGAATTTTTTTAAAGACCTTCTGTTGCTTAAACCAAAAATTATTGAACTAACGAAAGTTAGATAAGAACCTGGGGCAGAAGCACAACAATGCACGCCTCAAAAGGACGTACAGAGATTTTACACGAATTTGTACAGTGAAGCACAAAAATCTGTTTCGGGACAACAACTTTCCCAATCATTACTTCTCTTTCATTAGAGGTTACTCTTGGCACAAAAATAAAAAATAAAAAGGATAAGGAGCGGTTATTACAGAGGTAATAACTTCCAAGACTCATCTAAAACTTTTGGGTTATCTCCCAATAAGTACTTTTCTTTAACGCCTTTAAGTTAGGCATGATAGTTTGAGAAGATGCTCACATAAGAAATATGAATTGAAGTAAAAGAGAACATCAAGAAGCAAATTCAAAGCACATCTAAGTCTAACCCACTTCCTATGCATAGGAATCTTGTAAAGAAACAAGTCATGAAAGCACAAAGCAACAAGCATAGGAAAGCAAAACAAGTGCAACTTCAAAAATTTCAACATAAAGAGGGGAAAGTTAATATTGTGGAGACACATAAAACCATGTTTCCCTCTCATAATAACTTTCAGTAGCATCATGGATAAAAGTAACAATATAACTATCACAAGAAACATTCTTATCATGAGCCACATGCATAAAAGAATTAATACTCCCCACATAAACATAGTCATTCTTATTGATTGTAGTGGGAGCAAATTCAACAAAATAGCTATCATTATTATTTTCATCTCCATAATCATCAAATATAGGAGGAATATTGTAATCATAATTAATTTCCTCATCAATAGTAGGTGGACGGCAAATATCATAATCATCATTGCAATCATCATATATTGGAAGTATAGTATTATCATAAGCAATAGAATAGTTATCTTCCAAAGTGTGTTCATTTGTAAAGATATCATCATTGGAAGGATCATGGATAACACTAATAGTATAGCAATTATTAATATCATCATTTTCAGAATTGGTACCAAAGAGATTTTCAATATCAAAGGTAGTGTGATTTTCCCAATCATGGTCACTACTATAGGTAATAGGCATAGGAACATCATCGAGTTCAGAATCATCAAAAACTATAATAGGAGCAACATGCTTAGGGGAAAATACCGTTTCCTCTATTCTTTTACTCCTCCTTTTCTTCATTTTCTTTTTCTCTTTAGGAGGGAGAGGCTTGAAAGGAAGCTTCTCCATATACCCTGGTTCATTGTTAGAGACAATAGAAGAAACTTTGGAGGATTGCTCCTTTTCATTAATAAGACCAAAACACATATTAGTCATGTCATATTTTGGTAAGATCTCATCTTTTATAATATTTTGTATGTAAGTATTTGTGTGGCAATTATCAACACAATAAAGATGACAACCATGCATGACACTATTCATATCAAAAGCACCCATATCTACCAAAGAGGTTTTTCTTGATAACTCTTCACACCCCAAAAATAATGTAAGTTGATCATGCTGATTAGGAGTGATCATGTCATCACAATACAAACTTGCAGTACTCATTGGATTAGAAGGGCTATTATTATGGCATGAGCATTGAAAATTGAAATGACCCACTTCAAAGCAAAGTTCACAAATAAAAGGATAAAGGGCACAAACTTTTTTACCAAGATCATTTAAAGCCCTATACCACATTCTAGTTTTTTCATTCCTGTGGGTGATACAATATTCTTCTTCCATTTGATTATTCTCACAAGGTCTATGTATTCCACAAAAATTAACATGCTTATAAGAAATAGTACTTTCAGAGGTTTGAGCATGTTCATTGCTATCCTTAATAACAATTTCATTATCCCTGCAAGTGTCTTTAAAAGGCTCATGATACATGTCCCATTTTTCTTTAGGAGCATTAATATGAGAAGCAAAGGTTCTAAAACAATCAATAAGAATTTGAGGATCAAGACCATATTTAGCACTAAGCTCTTGAAAATCAGCAGTTTCAGCAAAAGACTTAATGCAATCATACTCATAGTTTATACCTGGTTCTTTACCTTTGTTGTTATCCCAATCTTCGGTATTTCTTTGAATTGTTTCAAGAAGATCCCACTTAGCTTTGACCTCCTTACTTCTGAAGGATCCCTCTAAACAAGTATCTAGATAGTCCTTGTAATATCCTGAAAGCCTTGCATAGAAATTATTAATAACAATATTATTGGGGAACTCATGAATGGGACATTTGAGAATTAGTGACTTCAATCTACGCCATGCTTGGGCAATACTTTCTCCATCATGTGGACAAAAATTATAAATGTAATTCCTATCTTTATGTTCCTATTATAAATTTTAAAGTAAAAGAGAGATTCAAGTTCCTTCCACTCAAAATGATGAGGATCATCTAGTAGCTCATACCACTCCCTTGCTTTGCCCCTAAGTGAAAAAGAGAATAGCTTCCTCTTAACTTGGTTCATTGAAATACCTGCACACTTGAACAACCCACATAATTCATGTATAAAGAGTAAATGATCACTAGGATGGACAGTTCCATCTCCAAAATAAGAGTTATTCATAACACATTCAACAATTTTTATAGGTATTTTAAAAGGGATGCTTTCAGTATGTGGATCTAAAATATCACAAGTATCATTAGAATTACCACATATGGGAGATAAAGTATCATCAGAGCAAATTTTCTTCCTTAAAACTCGGGAAAAAGATCATTTTCATAAGAACTACCTTCCCCAAGCTTAGACTTTTCCATAGCATTAGTAACAAAGGTGTTCAAAAGATTCATACTAATAACATCGCTATTAGCATGCAAAGAAAGTTCCATTGGTTTTTTAATTTTCTTTTCAAAAAATTCAAGTTCTGACTTAGGAAAAATACTAAAAATCTCTCCAAATTTTCTGTTGTTTTCCACTAAGCCTAACTAGTGAAAACAAGAAACAAAAAGACAAAATTGCAGAATCTAAAGGAAATAACTTCGAGCACTCACACCGGAGGATGTGAGTACCATTTACCTTACCTCCCCGGCAATGGCGCCAGAAAATAGCTTGATGTCTACGCACTTCTATTCTTGTAGACAGTTGTTGGGCCTCCAAGTGCAGAGGTTTGTAGAACAGCAGCAAGTTTTCCCTTAAGTGGATCACCCAAGGTTTATCGAACTCAGGGAGGAAGTGGTCAAAGGTAATCCCTCTCAAGCAACCCTGCAATCAAGATACAAGAAGTCTCTTGTGTCCCCAACACACCCAATACACTTGTCAGGTGTATAGGTGCACTAGTTCGGCGAAGAGATAGTGAAATACAAGTGGTATGGATAATTATAAGTGGTAACGGTGCCAGAAAATAGCTTGCTGGCGTGTGGTTGACGTGGGAAAAGACTAAAGGCAAACTGAAATAAAGATGAAATCAAGCAAACATGTAACAGATCTAGTTGCAAACGGCGTATCAATGCTTAGAAACAAGGCCTAGGGATCATACTTTCACTAGTGAACACTCTCATATAAATATATCATATTCATGATACTACTCTTAACTACTCTCCGGTTGGACACTCTAATCCATGGTAGGGTTATAACAGCACACTTCAAAGTAAGCCTTTCCCATCTAGATAACCCCACACTGTTACCTTGAGCACTAGATGTGTTGAGGGAAAACCTCTAGGGTGGCCCGATCTTTCACGATTCCCTTTCAATTCGAGGATGGAGTGCGGGGAGAGGAGGGGAGGATGAACATGACGAACACACGCACGAAGAACGCAATGAACACACACACACAAAACCACGATACACACCAATAGCTCACGCCGAAGGTAACCGGTCCAGCGCAATCCCTAGGATCGGCGTCGGGCGGAGGACTCTCTCTCTCGAACCGGCACGGTGAGATGGGAGACTCGGTGAGATCTTGACGTCTAGGCAAAGGGACTCCGATGCCTAGGCCTTGTACCACGCGGAGGCACAATGCAAACTCCAACGAGGTTTGGGATATTGGTGCTCCTTGGTCAAGGAGCATGAGGCAAGAATTAGAAGATCCACAAGGGGTTTCCACTAATTCCAATATCATGCCTAGGGTTTACAATGGAGGTGGGGGGCTATATATAGGCCAGCCACTTAAACAGAGGTACTTTAGGAATAAAAGACAAGTACTGGACGGACTTAGGGGTACATGGGTCGCAGGCCCAAAGGCCTTTTCATGCCTGGCGACAGTCGGACTGGAGACTCCGGTGTGGTGGACTAGAGACTCCGGTCTAGGACGGAGATTCTGATCGGTCTCTGGACCAGCCTCCGGAGGGGCCTTCAGATTGTCCTAGGGCCGGGTGCAGGGGCCAGACCGGAGGTCGGGCCAGAGACTCCGATGTCTTTAGGCCGGAGACTTTGGTGGACCTAAGACTCTGATGTGCGCAGACCAGAGACTCTGGTCTGAGCAGCTCCAGCATCTCTGCTTCACGATCTGCTCCTTGTTCTCCATCCTGGGGTGCTTGGTGATGTGTTGGTGCTTCGTACCTGATGATGCATAGAGTAGTTGCATGAAGTAGCACACCATCCAAGGATGTATCAAATTGGCACGAGGCGAGTAGCGAGTTCACCTTAGCTTGTAGGAGTTTGGCTCGAGCACGAGTCATGGGTCCACTTGGGGGACTCGATGGTGTAGATGTAGGAGCATCCGTAGGATGGGCCGCATCAGCTCCCCCCCCCCCTTGGGAAAGATTCATCCTCGACTCTTTATGGTTGTCATCTTGAACATCTCCATGGTAGGGTAAGAGATCCTTGACATTGAATGTATTGGTTGCAAGGTACCTGGAGGTCGGTATGTCGATTATGTAGGCGTTGTTGTTGATTCTTTTGATGACCTTGAAGGGACCATCTCCTCTTGGCTTGAGCTTAGAGTCATGTTCCTTGGGGAACTGGTCTTTGCTTAGGTGTATCCACACAAGGTCACCTTCTTCAAAGATCATCTCCTTTTTGTCCTTGTTTAACCTTGAAGCTTGGCGAAGGACTTGTTGTTCGATAGTAGCTCTTGTTTCTTCATGAAGCGTCTTCATAGCTTGTGCACGCTTCTTGACGTCCATGTTCGTGCGCTCATGGAGAGGTAGTGGTAGGATGTCGAGCGCGGTGAGGGGCTCGAAACCATAGAAGATCATGAATGGACTCATCTTGGTTGTTGAGTGCTTTGCTCTGTTGTAGGAGAACTCGGCGTGGGGAATGCATTCCTCCCAATCCTTCAAGTTTTTCTTGATCAACACACGTAGAAGAGTTCTGAGGCTTCGGTTGACAACCTCGGTTTGTCCATCGGTTTGAGGATGCGACGCGGATGAAAAGAGGAGCTTGACGCCGAGCTTGGCCATGAGGGTCTTCCATAAGTAGCTCATGAATTTGACGTTGCGGTCGGAGACAATTGTTCGTGGCACACCATGTAGACGGACGATTTCCCCGAAAAACAGATTTGCAACATGTGAAGCATCATCAGTCTTGTGGCACGGTATGAAGTGTGCCATTTTGGAAAAGCGATCCACAACAACAAATATAGAATCATGACCATGCTTAGATCTAGGCAATCCTAACACGAAATCCATGCTAATGTCGGACCAAGGTGTGTCAGGAATAGGCAATGGCATATAAAGACCATAGGGATTAGCTTGCGACTTAGCTTGAACACATGTCGTGCATCGTTGAATGTAGCGCTCCACGTCGCGCTTCATCTTGGGCTAAAAGTAGTGAGTGGAGAGCATGTCGAATTTTTTGTTACGGCCAAAGTGACCCATGAGGCCTCCACCATGAGATTCTTGGAGAAGCAAAAGTTGAAGAGACGACTTCGGAATGCATAGCTTGTTTTGTTTAAATAGAAAGCCCTTATGCAAATAGAAATCATCAACTCCTTTGTCATTGGAGCACCTTGCGAAAATTGGTTCAAAGAACGGATCGGAAGCATACAAAGATTCTATTTCCTCAAGACCCAACACGTCGATTTCAAGTCTCGTAAGAAGGCTTGTATGTTTGCGAGACAATGCGTCCGCAACTACATTATCTTTGCCCTTCTTATACTTGACAACGTACGGAAAAGACTCCATGAACTCAACCCACTTAGCGTGTCTCTTGCTCAAGTTAGCTTGGCCTTTGAGATATTTCAACGACTCGTGGTCGAAATGTATGATAAATTCCTTGGGCCATAGGTAGTGTTGCCAAACTTGAAGGACACGAACTAAGGCAAAAAGCTCTTTGTCATAAATTGGATAATTAAGGCGAGCACCATCGAGTTTCTTGCTATGGTAGGCTATTGGACGTCCATTTTGCATAAGGAGTCCTCTAATGCCAATACCACTAGCATCACATTCTATCTCAAAAGTTTTTGTGAAATCCGGTAATGCAAGGAGAGGTTCTTTGGTGAGCCTCTTTTTAAGTTCATCAAAAGCTTTTTGTTGTGCTTTGCCCCACACGAAGGTGACATTCTTTTTGGTCAATTCATTAAGGGGACAAGCAATGGTTGAAAAGTCTTTCACAAAGCGACGATAGAAACTGGCCAACCCATGAAAACTTCAGAGTGCACTCACATTTGTTGGGATGGGCTATTCTCGTATGTCTTTACCTTGGAAACATCAACTTCAATTCCCTTCGAAGAAACGAAAAATCCAAGAAAAATCAACTTGTCTTTAGCAAAAGTACACTTGGGAAGATTAGCATAAAGCTTTTCATGTCGAAGGATTTGCAAAACTTCCTTGACATGTGTTATATGGTCCTCAAGTGATTTGCTATAAACAAGAATATCATCTAAATAGACAACAACACCTTTTCCAATGAGAGAACGCAAGATGTGATTCATAAGGCGCATGAAGGTGTATGGGGCATTCGATAAACCAAAGGGAATAACCAACCATTCATATGACCAAGTCTGGTCTTGAAGGCGGTTTTCCACTCATCACCTTCAACCATGCGTATTTGATGGTAACCACTACGAAGATCAATTTTCGAAAAAATAGTGGCTCCACACAACTCATCAAGCATGTCATCTAGATGTGGTATGGGATGTCGATAACACACGATGATAGCATTGATTGGACGGTAGTCCATGCATAACCGTAACGTATCATCCGTCTTTGGAACAAGAATCACGGGTATGCCACTTGGACTAGTGCTAACTTGGATCAAACCTTTGGAGACGAGTTGGTTGATTTATCGTTCGATCTCCTTCGTCTCCTCCGGGTTCGTGTGGTAGGCGGCGCGGTTTGGAAGAGGTGCGCCGGGGATGAGGTCAATGCGATGTTCGATGTCGCGAATAGGAGGTAGTCCATGTGGGAGCTCTTCGGCGAACACATCCTTAAATTCCTGCAAAACACTCATCAAAGATGGAGGAACATTGGTTAATTCATTAGTTTCTTGCGCTAGTCCCTTGCAAAGGAGGACATAGTGCAAGATGGATGGGTTGTTCCGAACATCTCTCATCTCACTTTTGGTGGTAAGGAGAACACTCTTAGTTTTTCCACTCGATTTTGGCTTGTGGCTCCCACTCACTATGAGGTGGTTCTCTCTCACCGCTCTTCTCACAAGTAGGTGTTGTGCTTTGCGCCCTCGCTAAAGCCTTTGCATTGTCCGCAATTATTTGGCTAGGAGTCATCGGTTGCAAAACACATGTTTTGTTGAGCCATTTGAAGGTGTATACATTGGTGCAACCATCATGTTGAGTGATGCGCTCGACTTTCGACGTAGAGCTTGTTGGGAACCCCAAGAGGAAGGTATGATGAGCACAACAGTAAGTTTTCCCTCAGTTATGAAACCAAGGTTTAATCGAACCAGTAGGAGCAAGGAAACACCCCAAAGGTGTTACTAGCTGAGCTTTGGCAGGGCGCACTACCGGTGCTAGTAGCAATGTGGAGACCTGCACAACACAACCACAGAACTTTGTCCCCAACTTGCGATGAGGTTGTCAATCTCACTCTTGGAGTTGCTAGCATCTACTTGGCCAAGATAGCTACTAACAACGGAAAGCATGCAAGATCTCAAATAACAAAGACATGATAGAATCAATAATCAATCTGAAATAGCATCTCAATATCCATCGGATCCCCGCAAACACAACATGTATGAATTACAAATAGATGATCTTGATCTTGAACGGAACTCACAAGATCTAAACATGAAAGCACAAAGGAGGAGAACCAGCCATCTAGCTACTACATGGATCTGTAGTCCAAGGATGAACTACTCACGCATCACACCGGAGGCTTGCATGGTGATGAAGAAGGCCTCTAGGGTGAATTCCCCTCTCCGGCAGGGTGCCAGGAAGAGCTTCAGATCCCTCCCGATCTAGGGATGGAGATGACGGCGGCTATAGACTCTTTCGTGGATTTTTCATCGGGTACTTAGGGTTTTCATCCCGAGGGCAGTATATAGGCGGAAGGAGAGGCCGAGGGGGTGCCGGGAGCGCCCACACCACCCCCTGGCGCGGGCCAGGCCTGGCCGCATGTCCAGGTGGTGTGCTGGCTCCCTAGCCCTTCTCCGTCTCGTATTCTGGCACTTGATCACTTCCGGGAAAATAGGCACTTTGGCTTTTGTCCCGTCCAATTCCGAGAATAGTCATTTTCTGACTTTCCTGGAACCAAAAATAGCAGAAAACAGGCAGCTGACACTGTGGTTCTTGTTAATAGGTTAGTCCAAGAAATCATATGAAAAGTACTCCAAAGTTGGAACAAAACACAAGAAAGTGGATAAAACCAAGCATGGAACATCAAAAATTATAGATACATTTGCAATGTATCAACATCCCCAAGCTTAACTCCTGCTCGTCCTCGAGTACGTAAGTGATAAAAAGAAAGAATAATTTTTGAGGTGACATGCACCATCAAAGACTTGATAAAAATATTTGTAAAACATTCAAAGCTGGGATCATAGTACTTTAATCATAACATGAAAGACAAAGTTATAGCAATAAGCAAAGAAACTATGGTGCAACATGAAAAGGCACAAACAAAAGATTCATGAATAACAATGCTTTGCAAGACGTTTGTTTGTTTCACATAAAGAAAACATAGCATAATAGTATTCAGCTTGTCCCTCAATAGAGTAGCAAATATAAATGCATAGGACACCTTGAAAGTTCATCAGAGTGACTAGATACAATAGTTTAAAACAAGCAATATCAAGTTATGCATCAATCAACTAGTCTTGGGACAATGCACATAGAACTAAGAATGACCACTATGCTCTCAAAGTAGGTGCATAAAGATAGAAGGTGGAGACTCAATATAATGGTGGAAGAAAAGCCTTTTGTAAAAGGAAGTAGGGATTCAAGTCTCATAAAGAGCTTCCAAAAATTATGGTACTTATAGCTTTCAGCTCTCATTGCCCCTATCATAAGCATCTTGAAGTGATTAAGGTTAAAGTAAACAAACTATGGTGTACATGCTTGACGAAGTATAAGTCAGAAATCTCATGTCCCTTGTATACGAGGGGCGCTCCTCATGCTACTCAAGTTTAGTCACCGGTAAGTTCTTGTCATCGTAAGTACATGTGTATCATAGAGAACCGCCAACGGGGTACCCTTTGCCCGATGATACGGAAGAATCCCCATATCAAAATGACAAGGCAAGGAGACAACAAGCATCTCAGCATTCTTCTTATTTACCATGGGAATATGGTGCTTTTTTTTCTCTCTTTCCTCTTTTCATAGTATCTTTTTTTTTCTTTTTCTCTTTTTTTTTTCTCAATATAGGCCTCTTCTTTTTATAAGAAGAATGCTTCATAGACAGCTCATTATGGTTACGCTTCAGGTTTCCACCATGTCAGCATGGATTAGACTAGCGGCCCAGGCGTTTCTCTAACACATGTACATAACTCCATGGACTTACAAGCTCCCCTTTCATTTCACACCAACGACATCCATATACAAAAGAGCATGATATCAACTAGGTACAAATACCAAGTGCAATGTTGAAAGTGTTCCCCATGAAAGCATGGTTTTGCTAATTCCTGAAAAATAAGTGCAAGCATGTACAGCATAGAAGACAAAATGGTTCAAGTTTATTAAGGGCAAGTAAAGTAAAGTGTGCGATCAAGTTCGTGAGAGCTTTAATCACTAGTTTTCTCATAACAAGTGGAAGGTAAACAAAAGCATGAATATACTTGGAATAGCATAAGATAGTAGGTAGGTATGGTAGACTCTTTGGAAAAACTTGGTTTAGGGAGTTGGATGCATGAGTGGAACTCATACTTTGTTGTGGAGGCTAGCAAAAGACTGGGAGCGACCAACTAAGAGATCAATAATGACCATAATCATGCAGAGCGACAAAATATCATTGATCAAAGCATAAAGTGATACTACAAGTTGAAAACTAAAGGATCATACATGCTATGGTGACTTGAGATAGTCATAACATGGTGTGAGCATGCGCCAAGTCAACCCAAATAAAGCATCAAAGGAGAATACCACTATACTATGCTTTAATATGCTAAAACAACGCATGATTCATCCAAGGCACATTAAGCAATCTCAATGTTTTATAACAAGTCATGCTACATCAAATAATACTAAGCATAAAGCCAAAACAATATCAAGCATGGCATGAAAAAGCATAGGCCACAGTCAAAAACGAGCTCTTTTTACCACATAAGCATGAACTTTCCTACTCTTTTCCAAACCAAACCAAACTATTTGCAAACCAATGTATGAAAGAGGGGGTCCAAACAATTTATTCAGAAAACTAAGAAAACCAAATCAAACAAAAAATCAAAACGAAAACGAAAAACAAGACGCTCCAAGAAAAACACAATTGTGCATGAAACAATAAAATGAAGCGTTTGGAAGAAACCTGGGATTTTTATTGATGAAGAAGGGGATGCCTTGGGCATCCCCAAGCTTTGATGCTTGTACTTCTTGGATATTTCTTGGGTGACACGCGTGGTATCCCCAAGCTTGAGCTTTAGTCCATCATTCATCTCATTACTCATTCCTTCCATACACCTGAAATTTTTCCTTCATACAAAACTTCACACAATCTCATTAGCAACATCAGTGCACTTAAGATAGATAAGTCTCAAGGTTCAGTTCTAACACGAAATAAACTTCCATTAGAACACTAGATACTGTAGCACTTCCCTCCAAAATCTCAATTCCCCAAAAGAACTCAAGAAGGAACTAACAAGAAGCAAATGCAGAAAATGGCAGAAATCTGTCAAAACAGACCAGCAGGTAAAGAAGATTTTTTTCGAAGATCTTATGTTGCTCAAATAAAAACATGTTGAACTAACGAAAGTTATATAACAACATGGGGAAGAAGTAAAAAAAAGTACAGCTCAATTAGACATACAGAGCTGTCTCACGAATTTTTACGGTGAAGTATAAAAATCTGTTTCGGGACAGCAACTTTCCCAATCATTACTTCTCTCTCATTAGAGGTTCCTCTTGGCACAAAAAGAAAATAAAAAGGATAAGGAGATGTTATTACAGAGGTAATAACTTCCAAGACTCATCTAAAACTTTTGGGTTATCTCCCAATAAGTACTTTTCTTTAACGCCTTTAAGTTAGGCATAAGAAGCAAAGAAAGAATCAAGTGTTCTCAAATGAAGAAGCATTAAGACCAAATTTTGTTTTCATAGGAGAAGCAAAAGAAATCTTTTCTCTCTTTTTAGGGAATTGTTCTATACCTTTCTTGAGTGGGAGTTGATATTTAATGGTGCCTTCTTTCATATCATTTATGGCACCAATAGTTCTAAGAAAAGGTCTTCCCAAAGTAATAGGACAAGGAGCATTGTATTCAACATCCAAAACATAGAAATCAACGGGGACATAGGAAACGTTAACCATAATAAGAACATCATTAAGACTCCCCATGAGTTTATTTTTAGCATTAACATCAAGTGGGACATTCAAATAACAATCTTCAAGAGGAGGCAAATCAAGCATATCATAAATCCTTCTAGGCATAATAGAAACACTACTATCAAGATCACACAAAGCTTTGAAATCAAAGTCATTCACTTTCATATTAATGATGGGTTCCCAACCATCTTCTTGCTTTATAGGAATAGAAGCTTTATGTTTCATCTTTTCTTCTTCAATCTTTATGAGAGCATCAGTAATGTGTTTTGTAAAAGCCATGTTTATAGCACTAGCATTAGGACTTTTAGCAAGCTTTTGTAGGAACTTAATAACTTCAGAGATATTGCAACCATCAAGATCAAAATCAACTTTATCATCTAAAGTAGTAGAACTATTACTAGCCTCAACACTAGTGGTGGTAATTGTAGAAACACTAATGTTTCTAGCAATTTCATCTTCTCTTTCCCACTTAGCATGTAATTCAGCTAATAGTCTAACATTTTCATCAATTCTTACTTGTATAGAATTAGTGGCTGCAAAAGGATTCTCATTAGTTTCAGGTTTAGCAGCCATTTTGTTCAAAGTAGATTGAGCTTCAGCCAAAGATGCTATATTTCTTTCAGGATTAGAGAGTTTCTCCTCAATAGTTTTATTGAAAGCAGTTTGTTTACTAATAAACTATTTAAGCATAACTTCAAGTTCAGAGGGAGCACTCTTATTATTGTTGTAAGAATTTCCATAAGCATTTCCATTGTTGGGAGGATATGGCTTATAATTGTTGTTACCAAAATTGTTCCTATAAGCATTATTACCATAAGCATTGTTGCCAAAGTTGTTATTTCTTATGAAGTTCACATCAACTTGCTCTTCTTGAGCAACCAAAGAGGCTAAAGGAACATTACTTGAATCAATATGGGCTTTCCCATTAACAAGCATAGACATAATAATATCAATTTTATCACTCAAGGAGGAGCTTTCCTCAACAGAATTTACCTTCTTACCTTGTGGAGATCTCTCAGTATGCCATTCAGAATAATTAACCATCATATTGTCCAGAAGTTTTGTTGCAGCACCCAAAGTGATGGTCATAAAGGTACCTCTAGCAGCTGAATCCATTAGGTTCCTTGAAGAATAGTTCAATCCTGCATAAAAAGTTTGGATGATCAT
The DNA here is from genome assembly GCA_910589775.1 of Avena eriantha. Taxonomy (NCBI): domain Eukaryota; kingdom Viridiplantae; phylum Streptophyta; class Magnoliopsida; order Poales; family Poaceae; genus Avena; species Avena eriantha. The sequence continues at coordinate 201,973,773 of OU342745.1, read as the reverse complement.
CCAAGCAGTCAGTCCATGAGTGGGACAATTGTTTATCAAAGATTTCATTCTTTCCCAAGCTTGAGCAACATGCTCATTATCAAGTTGTTTAAACTTCATTATTTCACTTCTCATGGATATAATCTTAGCAGGAGGATAGTATTTTCCAATAAAAGCATCTTTGCACTTAGTCCAAGAATCAATACTATTCCTAGTTAAGGAATTCAACCATTCTTTAGCTTTTCCTCTCAAAGAGAAATGAAACAATTTCAGTTTAATAATATCACCATCTATATCCCTATGCTTTTGCATCTCACAAAGTTCAACAAAGTTATTTAGATGGGAAGCAACATCTTCATTACCAATACCAGAAAATTGCTCTCTCATAACAAGATTGAGTAAAGCAGGTTTTATCTCAAAGAAAGTATTCTCAGCCATAGGTGGAGCAATAGGTGTGCTCATAAAATCATTGTTGTTAGTGCTAGTGAAGTCACACAACTTAGTGTTTTCAAGAGTAGTCATTTTTTTGGGTTTTCAAATAAGAAAGCAAACTTGCAAAACTATTTTTTTGTGTGTTTTTGATAAAGAAAGCAAGTAGACAAAGAAAAAAGAAACTAAGCAAAACAAAAACAACAAAGTAAAGAGATTGGTTATGAGGGACTCCCCTTGTGAAGGTGTCCTTGATTCCCCGGCAATGGCGCAAGAAAATATCTTGATGCGCTCGACTTTCGACGTAGAGCTCGTTGGGAACCCCAAGAGGAAGGTATGATGAGCACAGCAGTAAGTTTTCCCTCAGTTATGAAACCAAGGTTTAATCGAACCAGTAGGAGCAAGGAAACACCCCAAAGGTGTTACTAGCTAAGCTTTGGCAGGGCACACTACCGGTGCTAGTAGCAACGTGGAGACCTGCACAACACAACCACATAACTTTGTCCCCAACTTGCGATGAGGTTGTCAATCTCAACGTGTTTTGCGGAAAACAAAGGATTAAACGTATCGAATGGAAAGAACTAAAAGTTTGCAGAAAGTAAACACAAAGCAGTAAACAGTTGTAGATTGTATGTAAAGAAAAAGGACCGGGATCCATAGTTCACTAGAGGTGGCTCTCCTTAGATAGATAACATGCTGGGTGAACAAATTACAACGGGGCAATTGACAAACACCGATAAAGCAATACATGCATATACTAATCATCTTGACTCCTATGAGACTTGATTGGGAATTACAACATAATACATAGACCGCCATCCAACTGCATCTATGACTAATAATCCACCTTCAGGTTATCATCCGAACCCCCTCCAGTATTAAGTTGCAAGCAAGAGATTATTGCTTTACGAACTGCGTGTAAAGTAAACAATACGATTGTTCTATGAACAAAGGATTGTTGTTTTCTCCCTAGTAGCAACAACACATCTAGTACCTTAGAGATTTCTGTCACTTCCCCAGATTACCAGAGGCATGAACCCACTATCGAGCATAAATACTAACTCTTGGAGTTGCTAGCATCTACTTGGCCAAGATAGCTACTAACAATGGAAAGCATGCAAGATCTCAAATAACAAAGACATGATAGAATCAATAATCAATCTGAAATAGCATCTCAATATCCATCGGATCCCCGCAAACACAACATGTATGAATTACAAATAGATGATCTTGATCATGAATGGAGCTCACAAGATCTAAACATGAAAGCACAAAGGAGGAGAACCAGCCATCTAGCTACTCACGCATCACGCTGGAGGCTTGCATGGTGATGAAGAAGGCCTCCAGGGTGAACTCCCCTCTCCGGCAGGGTGCCGGGTAGAGTTTCAGATCCCTCCCAATCTAGGGATGGAGATGACGGTGGCTACAGACTCTTTCGTGGATTTTTGATCGGGTACTTAGGGTTTTCGTCCCGAGGGAAATATATAGGCGGAAGGAGAGGCCGAGGGGGTGCCGGGAGCGGCCACACCACCCCCTGGCGCGGGCCATGCCTGGCCGCGCGGCCAGGTGGTGTGGTGGCTCCCTGGCCCTTCTTCGTCTCGTATTCTGGCACTTGATCACTTCCGAAAAAATAGGCACTTTGGCTTTTGTCCCGTCCAATTATGAGAATATTCATTTTCTGACTTTCCTGGAACCAAAAACAGGCAGCTGGCACTGTGGCTCTTATTAATAGGTTAGTCCAAGAAATCATATGAAAATTACTCCAAAGTTGGAACAAAACACAAGAAAGTGGATAAAACCAACCATGGAACATCAAAAATTATAGATACATTTGCAATGTATCATTGAGCAGCTTTGTCAAATTGCCACGGTCGACCAAGAAGCATGTGGCAAACTGTCATAGGAACCACATCACACTCCACCGTATCTTTGTAAGGACCAATGGCGAAGGATACCGATATGGTATGCTTGATCTTTACGGACCCTTGGTCACTTAGCCATTGCACGTGGTAGGGGTGCTTGTGTGGATGGAGGGTGAGGTTGAGCTTCTCACACAACTCGGTGCTATCAAGGTTGTGACAACTCCCTCCGTCAATGATCATCTTGATAGATTTGCCATTGATGCCGGCTCGTGTTTGGAAGATATTGGAGCATTGGTCTTCATGCTCTTATGCTTGAGTGGTCAAGATCCTTGTGACGACAAGCGATGGACTTGCGTCATGTTCACACATGAGGAGTTCTTCATCATCTTCCACTCGTCGCCTTCCCATTGCTTCCTTTACACGGGCATCAAACTCATCTTCACTCAAGTACTCTTCATCAACATTGTCATGGATGAACAAGACTTTCTTGTTTCCACATTCGGCCGACTTGTGTCCTTTACCTCCACACTTGTAGCATTCACCATTGAAAGGTGTATCACTCTTTGCTTGTTTGCCACTTGGGGGTAGTTTTCCTTGAGGAAGTGTAGGATTGAAGGAAGGCTTGGAGGTACTTGAGGAGCTTCTATTATAAGTTGTTGGTGTAGCGGTTGAAGCTTGCTTGTAGGTGAAGTACGTCTTGGGCTTGTTGTACTTGATATCCTCTTGCACTTGACGTTCAGCCTTTGTTGCGATGTGCACAAGCTCAAACATGTCGTTGTATGTTTGGAACTCGACGATGCGCTTGATTGGGTGGTTCAATCCAATAAGGAAGCATTCCATAGTTTGCTCCATGCGCTCGTCAATGTTGGCGCGAATCAAGTTGAGTTCCATTTCCTTGAAGTACTCTTCCACGGTCTTTGTCCCTTGACGATGCGTTTGAAGGTTGTTGAAGAGGTCATGCGTGTAGTGCGCGGGGACGAACCAGGATCTCATGTGAGCCTTCATGTCATGCCAAGTTGTGATTGGCGGTTCTTGTCTAGCATCACGAGCAACTTGAACTTGTTCCCACCAAAGGTTGGCGTAATCATCAAACTCAAGTGAAGCCAAGGAGACCATATTCTCGTTGCTATAGTTGTGCATGTTGAAGATCTTATCCACTTTGAGTGCCCACGAGAGGTATTCTTGGGGTCATTGGATCCGGTGAACTTGGGCATTATGAACTTGAGCTTGCCAAAAGTTTCTTCATCGTTGCGGTCATTGCGACGAGCTTGGTGACCTTGTAGATGATCTTGTAGTTGGGGAGGTGGAACTTCGTTCTCGTGCCCTTGTTGCGGAGCTTGCTCTTGATATTCTTGTTGAGGAGCTTGCTCTTGCTCTTGGCACGGTTGTTGACGTGGTTGAGGCACTTGGGCCTCATGGTGGCGAGGGTGTGGAGCCTCTTGACACGGTTGATGATGAAGAGGAGGCTCGTTCCTCGGTTGGTGATGTTGGTTAGGCACATTGGCTTCACGGCAAAGAACATGGTCATGAGCCTCTTGACGTGGTGGGCGTCGCTCAACTTGTATCACTTGACGCTCCAAGTTTTGTTGAGGTGGGGGAGGCGCCTCGTGATGACGATGGTGTCGGTGCGGACGTTCATGACGTTGATGATGAGGAGGAGTATCTTGGAGAGCTTCGTGTCGATGAAGATCTTGATTCTCCAAATTGGAGTCATCACTTGTTGTGTCAAGTATGTGTCGTGGTCGGTGGTGGTAGACTTGCGGTTGCACTTGCGGTTCCTCTTGTGGTTGCTCTTGTTGGATCACTAGTGCCCTTGCGTGATGACGGTGTGCTTCTTGCCTTGCTCGTGGCCTTGAAGAGAGGTCACCATCATAGCTTGACGTTGCGGCGTGCCATGGGGAAGGTACATAGTTCGAAGAGGTTCCATCTTCAACCATGGGGGCGCCATTGCGTCTTGGAGCACTTGGAGGTAGATCTTGTTGCGGAGGTGCATGACGACGCGAAGAACTTGAAGAGCTTGAAGCACGTGAACGCGGTCTTGCCATTCCGTCGATGAGGCGTCGAAGATTGTCATTTGTTTCGGCGACGGAGCGTTGAAGCAACTCATTTTGGTGGCCGAAGTTGTGATGCATTGCTTGCATTTGCCTTTCGAGGCCATCGAAGCGGTTGTCGATGTTCTTGAACTCGGCTTGCGTCTCTTGTCGTGTCTCAAGGGCTTGGCAACGTTCACGGAACTCTCGTAGAACGATGAAGTGACTTGCGCGTGTCATGTACGGTCCTTGATCTTCTTCTTGGGGAGGTGGTTGGCTCGGCTCACCGTGCCTATCCATCATGCAAGACACACAAGTATTGTATATGGAAATGTAATATGGTGGTGTTATCCTTGTACCTCACCTTGGGGATTGCACCAAACTAGAAACCACAAGTGAGAGCTATAAGCGTGCAACGTGGAAATGCAAAGAAAACTCACACTAAAGAAAGAACTAACTTTCAAAAGCTTGTTGGTGGCAGGTTAGGATTGTGGAATGCCAAAGAACCAACCAAAATAAAAGGGATAGTCAAAAGTGGGTAAAATCCAACAAAACTCAAGTCAAAGGCGAAGGTCAACAACTCCAAAGGGTGACAGGAACCTACGACTATGTACACACACGTGGAGAAAGTTGGGATTGACACGACTATGAAAATGATCAAAAAAAAAGTCCTAACAAAGACTAAGCTCATTGTCGTGCCAATGCAAGGAGAGACTATGGCTCGTTTGCAAAGAGGGGAAAATGAGAAATGGATTTGTGCACTTGTCTTGGGAGCTCTTCTTTCTCTCTTGCTTACAAGCTTTGAGACTCTCTTTGGCAATGGGAGACTATTTTTCTTTTGCTTTTTCTTTGTTTTGTATTTTTTTTGCTCTCCCTTGATGCTACCTAGTCACACTTGATATTGCTCTTGCACACTCACTATCCAAGGACAAATGCACAATGTTCAAGCAAACACAAGATGAGCCACTCTCATGGGATATGTACACACAATGGAAGATAGGGGTTAACAAGGTGGCGTATGTTATACCTTCTTTGATGTTGAATTTGGCGTCGGTGGTGCGAGATGATGTTCGTGGGCTGTGGTGTCGATGAGCGTGGGGGTTGTCGATGCAGAAGCTTGTTGTTAGTTGACGCCACGCACACGGGCACAAACAAACAAGAGGAAATTAGCCAATGCAAGATTAGAGGCAAAACTGTCAAAATCAGGCTTCAGGCCGGAGACTCCGGGGTTTCAGGACGGAGACTCTGGTGTGGGTAGGCCGGAGACTCCGGTGTGCAGGACAGAGACTCTGGTCTGGAGGCAGATCGCGAACTGCTCATGTTCTTGAGCAGAAATCCACACCTTGGGTCCTCAAATCCGCGAAAAATTGGCCAAATTGGGCTATGAAAACGCAGGATAAAGCTAGACCAACACCTAAGACAAGGTGTGGTCGGATCAAAACCACAAATAACACTCCAAATCAAGAGATCGATCCAAAGGCAAATTTGGGCTGTTTTTTTTGGGGGATTTTCGAATTTTTGGTGGATAGAAGAAAAATTTGTGGGGGAAATCGTGAGCAACCTAGCTCTTGATACCAATATGTTGAGGGCAAACCTCTAGGGTGGCCCGATCTTTCACGATTCCATTTCAAATCAAGGATGGAGTGCGGGGAGAGGAGGGGAGGATGAAGACGACGAACGCATGCATGAAGAACGCGATGAACACACACACACAAAACCACGATACACACCAATAGCTCACGCCGGCGGTAACCGGTCCGGCGCAATCCCTAGGATCGGCGTCGGGCGGAGGACTCTCTCTCGAACCGGCACGGTGAGATGGGAGACTCGGTGAGATCTTGACATCTAGGCAAAGGGACTCCGATGCCTAGGCCTTGTACAACGCGGAGGTACGATGCAAACTCCAACGAGGTTTGGGATATTGGTGCTCCTTGGTCAAGGAGCATGAGGCAAGAATTAGAAGATCCACAAGGGGTTTCCACTAATTCCAATATCATGCCTAGGGTTTACAATGGAGGTGGGGGGCTATATATAGGCCAGCCACTTAAACATAGGTACTTTAGGAATAAAAGACAAGTACTGGACGGACTTAGGGGTACATGGGTCGCAGGCCCAAAGGCCTTTTCATGCCTGGCGACAGTCGGACTGGAGACTCCGGTGTGGTGGACTAGAGACTCCGGCCTAGGACGGAGATTCCGATCGGTCTCTGGACCAGCCTCCGGAGGGGCCTTCAGATTGTCCTAGGGCCGGGTGCAGGGGCCAGACCGGAGGTCGGGCCAGAGACTCCGGTGTCTTTAGGCCGGAGACTTTGGTGGACCTAAGACTCCGATGTGCGCAGACCGGAGACTCTGGTCTGAGCAGCTCTAGCGTCTCTGCTTCACGATCTGCTCCTTGTTCTCCATCCTGGGGTGCTTGGTGATGTGTTGGTGCTTCGTACCTGATGATGCATAGAGTAGTTGCATGAAGTAGCACACCATCCAAGGATGTATCAAATTGGCACGAGGCGAGGAGCGAGTTCACCTTAGCTTGTAGGAGTTTGGCTCGAGCACGAGTCATGGGTCCACTTGGGGGACTCGGTGGTGTAGATGTAGGAGCGTCCGTAGGACGGGCCACATCAAGATGGTTCCAACAAACACCACAATTTCATAAAGACATTCAACTCCAAATATAACTCATAACAAGTATTTGTAATCTCTAGCCTAAGTGCCACCATGGTGTGCACGCTGTCACTTTCACACACATGGGGAGAGCAGAGATCTATTAAAGCACTTGAGTAGCAAGGTATATCTACTTGATTACAAAGCTCATGATCACCATATGATCATGCATAGAGAGAGAGAGATGAACACATAGCTACTGGTAGAACCCTTAGCCTCGAGAGAGAACTACTCCCTCCTCATCATGGGAATCAACAATGGTGATGGAGATGGCGGTGGAGATCGATGGAGATGGCTCCGGGGGCACTTTCCCGTCCTGGCAGGGTGCCGGAACAGACTTTCTGTCCCCCGAATCTCCCCTTCGGTGGCGGCGGCGCTGCGGAACTTTTCATGGATTTCTGATTGACGACTTAGGGTTTCTGCCTCGGGAGGAATATATAGGAGAAGGAGGCAAGGTCGGTGCCCAGCCAGGGAGCCCACACCATGCCCTGGCGCGGCCTGGGGGTACCCGCGCCTAGGGGGTGTGGCCACCCTGTGGCCCCTCTCCGACTCTCCTTCTGGCTCCGTGAGTCTTCCGAGAACTTTGGCTTTTGTCCCGTCCAATTCCGAGAATATTCATTTTCTGACTTTCTTGGAACCAAAAACAGCAGAAAACAGGCAGCTGGCACTGTGGCTCTTGTTAATAGGTTAGTCCAAGAAATATATGAAAAATACTCCAAAGTGTGGACAAAACACAAGAAAGTATATAAAACCAAGCATGGAACATCAAAAATTATAGATACATTTGCATTGTATCAATTGACTTGTTTTGCTTTGTGATCATCGTGGTTCTTTACTTGCCATTACAATATCTTGATTTCGGAATTTTTCTTGGACACGCCACCTTCCGTACCTATCCACCATAAGCTTTGTGTGTGTGTTTTTTTAGTGGTTAGTTGAATTTGGTGTTCCACGTGAACTTCACTTTGCTTGGTTTTGATTGCTCTCAAGTGTTGCAACCTGCACGATACTATCTTCCAAGGTAAAGTATGGTTTGACATTGCATCCCTAACCCCTACCACTTCCATATACACCACTTGGTCTTGTGAATCATGTCTAGGGACTCCAGAACTGAGGATGATATCGATGAAGAACCCATGATGGGCCACCATGACTACGACTCCACAAGTATAGAGGACATGACGGAGCACTACACCGACAATGGCTCCGAGTGCTTTGAGGACCCGGAGCACTACATCTACGATGACTCCACATGCATGAAAGACATGGAGCACGTCATCAACTATGGCTCCTCAAGAATGGAGGACTTGGATCTCTACATCGACAATGGCTCCTCATGCATGGAGTACATGCAACACTACACCGACAATGGCTCCACATGCTTGGGTTATATGGAGTTCTACATCAGCAACGACTCCCCAAGCATGGATGACTTCGAGTGCTACAACGACGACGCCTCACCAAGCATGGAGGACATGGCAAGCTTCACCCACTTTGAGGGCTCTTCCATGAGCAATGAAGAATACCTCCACCGCTTGGAGATGGAGGACTACTATGCCATGCTAGCAGAGACGCATCATCAAGAAACCATGACCTTCAAGGCCAAGCGTGCCACACCAAAGGGCACCACCTACTTCGATGATCCACCTCCAAGGCGTCAAGCGTGGACACCTACAAGGCGTCATGCGCCACCATCTCCAAGGCGACCAGTCCCATCACCTCCAAGGTGTCAAGCGCCACCATCTCCAAGGCACCAAGCACCACCATCTCCATGGCGCCAAGCACCACAACCTCGAAGGCGTCAAGTGCAACAACCTCCAAGGCAACAAGTGCCACCGCCTACAAGAAGAGTGGCGCCCCAACATCATATTCCAAAAGTGGCGCCATGAAGCAAGAATCTTCATCGACATACATCCTCCAGAGATCATTGCCAACATCAAGAGGATACAACGTTCAAGGCATCTTCGCCATGAAGACGGAGAATATATGTTGACCACCATCCATAATGCTAAACCAAGCTCAAGAAGGCACCACCATAAAGAGAAGAGTGCCAAGGACAAGGAGCATCGTCGCGAGCGTCATGTGGATGACCAAGTGCGCCATCTACATCAACCTTTGGCAAGGCACGCAAATGACCTCCGTCGACACCATCATAAGGCACCTTCAACTACTCGTGCCACCACCAAAATGGCACCAAGAGCAAGCTCTCCTCCATGCCATCAAGCTTTAACGCCAATACTTGACGTCCTAGATGATGCATGCAACCTCATGGATGAGGAGGACGAAGACCTCTACCTCCCCAAGTTGGACGAGTACGTCAAGAGGACTACACAAGCCAAGGTGCAAGACACCGATGACAAGGTCAAGAATTGTGAGCATGTGATTTTCCCTTCACCAAAGGAGGCGCAAGGAGTTGAGCACACCGAGCATATCCCCATATGATGGGGATATGCCAAAGGGGGTATGCCTAGCAGAATGTTCCGAGTGGCCCGAAAGGCCTACGAGTGCATCTGGAGGACAGCGACTGGATCAGGAAGGAAGGGAAGGCCCATCGACTGGCGACTGGAAGCCCAGAAGCATAGCAGAAGCCTAGTCGGATTAGGTCAAAAGTCCCAGGATCCTTATCCTGTTCGAGGATAGCTTGTAAACCCTAGCGAGGTGCTTCATATATAAACCTCCCTAGGGTATCCTGGGACCTTACGTTCCATCATACACCCCCTCAAGCGACTCGCTGCCTAGCCGCCGAGCTTTCCACCCCTATAACTCGCTCTCTCATAATCTAATCTATCAGGAGTAGGTCTTTACCCTCCGGGGGGCCGAACCTGGGTAAACCCATGTGCATCCGCCCCCATCTCGCACCGCAGATGGCCGCCAACTCTTCCTCACGAAACACTCAATCGCTGCCTATGGCAGCGACTGCCGTGGCCATTTCCTTCGCGAACTCATCTACCGGTATGGCTACCCACACAACATCATAACAGACAACGGCACCAACTTCGCCAAGGGGGCCATGGCGGAATTCTGCAAGGAGCATGGTATACGACTCGACCTCGCATCAGTCGCCCACCCGGAGTCAAATGGCCAAGCAGAGCGCGCCAACCAGAGCGTCCTCCACGGGCTCAAGCCGCGACTGCAGGTGCCCCTTGAGCGCACCCCAGGATGCTGGGTCGACGAGCTCCCCTATGTGATATGGGGGATCCGCACCTCCGTCAACCGATCAACCAGGTTCACACCTTTTTTCATGGTGTATGGCGCCGAGGCCGTAATGCCAGCAGACCTGGAGCATGACTCCCCTCGAGTCGCCAACTACGTCGAGGCGGCCAACGACATCGCCCGCCAAGACAACATTGACCAACTCGACGAGGCACGCGACCTGGCTCGCTCCCGCACCACCATATACCAGCAAGGACTTCGCCGCTATCACAGCCGCCGAGTGCGAACTCGCACCTTCCAGGAAGGCGACCTGGTTCTACGACTAGCCCAAGACAAGAAGGGAATGCACAAGCTTTCCCCCCCATTTGAGGGGCCATTCGCCATAGGCCGAGTCCTTGGCAATGACGCCTACTACCTCATCGACATACGGGGTGATGGCCAGTTGGAGGTCGGGAGGCCATGGAATGTAAACCTCCTCAGAAAGTTCTATACTTAGAACCCCACACTGTACTCCATCGGAATATATAATGAAATTCATTCGGATCGCACAAATTGTGTCCACTCACCATATTCTTGTGCCACTCGCACTCGTACATGCCAACAATACGCTACTTCCGGAAGTCAACCTCTGGTCGAGTGACCGGCGTGGCCAAGTAGTGCGGCACAAGGGCATCGGAAATATTCGGGCCTTGGGTCATCCACGAAAAACGCCAACCCGGAGCCGCCATTGGAGTCGCCTAGCCTGACTAGTCCGCCGGGCCAAGACATCCGATACACGCTTCTCACAACAATCTGTCCCCCCCACCCTCGCGCAAAGCGACTCGAATGGTAAAGTACCACGCACGGGGACTCCACAAAACGGAAAGCCCCACATGGCTAGGGAACACACCAAGTAAGAGAGCTGCCTAGGGCTCGCCAAGCGATTGGCTCTCCGGGCCAGGGGAGGAGACGCGTTACAAAAAACGCACACAACCTGCAACAGCATCACGACTAGTACGGTCGGGCACCACGCTCGGGGACTCGCTCATAAGTCAGTCCTACTCGCGCTCGGGGACTCGCCACTTAGAAGACGCGAGGGATAAAAACAACACGTAAACACAACAAATACACAAAAGTATACAATCGAGGTATACCACATTAAAAGGCGGACGCACCCGGGGACTCGCTCAACCGAAACAATACATAGGCAAAAACACAACATACATTACTCATCAAAACACAAGGCGGTCGACCCCCCGTGGCTCATATTGCAAAAGTATCTTACAGCTTTCGCCACTCGGCATTTATAACAACTTGGCAAATTACATTGTCTACTCTACAGGACCTGATGATGAGGCACCACCACCACCCTTGACGCGCACAAAAGGCTGCCACGGGTTCGTCGGATACGTTATCAGCAACTTCGACACCGACGACTGGAAGGGCTGCTCCGACTTCATGTCGCGGTACTCCGGCTCGGGGTCGCCAGGCGCCAACACCGTCTCCTGATATGGCAGCAGATCTCCCATTGCCAAGACGCGATCGGCGTAAGGAGTAGCCTTCGCGGTCAGCCTCAGCACCTCCGACATCTCCACCGTGCCGGTCGCCGACGGATAGCCACTCATCACATCGTCAAGGTCGAAGTCATCGGTGAAATGGGCGAGACCCAAGCTCAATGCCATGGCAGCCCCGCGTCTGAACGCCGAGCGTGTCATCCACTCCACAACGGCGGGTACCTCCTCCAGATAGCGCCATACCTCCGTCAACCCCCCAGGGATAACCTCGGTCGGAGACATGCCCTGGAGAGCTGCTTGGACACACAACGCCGAGGCCGTGGCTGCATTCACCACGGTAGTCACGCACTGCGGGGCGCTGTACGTCTGCACAACCGGGTCGCTTTGGCCTACCATAGCTTGAAGAGTTAGGCATCAGTGAAACTACGAAATCCCCACAGCAGGGACTAGACAAAAAGGTCAAGCAAAGACAAAAGACTCACCAAGGAGCTTGCGACAGTTCTCCTTGACGTGATTCTCCAAGGCTGTCTGCTAGTTATGCAGCCCCACGATGATGGAGTCGGCGGCCTTGCGTTCTTCTTCAGCCGTGGCGATGGCAGCCTTCGCCCGTTCCTCCGAAGAAATTGAGGCCACCTTGGCCTCCTCCAAGTCCTTAACCAGGGAGTCTACTCGCCCATTCGCCGCGTCCAGTTCGGTGAGTGGGACATACCCCTCACGGGCCTTGGAGATCTCAGACGGGAAACCATCTGCAAGAGAAGATACCATAATATTACACACAAACCAGTTCACACCAGGAAAAGAAGAATAAAGACAAACAGTTAGTCACCAATTGTCTCCTGAAGCCGCCGGTTCACCTCCTGTGCTTCGCACAAGTCACGCTCCAAGCGCTCTCGTGCAGCTTGCCGATTAGTCGACTCCCGTTGTAACCCCTGTAAACAAAGAACCCAACTAAGCATTGGAAGAAAAACAAAACCTAGTTCCTAGCCGCCGAAATTCAGCGACTAGGAACTCGGGGAATGGAGAAGAAAGAAAAAAACCCAGTTCCTAGCCGCCGAAATTCAGCGACTAGGAACTCGGGGACTGGAGAAGGAAAAAAAACCCAGTTCCTAGCCGCCGAAATTCAGCGATTAGGAACTCGGGGACTAGAGAAGGAAGGAAACAAAAAACAATCCCTAGCCGCTGAAGTTCAACGACTAGGAATTCGGGGACTGGACATACCTGAATAGCAGCGCCGAGCATCTTGTGAAGTTCAGCGGCATCAGTCGACAGGACCGTGAAGGAGGTGCGTCCGTGGCGAGACCCAATATCCGCATCCACGATTTTGGGACTTTGCGGAGATGCGTGTCCGCAACACCTGGAAACCCCTTCGCCATGAAACGAGGGAATGTCGCTGATGTCCTGGCAGGGGCGCTGGTCACCGAGACCGGTGCCTCCGGCACGGACGCAGCCAGCACTGGCTCCGATTGCATCGTCGCCACCTCTTTGGCGACTAGCGCAGCAGTTGGCTTCGCGGCACTCCCCCTGGTCGCAGTGTCGTCAGCGCCCCCTTCTACTTCTTCGCAGCTTCAGCGACTGCAACATCGTCGGAGGCTTTCCTCTTCTTGGGCAGATTGCCCTCCCCACGCCTGTGGCTGACGGAATCTTAGCGACCGAGGGGCGACCAATCTTCTTGGCCCCCGACCTGCACGATCCCCTCCAATCAGCACGACAACAACACGAAAGAAGCAAGGCAAAGTGGGATGAGGAAGCGCAACTTACTTGGCGACTGGAAGGAATCGAAGCCCGGTACTGATGTGGGCGGGCTTGTCCAATTTGGGACCCAGCTTGCGGCTGAGCCCCCTCTCGAAGACGTCCGAAGTCCACGAAACCGAGGGCTTCCTTGACAAGGAAGCTACAGTCGCCGGGATCTCCGGCTCCGACGTGGCCGCCTTCGACGGCTGCGGCGACTTGGACGCCATCGCCTTAGCCGCTTCTTGGCTTGGGACCCCCGAGGCCGTCGGCGCGATCGTCGCCAGGGGAACCTCTACTACCACCTCCATGTCCTCGCCCTCCAACACCTTCGTCGGGACTGTGTCACTTGGGGCCTTGTGCAAGACTTCGGGAGATCCTTCGTCATCGAAGTCGTCATCTGACTCGAACACCACTGATGACTTGGCCGGTGATGCAGGCCTTTTTGCCGGCGACTTGGGCTAGCGTGGGGGCTTCGACGGTGTGGCGGTGCGCCGGTACGTTTGCTCCTGGGCTACCTCGTCGCCTTCTTCGAACTCGTCCAGGCTGCGGCTCGCCTCGACCTCCCGCTGTTTCTGCATCCGGGTCTTGTGAGCCACAGGCGCTGGGGGAGGGACCTCTTCTTCTTCCCCGTCACTGTCGGAAGGATCCCCCTCGGAATCCTCCTCCAGTTCCTAGGGAACCTCTTCGTCAAGCAGAGGGAGCCAACCCTCCAATACCTAAAAAAGCTGAGAACCACCACAAGTCAGAACACACCAAGCGAGAAGACTGAAATTGAGGTACGGATGCAGCGATAAGAAAGAAAACTTACTGTGGGAGCTTCATTCTTCACAGGAGTATACGGGGCGACCCTGACTGCCACGCCAGTGAACTCCGCGTCGGTAATCTTCTTCAGGACGGCCTTGTAGTCCTCGGCCTCCCACGACTCCTTGCTGGTTCGTGATGGATCATGCTTCCCGCTTTATTCGTACATCCAGTGCGGTCGAGCCGCCAGCGGGACCAGGCGCCGCCCGAGCCAGCAATTGTAGAGGTTGATCGGGACCAACCCCTGACCCTTCAGCTTCTGGATCTGATCCATCATTTCCGCGACGGCCATCCACTCATCCTCGGGAAGCTTCTTTGGCACCAACCGACGGGGCTCGCTCCTCTCGGCGACGAAGTCAAGAAGAGATACCTCGCTAGAGGGAGTGGCTTCCTTGACATAGAACCAGCTCTTCTTCCACTCGCTGGCAGCCTTCTTCAGCAGAAGGAGCTTGACAAAGTTGGCCTTCGGCTTCAACTGGAAGGTGACCTCGCCTGCGGCCCGCATCAAGCCGTTGGACGCCTCGCGCCCGATGCGGCCGTGGAAGAGCTCCAGCCACAACGCGAAATATGGCCTGCATCCAAGGTAGCATTCGCAGAAGGCGACGAAGATCGCCAGCTGCTCGATGTTGTGTGGACCGAGATCGGAGGGCTTGATCGTGTAATACGCGCAGAAGCGGCGGAAGAAGAGCGCGGTAGGGAACCCTAAGCCCCTCTCAAGATGACTGGTGAAGCAGATGAACTCGCCGGGTCGCGGTTTCGGTTCGGTCTCGGAGGAGGGGGGAACCCACCAATTCCCCTTGCGGAGCACCCCGGCATCCTCGAAGGATCTAAGTTGGGCCGTGGTGCACTTGGATTTCCCCCATGAGCCCTTGGGAGGCGCCATCGAGTGAGAAGTGGAATCGCGCAACGCGGGGAGAGTAAGTCGGGAGGAAGCAGAAAGGAAGAGCAAATGAGGAAGGATGAAGAATGCGAAGGAGGATTGCGAAGCTGATCCATCACTCCCCTTATATGGGAGACGTCACCTGCCAAAATCGGGATAGCCGTTACTCACGGTAATTGCGCCGTAGTTACCGTTGGAAATTCCAATGGATAGTTTGACCAGATTTGACGGTCCAGCTCCTTTGGTCTACTCGCCACCCGCCAGTCTTTCCTCTCGTCAAAACGGCGATTGGGCAACAGTGATGTTCATTGAAGTAACGAATGGAGCTATGGAGAAATTCTCCTCGTTTCTAATAAAGTCCATCGCCAACTCGACTGGGCGCCCAAATTGGGCTCGCCTACTTCGAACGCCAAAAGGACGCCCGCGCCTGCGTCAACGATGGCCTCGGGGACTACTGATGGGGATATGCCAAAGGGGGTATGCCTAGCAGAACGTTTCGAGTGGGCCGAAAGGCCTGCGAGTGCATCTGGAGGACAATGACTGGACCAGGAAGGAAGGGAAGGCCCGTCGACTGGCGAGTGGAAGCCCAGAAGCGTAGCAGAAGCCCAGTCGGATTAGGTCAAAAGTCCCCGGATCCTTATCCTGTTCAAGGACATCTTGTAAACCCTAGCGAGGTGCTTCATATATAAACCTCCCTAGGGTATCCTGGGACCTTACGTTCCATCATACACCCCCTCAAGCGACTCGCTGCCTAGCCACCGAGCTCGCCACCCCTGTAACTCGCTCTCTCATAATCTAATCTAGCAGGAGTAGGTCTTTACCCTCCAGGGGGCCGAACCTGGGTAAACCCATGTGCATCCGCCCCCATCTCGCACCGCAGATGGCTGCCAACTCTTCCTCACGAAACATTCAATCGCTGCCTATGGCAGCGACTGCCGTGGCCATTTCCACGACACCATATGCTTGAGTGATGATGTGGTACCAATCCCATGTGAGTATGAGAGCCACTTAGCCCACTTGAAGGAAAACAAGAGTGAGATGAGCGACTCCACCATAAGTGAGATTGAGTGCTTCCACTTGGAGGGCTTGAGTGATACACTGAGTGAGTTGAGAGTGGTAGTTGATAGGTCATGTGAGACCATTTTTATTTCTAGCAACTTACCCTCTACCTCTAGTGTATTTTCTCATGATATGCTAGGTTCCATGAAACAAGAAGCGTCAAGCTTGGAGATGATGATGCCTCCAACCGAGAAGATGAACATGGTGGATGAAGCTAAGGCCATCCCAATACACGATGAAGAAGTCGCCCACATGGAGGCCAATGCTACCACAACACCCAAATCATATGAGAGGTATGAACAAGGTAAAAATAAGGGTGTTGATGATCCCATTATCCCACTAGTGGACATGATGATTTGTGATGACTTGCATGCTATGTATGATACTTGTGACATGACATATGTTCCACTCGTATTCCCATGTGTTGATCTTTCTATGCATCATGGTGACCATGTGGATTCCTTTTATTGTCATGATATTGCCATAGACATGATATGCTCTAAACGTTACGTTGATGACATCATTGCTTGCACCTTGTTGAACAATTGCTCTTTCCAATGTTTTGCTTGCAATGATAATGACAACGGTACCCCTAGGACCATGCTTTGTCATGAGTGTTTTACAGTTTCTCCCGTTGCTTGCAAATAGTTGAATAATTACTCTTTCACTTGCTTTGCTTGCAACAATAATTATAATATGTTGTCTATTGAGATGGCCCCCATAGCTTTCTCAAATTTTGGAGATTTTGGTAAATGCCATGAAAAGCATGCTCCCCACTTGCATACTCACCATGCATCTATTTCATATTTGATTGACACTCATGGTGATGTGCACAAGAAGAGATATGTCATGATGGATGATGTATATCTCTACCATGCACACATGTTCTTCCTTTTATCTATGATGTGTGTAGGTACCTGAACGATCATGTCAACCTCGGTTGAACATGAGTGACAAAAAGAGCTCTAGAGAGCATCCCCCAAGTGAGTTCAAGATCGAACCCAACTTTGATACCTTTTGCATGCTTTGCATCTTTCATGTTGACAAATTGCTCTTTTCTATGGTTAGCTTGCAAGCATGTTAATGGTATTCTATCACCTTGTGACAATCATGTTTCTTTCCTATTGGATATTGATGCTTTGTGTGTTGCAACAAAAATGTTGAACAATTTCTCTTTCCAATGTTTTGTATGCAACCATATTGCCATTATGAGCATCTATTGTCATGAGAGCTTCCAAGTCTCTCGTATTGTTGTTGCAACAAACATAAGGAACACTTGCTCTTTTCCATGGTTTGTCTGCAAACATGTTTTTTCTTCCGCTCATGATACACATACTCCCATTATCTTTGCTTTGGATGATTTGTGTGTGGCATCCAACATATTGAACAATTGTTCTTTCCAATGGTTGGTTGGCACACATAATGATGTTGTTTTGGATATTCTTCCTCATGTGTTTTTTCTGAATTCTTCTACTCTTGCATCAAAGATGTTGATCTATATCTTACTCAATTCCTTTGAGTGCCACACTAAGACGCTTTATGGAGTTTTTGACTTCCAACATTTGGATGATGTTCAAACGATTTCCATGCACATTGACCTTGCATATGCATCCCGTTTGCTATACTTGAGTTGTGCTAATAGTGTTGTGAACAAGAATGGACATGCCACAAATGACATGCTCCTCTATCACACACAAATATATTTTGCTTGGTCTTTGTTGTGTGAAGGTACAATTGCTTCCGCGTCAACCTCTATGGACCATAAGTTGACAAGACGAATCGAAGAGAGTTACCTATGGTTGCCCTTCAACGAGCTATATCTACATCATAAGGTGACTTCCTTCTACTTGAGGACTCGTGCTATAATCTTCATGAATTGGCTACTCTTTGAGTGTTGCTTCGCTTTTGTTTTGAGCTTTGCAGGCTACATGGAAAGTGAAGGAACATTGAAGAGTTGTCACATCAAGATTATCGAGGACGGCAACATGGCAAACCCCGGGATCAAGAATGTCTCTCGACCACCTCTACATCATGAGCGTATAGAGTCGAGGATGACTCTTTTCGAAGGGGGGGAGCTGATGCAACCCGTCCTACAGACGCTACTACATCTATAACGCCAAGTCCAAGATTGTCCCCAAGTCACCCAAGAAGACAAACGTGAGTGGTACTACTGCTCCAAATAGCGGTACTCCCGTGCCCCGGTACTACCGCTCAGCCTCAGCGGTATTACCGCCCATGACTGAAGCCCGGGCCATCGCCTATGGACGCCCCAGTACCGTCTTCAGTACTACCACCCCCAAGCGGTACTACCGATTGCCTGACTGGTACTACCGGACCTGGAGCTTGACAATAGCTGAAGCCCGGAGCTACCGCCCTGCCTAAAGTTGCTACTGCTCCCATCCGGTACTACCGGACCTGAGGGCCGGTACTACCGGTCACCATGGTTCCTGCGCGCACTAGATCTGGGCCACAGCCCATGTACCCCTTTATTATGTTGCAACCCTAGAGTTATTTCCAAACTACCCCTATGTAAGTGGCTGGCCTATAAATAGAGCCCCCACCCCTCATGTATCCCTTAGGCATAGATGATAGACTAAAGACAACCCCCTTTTTGGAATCTCTAGTTTTGCCTCATCCCCTTCTACCAAAGGGGATCGACTATCGTCACCACCTCGTTGGAGTTTGCATCGCGTCTCCCTCGTTGTACAAGGCCTTGGCATCGATGTCCCTTTGCCAAGACGTCAAGACGCTCTCAAAGGTTTTCTTCCCTCTCCGCGTGGGATCGAGGGAGCACATTGACTGATCTTTCCTTGCGAGTATTCTATCGGACCGGTGGCCACCGGCGGGAGCAATCGACCTTCTATCGTGTGAGTTTTGCGTGTGTTCATCGTGTTCTTCACGAGGTGTGCTTCCGCTTTCACTACCTTCTCCCTTTCCCCTCGCTTTCCCGTTGATTTGACCACGAGATCCGTGAAGGTCGGGCCACCCACGGGGTTATCCCTTAACACGAACCGTGGCCTTAGGCGGCGTGCTTCCGGTGCCCTTAACACCAGATTTCTTCTGCCTTTTCATGGTCTGGGGTGGCCTGGAAGAAGGAGCCAGGGTAGGCGCATGTTTCTTCGCAAGAGCAAGCACAGGCTCGCCCACGGCAAGGGGAGGATCCTCGTGGACCTAAACGGTCGGGTTTGCTGGAGCTGAATCAACCGGAAAGGCGTATGAGATAGGAACCGGCTCAAATACCTCTAAGATTTCAATATCAGGGTCTTCCCCATCATTCACCAATCCCTTAAGCCAGAGGTCATACCGTAGGGTTGTCTGATGCTAGGGTCAGGAGTAGGCAAGAAATCCTCGGAGTCCGGCTCTTCCGTGTCTGAGGCAGCTCGGTCCTTCCCCCACTTAAGGGATGGCTCCATACCATCCTCGACTGTCTGCTGAAGAAACAACTAAAAGCAATATTGCAAAAGGGATCAAGTAAATAACACGGTCCGACATAAAATGTAACTCAGAAAAAGGATCAAGTAAGAAATATACCACGGGAGGTAGCTTATCTCGGAAAAAGTGCTCGTACCCCCACTCCTAGTCCTCATTGAAATCCGAGGTTATCTTGAAGATGGCCTTGACCCGGAGAAGATTTGAGTGTTGTTGATCTCAAAGGAGGAGGTCCGGTTGGGGTCGAGGTGCCCGCTCATATGGCAAAGCTTGTGGGTACACTCCTGTAGTGGGGAGATTTCGCTGTGAATGAAGGTGATCATGATGTCCTCGCTATGTAGCCCTAGCTTATTCAGCTCCTTGATCCATTTCTCCACCTGATTCACCAAGGCAATGGATCTCCTCGGGATTCGGCCCCATAAGGTTCGGTCGGGGACGCCGAGTGAGTAGGGCAGCAGCCGAATCTTGTCCACCTCAGTGTCGTTCTTCACATAGAAGAAGGTCTTGGTCCATCCCTTATAGGACTCAAGGCCTTCTTGTCAACGTGCTCCCTCGATTTTAAAGAAGTTTAAAATGGACAAAAGTAAGAAGGGGTTCTTACCTATGTTGCAAGGAAAGACATTGAGTAAGACTCAAAGTCCGGCTATGGCGGAAGAAAGAGAGATAATGGATAAGATCCCCTATGCTTCAGCCATAGGCTCTATAATGTATGCCATGCTATGTACAGGACCGGATGTGGAACATGATATTAGTTTGACTAGTAGGTACCAATCTGATCCAGGTTTGGAACACTGGATAGCGCAAAAATATCCTTAAGTACTTGAGAAGAACTAAGGAAATGTTTCTTGTATACGGAGGTGAAGAAGAGCTGGTCGCTAATTGTTATGTCGACGCTAGCTTTGACACTGATCCGGATGACTCTAAGTCTCAATCTGGATACATATTTCTCATGAACGGAGCATCAGTTAGTTGGAGGAGCTTGATGTCTACGCACTTCTATTCTTGTAGATAGTTGTTGGGCCTCCAAGTGCAGAGGTTTGTAGAACAACAACAAGTTTTCCCTTAAGTGGATCACCCAAGGTTTATCGAACTCAGGGAGGAAGTGGTCAAAGGTATTCCCTCTCAAGCAACCCTGCAATCAAGATACAAGAAGTCTCTTGTGTCCCCAACACACCCAATACACTTGTCAGGTGTATAGGTGCACTAGTTCGGCGAAGAGATAGTGAAATACAAGTGGTATGGATAATTATAAGTGGTAACGGTGATAGAAAATAGCTTGATGGTGTGGAAAAGACTAAAGTAAAAACTGAAATCAAGATGGAACCAAGCAAACATGTAACAAATCTAGTTACAAACGGTGTTTCAATGCTTCGGAACAAGTCCTAGGGATCATACTTTCACTAGTGAACACTCTCATATAAATATCTTTTCTTAATGATACTACTCTTAACTACTCTCTGGTTGGACACTCTAATCGATGGTAGGGCTATAACAGCACACCTCAAAGTTCATCTTTCCCATCTAGAAAACCCCACACTATCACCTTGAGCTCTAGATGGTTCCAACAAACACCACAATTTCATAGAAACATCCAACTCCAAATATAACTCATAACAAGTATTTGTAATCTCTAGCCTAAGTGCCACCATGGTATGCACGCTGTCACTTTCACACACATGGGGAGAGCAGAGATCTATTAAAGCACTTGAGTATCAAGGTAGATCTACTTGATTACAAAGCCCATGATAACAATATGATCATGCATAGAGAGAGAGATGAACACATAGCTACCGGTAGAACCCTTAGCCTCGAGAGAGAACTACTCCCGCCTCATCATGGTAATCAACAATGGCGATGGAGATGGCGGTGGAGATTGATGGAGATGGCTGTAGGGGCACTTCCCCGTCCTGGCAGGGTGCCAGAACAGAGACTTTCTGTCCCCCGAATCTCCCCTTTGGTGGCGGCAGCGCTGCGGAACTTTTCGTGGCTGGAGGCTTGATGATTTAGGGTTTATGCATCGGGAGGCTCTTATAGGCGAGAGAGGCAAGGTCGGTGGCCGGCCAGGGGGCGCACACCACCTGGTGGCACGACCATGGCTAGCCCGCGCCACCACATGGTGTGGCCGTCCTGTGGCCCCTGTCTGTCTCGTCTTCTGGCTCCGTGTTCCCCTCGGTGAAATATTGACTTTGGCTTTTTTCCCGTCCAATTCCGAGAATATTCATTTTCTGACTTTCTGGAACCAAAAACAGCAGAAAACAGGCAATTGGCACTGTGGCATCTTGTTAATAGGTTAATCCAAGAAATCATATGAAAAGTACTCCAAAGTGTGGACAAAACACAAGAAAGTAGATAAAACCAAGCATGGAACATCAAAAATTATAGATACATTTGCAATGTATCAGAGCTCCAAACAACCCATAGTAACAAGGTCAACAACGGAGGCAGAATATATTGCTGCTTCCGAAGCAGCACATGAAGCAGTTTGGATGAAGGAGTTCATTACCGAATTGGGTGTGGTTCCTAGTGCGTTGGATCCAATGGTGATATATTGTGACAATAATGGATCCATGGCCAACGCAAAGGAACCACGGTCTCACAAGAATTCCAAGCATATTAAGCGCCGGTTTCACTCCATCCGTGAGCATGTCAAGGATGGAGATATAAAGATTTGTAAAGTACATACGGATCTCAATGTAGCAGATCCGTTGACTAAAATTCTCCCTAGAGAAAAACATGATCAACACCAGAACTCCATGGGTGTTAGATTTATCACCGTGTAACTAGATTATTGTCTCTAGTGCAAGTGGGAGACTGAAGGGAATATGTCCTGAGAGGCAATAATAAAGTTGTTATTATACATATTCCAAGTATATGATAGATGTTTATTTTTCATCCTATAATTGTGTTAATTTGGAAACGTTAATACATGTGTGTTTAATAAACAAAAGGAAAGTTGCTAGTTATGCCTCTCTTATAAACTAATTCATTGATTAACAAGATGATCAAGGTTTCCTTATCATGGACATTGGATGTTGTTAATAACGAGGTCACAACATTAGTGGAATGATGTGATGAACATTCATCCGAAGTATAGTATTCTGATCAAAGTCATTGTGTTTATATTGCTATATCATCTAACAAAGTAATCCTAGTCCTTAGACCATGAGATCATGTTAATCACTAACACTAGAAGAGTATCTTGATAACATCAAAAATCACACCGTGAAAGGGTGATTATAAAGGTGGGTTCAGTGCTACGAAAGTGTTATTAGAGGCTCAAGGATCAAGAGTAGGATTTGTCCATCCCGATGACGGGTAGATATACTCTAGGCCCTCTCGGTGATATCACATTGGTTAGCTTGCAAGCTAGTGATGAGATCACTAGAATGTTTTATCACGGGAACGAGAAAAGAGTACATGTCAGTAACGAGATCAAACTAGGTATGGAGATACCGATGATCGAATCTCAGACATGTAATATATCGCGATACAAAGGGATTTAGTTACTAACGATAAAGGTTCTCACGATCACAGAAGTCATTGTAGAATGTGTAGGAGTCAGTATGGATCTCTATGTCCCGCTTCTAATTATTGCTCTAAGACGGGTCTCGATCATGTCTACATTATTCACGAACCGTAGGGTGACACACTTAAGGGACACCAACACCATTTGGATCAAATATGTTTCAGACAAATGAATTGCAAAGCGCTGGAATTATTTCAATAGACACCGAAACTGTTTTGGGTGAAATTGGTTTTGCATGTAATATTGAAATCTTGCAAGGGGTTTGATGTGAATTTTTGTTAATTAAAGTAATTAAGGAAATTCTGAATAAAATTAATAAAAGAGTTTTATTAAATGAGAGAGCATTAAATTTGGAAAAATTTAATGCATTTAATGTAAAGACTTTAAAGAACAATGTTAAGGGATACTTTTATGTGGAGGGGGTTACCACCACATGAATGGGGGAGGTGAGGGGTCACCCCCCATGGGGCGCCGGCCATGGGGAGGGGTACGCCCCCTCCTCCTATAAAAGGCCACCCTCTCACCCTTCTTCCTCACACCTCCTCGTGAAGGATCTCTCTCCCCCTCTAGTATTATTCCCCCATGGTCTCAGATTAGCGAGATACATGTTCCCGGTGGAATTTCGTCTGGAAGGAGTTGCTGCTTCCGCTACGTCGCTGGAGCAAGGAGGCGGCGGTTGTTCGGTGGTCTGAATGTGCGTGCGAGTGCGGATGCGCTGCTGGTTTGCTGGGCTAGGACTTCCACACGATCTTGAGATCGGCAAGCGAACGACTACATCATCCACGAGTTCCTACTCGTTAACAAAACTTTGTTGTCTTCGAGGGTAAGTTCTCCTTGGATGTATATCCACCCGTTGCTTGTATCTAGTAGATAGATCTTGGCGTATAGTTCCCATCGTTGGAATTTTTTGTTTTCTATGATGCGAACCCTTCACTTTTGCCGGGTTCTTGTTCTTCTTATTTGCCTTCTTGGCAACACTGGTAGCAAAGAAGGCTTTGGGTCCGTTTCTCAGAGTCAAGCTCTGATAGGTACTTTCGGACATCTAGACGTCGGGATTGTCTCCAAGATCCATGTCATCCTGTGCTTTGGGAGAGTTTTCTCTGGATCCTTCATCCATGTCTTCTCCTTCTTCTGTAGATTTGGAGTCGAACTCCTCTTCATATTCCGTGGAGAACTTTCGGAAATCCGCCGACGTCATGGAATCATCCGAAGATGTCGGTATGTCGGTGTTTGTTCTGATCGCGTCTAGCATCGAGTCATCATTGTCTCCAGCATCGGCAGAGCCGGATCCAGATCCAACATATCCAACAAAGTGTGATGCGTGTGTCCTGAGGTAGTTGCGGCTTTCCTCGTGGGCTTCCTCGAAAATTCTGATGGTCTCGAGAAACTCATCCACGTTTATGCCTTGCATCATCATGTGCCTCAACGTATGCCTTAGGAAGGGTTGATCTGTTCTGGTATTGGCAGAGCCGGAACCAAAGTTGTTGTCTTGCTCCTCTTGGATTTCGACCTTAGCGGGTAGATCAATTTGGGATTCAGCCTCGCTAGGGAGATCCACTCCAGATTCGACTTGCACCCAAGATCTGCTTCAGGCTCAGCTTTCTCCACTATCTCCGCAACAGGTGTGGGCTAGGTGGGATTAGGGTTTTCTGAGATCCAGAATTCTGCCGCCTCCGTGAACAAACTGGACCCAGAAGCTTCCTCTGCCTCTATCATCACCACTGGGGTGGGTGGGGCAGGTTCAGCGAAACCGATGTAAACATCGATCTCGCCAAAACACATGATGGTGTAGCCAGTCATGGCCTCTGTAGCCAGAATCCAAGTCTGGTCGAGAACGATGAGAGGGATGTCGCTGGCGTAGAGGATGCGACCGACGGCGATGGTCTCACCGATTCCGATTCTTGTAGATTCCACTCGGAAGGCTGATCAGAAGCTCACTTTCCCCACGATGGGCACCAACTGTTGTCGGATTGATGACAAGTACACCATTAGGGGGTCCTGGAGGCGTGCGAAAGAGAGGGGTGTGAGACGTACGGTATTCCGGGACGGTGAGCACACAAGTTTACCCAGGTTTGATTCCGCCGGCTTTGGGTGGATCCTACTCCTGCTAGCAATCCAGTAATACGGCAGAGCCGGAATATGGGTTACAAGGGTTTCGCCTATGCAAGTTGAGATTGTAGACTATTGAGAGATGCCCGAAAGGCATACCCTAGGATGGCTTATATAGATATCCGGCCTAGGGTTTACAGGAGAGACCTATCCGGCTACGACTAAGAGTCAGTTACAGAGTACAACTTGAACTACAAGTAACATAACAAGACTATGTCGGTAAGTCTTCTGGGCCTTCCCGTTGCCGGATTGATGACAAGTAATCCTTGGACACTTCTTTAAAAACTCTAATTGATTAATAATCTTTCTTAATAAATATTTTAGATACTATGCCCCATTTGAGTACTTTAGTATTGCATGATACTTATTGTATTTACACATTGTCTCACACACTCATAAGACTTAATAAGAAGCACAAGTTTGAAGCAAATATAAAAGTGCAACACATTCTAAAGGAATCACCACAAGCTTGCAAACCTTAGATCAGATACAATTGTTCTGGGGATTCACGTTTATCAAACTACATTACATTACTTATGCATAATTGCATTTCACGTCTTTAAACATTAGTCCTTACCGGACCAATGATGCTATTTATAGAATTTGGATCTTCTAGTATCTCGAAGACCGTGAGTGCATAATCTGGCAATCACAAAAGGCAAGTTCACAACTTGCTCGTGTCCTTCGATTATTTTCTATCAAATGCTTGTAACTCAAATGTTGTCATCACCTGCATTTCAAAAAGGTCAGAAAACACTATTTTCATAATAATATGATTATGTATTATTTACCAAATGGTAATAATCTATTGATATAGTTCTAGTGGTAAAGCAACATAATATCTAGGACTTAACAACCAATGTCGCCAATGATTCTAGCGCTGTATATTACGCATCAACCATAAGACTTGGAATGGGACAGGAAAGTCAGTTGTATCTTCTCCCTTTCGCATGGATGGATGACCTTATCGTGAGGCTGTTGATTTCTCGTGTAGTTCTAGAGAATCCAGCACATGGGTGGGACCCCTTAGTTCCCCTCGATCTTGGTGTCTATATTATTTATGCATCTCTAACTGGGTCTGAGTTCACCATAGCTGATGGTGACTACCAGACAAAGCTACGTACGGAGTCTCCGATACGCTACCCAAAGAGTAATCATGGTAGTTGTCTCGGGGGATCGTGTCTCATGTGGGGTCGCGGAGAGGGCAGTACTGGCTTGGATCTTAGACTAGGCCCCATACCAAGGAAGTGTGGACAAGCTCGTAGCTTGGTTGTGCAACAAGGCTAAGGTCTCTTATGGGAAAAGTGACGCACCTCTGCATAGTGTAAGAATTGTGACATGTTACTCCCTTTTCTGAGAAGAAGCTTCGAATGCGATAGGAAAGGAACCCCACGAAGGTTCTGGTCAACCTGTGAAGGTTGTCGGACATAGTTCTCAGAATAAAAGCAACATTTGAAGAAATGTTTATGAAAACCTGCATTGCCTGTGACCTATGGTCTGTGGCTGTAGAGATAGTGCATCATACACTCCTTTTTAGTGAACTTGCTGAGTACGTCCGTACTCAACCGTACCTTCTTAACCCTTGCTAGGTTTTAAGCTATTGAAGACGACGCCAACATCAATTTCTGCTCAAGAAACCATCATCGACAACTCAAGTTCTTCAATGGAGTCAATGAAGTCCACATATACGTCAACCGAAGCGAAGACTAAGTTCTTAAGTAGATAGAAGTAGATTCTCTAGCCATAAAACCAACTTCTGTAGATCACTGCAATAGCAGCAATGGCAAGCAAAATAGTTTATATACTAGTCGTAGTTACTAGATAGTCCTGAGTTATTACTTCTGGTTCTTCTTTGTAAGAAGTTTCTTTCTCTCTCTTTAACCTAGAGTGTTCTCTGGATCTTTTGTAAAGAGTCGAGTTGTAATCTATAGTCATGTCTTGGACCTGTTGTGTTTCTGTTGTACCACTCTGAGGGATGTAATACTAGTGAACGGTATTTCATTGGTGTTATGTCAACGACTATAGTGTACTACATCATGTAGTGGTAGGCTGGGTCACCGCAGCTGGTATCAGAGCATATGCTTTGACCTTAGGATTAAAACCCTTTTAGGAAGATCTGTAGGTTGGATAGTGACTATAGGAGCCATCTTATCTAAACCAAGAATTGTGATGGATATCCACTTCAGGATAACCTTGTCACACTTAAGTTGGATGTTCTTATCATCTTTCTTAAGGATTAGTTATAGGTATTCTCTAGAGAAATGTCATTTTAGTATTGATCTAAATAGGTATAACACCACTAAGATATCTTAATTAAGATACAATATCAAAGAAGATTACAACTAGGATTAGGATATCATGTGGAGTAGTATTGGTGATGGAGTTTATATTTAGAACCCCTCTGAATTAGCAGAATTTACCACCAGTTGATACCATTATACCATACAGGGTAGACCATCAGAGTAGGTATAGATATAATTGGAAGTAATCATGGGGCATTCACTTGAGAATTCCATGTAATGGAGTATAAATTTTGTAAGAATCATTAATAGTAAGCTAAGAAGAAGAGTTGTCATGGTGAGATTAGCTCTTTAATCATGATGACTAGGTAAATCTTAACAAGTTCGTGGTGAGAATAACTCCGAGACCATGATAAGTCTGTAATTAGGACAAGTACCTAGTAAATAATCTTGTAACAATAGTAAGTAAAGAACAATGTAGGTCTATGATAGAAGTATAGGTATTATAATATTACGATAATTTTGGATTAAGGTAGTAACTACAATTTTGTTAGTAGTTTCGAGAGATCATGTGAGGATAGTTTATGATAGAATGGAAGATTGGTAGTCTTTAGTAGTTCCCAAAGAAAGGTAAGTGGCGTATCAAAACCAAATTGAGACCACTTTACTCAAAATTATCCAATTGCAATTGGGCAATTTGGGTAAAAATGGAGACAAAGAGTAGTTTAACCCCTAAGTGCTAAGTATCACGAGGTAAACCTATACTAGGAGGTGTCATATACTACACAACTAAGCCTGAATTCTAGAGGTATTATACTCAACTACTATATTCCAGGCTTAGAATGATGTGTGTTATATGTACCACATTTGGATTTCTTGTTTTTCTTGCATCTTCTTGACGGACTAGGTCTATGCATGAAGTGGAACTTTATGGGCATGTGCATACTGTTTCATGGAGTTCTTACTTGATGTACAGTTCTAGTGGGGAAAATGGGTTCGCGTGAGGGAGAGGCAAATTATCACTTCGATGAAGGGAAGGTGAAGGCTTATGAGATGATGATGACACAACAATAGGAGGTTAGCGATCCAATTCCAAAGGAAGTAGAAATTCAAATGCCGCATTTAATCCCCAACAAAGGAGTTCTTCAGTATTTGAAGGGTATGGAAGATGGGAGAAATGCTGAAATAGAGAGGCAGGATCAATTCTATCAGGAGACTTTAAATAAAATGCAAGAGAAGCAACCTAAGGAATTATATCCAAAGGTTAAACTAGTGAAGTTCTTACAAACCAAGCCTTGGAGTTTTTCCATGGTAGAAGAACCTTTAGAGGCGGAAAATTGGTTAATGGATACATCTCGGAAGCTTAAAAGTGTGGAATGTAAGGATGAAGAAAAGGTGCGATATGCAACTTATCTCTTAACCCGAACTGCAACCACGTATTGGGAGAAGTAAAGGTTCACAACATTGGGAGAAGGTGTTAATACCTAGGCTGAGTTCAAAAAGAAGTTTCGTGAAGAATTTGTACATCGGAACAATGGGAAAAGGAAGGAGGATGAAACCAGAGAAATGAAGAATCCTTCAGTTGTGAAACATGTACGGGAGTATAATCGTTTATCCAAGTACATTAGAGAGGAAGTAAACATGGAGGCGAAATGACAAAGGAAGTTCATGAAGGCACTACAAGCAGTTAAGAGTATGCAACTTAGGATTGTGCGTACAAAGGAGTTTCAGGAATTATTGGATAGTGCACATTTATCAGAAGGTGATGAGATTGTTGTACCTGAAGGGAAGAGGAAGAAAGTGCAAAAACAAACCATAACATGTCCGGATCCACATCTCATGTACAACACAAAGAAGACATGTCACAATTGTGGAATCAGGGGCCACGTTATTAAGGAGTTCCCAAACCCTAAGATATTATGTTACCAATGTGGAGAACCTGGACACACGATGATGAACTGCCTAAACCGACCGTTAACTCGTGGGTTTTCAACAGGAGGAATAGGACCAATAATGGCGCTACCATCTAGTCCGAACATTCATCCTACTCCAATGAAGAGAAATACAAGAGCATTTCTAGGAAAGTGTAACAAGTGTGGAATTATTGGACACAAGAAATCATGTTGTCCAGAACATCGGGATAAATATGGAACATCTGTAGGAGAAAATTTAACATCCCCTGGATCATCTTCAAAGGAGGGTGTTATTGAAGAAGGTACATCTTCAGGAAAACGGAAGTTTGAGACCATGACTCAAGTCAATCGTAATGAAGCAAGTGGTAAGTCAATACATTATTAGTTGTATAAGATGCTTCGTACATGCATTTAAGGAATCGGGGAATTCGTGTAAGGGAGTGACGAGTTCCGAAGATCAGGTTGAAGACTTGCACAAAGAAGGAAGCTGAATATAAGTAGTATCAACACTATTTTGAAGGATGGATCAATCCCAACTCACTACGAGCTAGCAATAAAAAGGAATATTAATGTTGAAAAAGATGTGGAGCAACATAATGGAATGAACTTAAGTTCACTCAAAATAGGTGATGTTGCTAAGAAGCTAATGAAGTAGTTGTACCTAGTTCATGGAAGTATCATGAATAAGTGCAAAGAATAAGTCTTGGAATAAAGGTGGTATTCAAGCTCTGACAACTCGGAGAGAATGCCAATAGTAAGTCAAAAACCCATAGGGTAATTCATACACCCAGGAGGATCCGCAACTGGTATCCGTAGTTGTCATAGCTGGTATCCTAGCGGTTTAGCTAAGTAGGTCATCTTTGTGTAATTCAAAGAGCATAAAACTTGGCCTAAGTTAAGTTAGACCTAAGGAAGTATGAAATTAAAAGATCGTCTTTCGAGACGCTTCATGAAATCGGGCTTACCAAAGCGAAAATGTCCAGAAGGTTAGAAGTAATACAAATAGTGTCGGAAGATTCATTTCGGAGATCCACAACTGTGTGGGTGTATCGCAGATTCTTTCGTGAGACCTTATATACGTAATATATAAGCTAGACAAAGACCAATATCCTTACTATCGAGTTAATGAATGTTATACATACAGATTAGAGACCATTAGAAAACCCTAAGGGGGAGAGTAAGCAATAAACACTGAAGTGTTGTTGTCTAATTTTCCGACTAAAGGTTGGAGACGAAGTACTAAACTATGATGAGATTAAGCCTTATTCTCATAAGGTTATAAGAAGCCATCATTATAAAGTATTTCTGAGAGTATGTTCGGATGAAAGATCGAAGCAGATATAACTGTTTAAACCTAGTGGACTAGTTGTATAGGAGAAACAGCTCGTAATTTATCCCTAAGAGAGAAGGGAGTATTCCAAGATAGATCACTAAAGTGTTATAGAAAAAATGGATCGGAATGGACAAAATGTGTCCACAACCAATTCTAAACAAGACTGTAAAGACATAAACCCAAGGGATTATAGTAGAAGGAGTTATGCTACCTATTGGAAACGATAGTTAAACGTTGCCAAGTATGAATTGGATTCATGGAAAAAGATCTGGATACGGGATACCCTAATTATCCCCAAATGTGATTACCACAGAATTCGAGAAATGGTGATCAATACAAGTTAACTCCTCATTCTGAAACGCAAGAGAGTACGAACTTTGGGGACGAAGTTTATTTTAAGCGGGAGAGTCTGTAACACCCCAACATTAGAGCTTAGAAATAAGCTGAACACAGGTGTGTGCATTGCATTCATGCATAAAAAGTCTGAATAAATTTCGCGCTTTTAAATAAAACTTGTCAAAGTGATTGACGCTTCTCTTGACTTGGTGGAACTGAAGTAGATCATCAAGTTGACTGCGATAAGTCTCAACATGACCTTTGTTAAAAACCTTATTTTGGGTAATATAATTTGATCTAAGGGTAGATCAAATGTAATAAAACTAAGTCACAACACACTACTTAGTAAGGAGTACTTGATCTCCTAGAGATCATTACATGGTATTCAAAACAACAACTCAAGGATGAATAGTTAATATTCTAAGAATGATATGAAAGTATTACCTATAACAAACCCTGAATACCAAGCTAAGTATGTAACTTAAGTAAAGAAAACTCTATAACTAAATCTTGATACACTTGATTGCCATAGTGATACCTACCATGGGTATCATGGTAGTTCTTAAACATCAATTCTTATCATGAAGTATAATGGAAGACAAGCCAAGACTAGGCATCTCATACCCTTAGTGTCATGTTAATAGTTGATAATCCTATTTAACTAAGTCCTAGTGTCAATGGATCATCAC
The DNA here is from genome assembly GCA_910589775.1 of Avena eriantha. Classification (NCBI taxonomy): domain Eukaryota; kingdom Viridiplantae; phylum Streptophyta; class Magnoliopsida; order Poales; family Poaceae; genus Avena; species Avena eriantha. Next base: position 201,942,124 of record OU342745.1, on the reverse strand, counting down.
TATTGAGTGACCAATTCTTGACCTAGCACTTGTTAACCTTTAGCTTTGACCTGTTATATTGATCTTCCAAAGGCCTTAAGTAATTTAATAAGAAGGAGGAACTAGATATGGTTGAGTGTACCATCATCAATGGAATGTGATCCTTAGAGGACATCAAACCATTGGATGTTGGAGGAGTTAACTCACTCATGAGTTAACTAGAAGAAGTATTTAAACCAAGAGTTTAGATAGTAATTATGGAGATACAAGGAAGCTAGTAGTATTAGAATATCCAATGATAATCTTGTTAAGTAAAGTAGGTACAAACTTAAAAGTAAGTTGCCTTAACAAGATATCTCTTATAGAGAGATAGGTATAATTCTATTACTTAGAGTTAATGGATCTTGATCAAACAATTAGAAACTTAAGCTAAGCATGATCAGGGATTGGTGATCATCATTCTCAAGTCAATTGAGGATGGATGCTCAGGTGTTGAAGTAGGGTTGTGAGTATACTAAATTAGGCAAGCCCTGGTAAACTGAATCATCTAGCTGGATCATGAGAGGTCAAACTAGAGTTTGATGGAGTATATAATATAAGTTGTATGGAGTAGCTGGAGGCATAGTAGTTTAACCAAGATAATCCTAGAATAAAGTTGTATTATGGGAGTAGTATCATGCCTATTATAGAGGATTGTTATCACATGTGATATTTAGAGAGAACTATAATCTTGCAAGCCTTGGAAGTAGTTGCAAGATGAAGTTAAGGAAGTTAATAGATGGAGTTAGCAGTAGCTACATTGATAGGTGCATCAATGGTAGTTAATTAAGAGGAGTTAAATACAAGGAGTAAGAATGGAGTATTGTTGAAGTGGCATGACCATATCATCATATGATGATGGATATGGTGGAGTCAGATGATTGTCTTATTTAGGAAGATGTGATCTTTGTGAATAAGATAAGAGAGATACATAAAGTATATTTAGGAAAGGAATTCCTTATCTAAAGATAACCTTAGTGAGGTATTAAGGTAAGGATGCTTTAAAAGTAATGTCCTTGAACCTTGATCCTTATCCAACTTCATAATAGAATATGAATCTATTAAAACCTTTCTAAAACTTAGGGCAGTTATTTGGAAAAGAACATTTACATTAATGATTGCTATTCATGCTTCTTGACCTCACCAAGGTTGTCCATGGTAATCCTAAACATTATAAATCAAGGAGGGTTGGAATGAGAGAAATTCCCCAAACATGGAGAACCATGAAATTCAAAGTACCACTTCACAAACCACAAGGTTTACTACCTTATAATAAATATATATCTTATCCCTTTATAAGGTTAAGCAATAATAAGATTCTATATATTATTCACTATTTTAAATGTTTACCATTATAATTATTAAGTGAAAACAGAATCATCTTTGTGAAATCTTATTATAAGAAACAAATTCCTAAAACCTTAATCCTTAATTACTTTATTTAATAAACACTTATATAATAGTATATGTTGGGATGCACTATCAAAAATTGGACAATCAACTAATGTCATGACCCCTGAAATATTTGTAGTATTGCACACAAGTTTTGGAGTTTAAATGAATTAAAATTCTAACTGAAATATAAAGGAGAAAATAGAAAAAGGGAAAAGAAGAAAAAAAAGAGAACTGTCGGCAGAACCGGACCAAGGCCCATCTTCCTATCTGTCGCCGCAAGCAGCCGCAGTCATGTTTCGCTCATTTCGTCGTAGCCCAATACCGGCCCAAGACCAGATACCTCTTTGCTATTTCTTTTCCTTTCTTCCTCCTCTCGCCAGAAGGACAGGGCTGGGAAGCAGCTCGCTGGCCAGGCCACGGAAGCTGGAGAGCTCCTAGACAAGTTAATCGACACCTCATTGCCACCACCATTCACCGGCATTCACCGTCGATTCTAGCCATGATTCGCCTCCACATCTTCACCGTAAGCTTCCTCGTGAGAAGATGATCCTCCTGGTAGTCTCGCCTTACTTCCTCGCATACGGTAACTCGCTAGCGCCACGCCCCACCACTCGCCTCCGTCGGTCATCATTGTCGTCCTTGCTCCGGCCACCCAAATGGAGCGGCGCCGCCACTCTGAGGTCGGCCATAGCGAGGTGAGTCCAACACGCTTACTTTCACTTGCTCGCGCGCCCTCGATCGAGAGATCAACCAACGATCTGGAGGATCGGCTTCGGGTGATGTCAGCGTGACATCACGCTGATGTCATCCACACATTTTTATAAATTCTATTATTGTTTTCTTTAATAAATAAATTCCTAAATATGAATTGGTTTAGGTCCCACTAGTCTAGGTCAGGAATAGCCCGGTGAGAAAAATCCCTACCACATGCTGACATCAGCATTACCTCATAAACTCTTTTAATATTTATTTTAATTTTAGAAAATGATTAAATCTTATAAGTTTAATATCTTTTGTTTTATAATTCAGAAACATATGTTTAATATATGAAAATTTACAGAAAAATAAAATCTATAATTTAACCTTATTATCAACCATTATTATGTTAACTATTTAAATAATTATTATTTAATAAAGATTTTATAAATAATAATACCTTGAAAATTCATATTTTAATATTGGTAAATGAGAAAAATATAAATAATATACTAAAATTCTTGGAAAAATAAAAACTAAAATGTAAAACTATAAACTTAAAATATTATATCACTTAACTAATATTTATTAATTATAAAGTGATAAAACTTATAAAATTCATATCTTATTATTTTAAAATTATAAAAATACTGATAATATACCAAAATGATCACAAAAATAAAATCTACACATTAAAAATATAATTATTCACATTTGAAGTAAAATAAATGAAAATATTAATTAAATATTCATTAAAACTATTTTTCTAATATCTTAATGGATTAGATATACAAAAATCTTCACTTTGCCTTTTGCATTATTTGTTTAAAGTCTAAAACTGTAACAATAAGTTCAATTGATGTTTAAATGAAGTTAACATAGGTCAACTATTTCAAGAAACATTAAAAGTAATCCTTGGACACTTCTTTAAAAACTCTAATTGATTAATAATCTTGCTTAAGAAATCTTTTAGATACCATGCCCCATTTGAGTACTTTGGTATTTCATGCTACTTACTGTATTTACACATTGTCTCACACACTCACAAGCCCTAATAAGAAGCACAAGTGTGATGCCAATATAAAAGCGCAACACATTCTAAAGGAATCACCACAAGCTTGCAAACCTTAGATCAGATAAAATTATTATGGGATTCACGTTAATCAAACTACATTACATTACTTATGCATAATTGCATTTTGAGTCTTTAAACATTAGGAGTTAATAACCAATGTCGCCAGTGATTCTAGTGCCGTATATTACGCGTCAACCATAAGACTTGGAAAGGGACCGGAAAGTTAGCTGTATCTTCTCCCTTTTGCATGGATGGATGACCTTATCGTGAGGCTGTTTATTTCTTGTGGAGTTCCAGAGAATCCACCACATGGGTGGGACCCCTTAGTTCCCCTCGATCTTGGTGTCTATATTATTTATGCATCTCTAACTGGGTCTGAGTTCACCATAGCTGATGGTGACTGCCAGACAAAGCTACGTATGGAGTCTCCGATACGCTCGTAGCTTGGTTGTGCAACAAGGCTAAGGTCTCTTATGGGAAAAGTGACGCACCTCTGCATAGTGTAAGAATTGTGACATGTTACTCCCTTTTCTGAGAAGGAGCTTCGAACGCGGTAGGAAAGGAACCCCACCAAGGTTCTGGTCAACCTGTGAAGGTTGTCGGACATAGTTCTCAGAATAAAAGCAACATTTGAAGAAATGTTTATGAAAACCTGCATTGCCTGTGACCTATGGTCTGTGGCTGTAGAGACAGTGCATCATACACTCCTTTTTAGTGAACTTGCTGAGTACGCCCGTACTCAACCGTACCTTCTTAACCCTTGCTAGGTTTTAAGCTGTTGAAGACGACGCCAACATCAATTTCTGCTCAAGAAACCATCATTGACAACTCAAGTTCTTCAATGGAGTCAATGAAGTCCACATATACGTCAACTGAAGCGAAGACTAAGTTCTTAAGTAGATAGAAGTAGATTCTCTAGCCATAAAACCAACTTCTGTAGATCACTGCAATAGCAGCAATGGCAAGCAAAATAGTTTATATACTAGTCGTAGTTACTAGATAGTCCTGAGTTATTACTTCTGGTTCTTCTTTGTAAGAAGTTTCTTTCTCTCTCTTTAACCTAGAGTGTTCTCTGGATCTTTTGTAAAGAGATCTATAGTCATGTCTTGGACCTGCTGTGTTTCTATTGTACCACTCCGAGGGATGTAATACTAGTGAATGGTGTTTCATTGGTGTTATATCAACGACTATAGTATAGTACATCATGTAGTGGTATGCTGGGTCACTACAGGTGTGAGACGTACGGTGTTCCGGGACGGTGAGCACACAAGTTTTCCTAGGTTTGAATCCGCCGGCTTTGGATGGATCCTACTCCTTCTAGCAATCCAGTAATACAGTAGAGCCGGATATGGGTTACAAGGGTTTCGCCTGTGCGAGTTGAGATTGTAGACTATTGTCAGGTGCCCTAAAGGCTGGGCCCTAGGATGGCTTATATAGATATCCGACCTAGGGTTTACAGGATAGACCTATCTGGATACGACTAAGAGTCGGTTACAGAGTACACCTTGAACTACAAGTAACACTATAGGCCTATGTTGGTAAGTCTTCTAGGCCTTCTCGTAGCCGGACAGGACTCCGTCTCTTCTCCCTGCATGGGCTGCCCATGAAGCAAAGCTCTAACCCGAACTAGGCCACCCTGGTCAATGAGGCAAAGTGAGGATACCCAGATAGTATATCCCCAACAACAGGAGTCTCCGGTCTGTATACACCGAAGACTCCAGTCTAGATTCTTCAGGAAACATCGGCTTTATCCAGGGATTTTCCCACTATGTTATGGCCTTTTCTCTTTTCATTAGATTGGCCTGTAGACATTAACACACAGTAAGAGGATCCTCATGTTGTTAACGAACACCAAAATAGATTAGGACAATAAATTTTCTTTCAATCTCCCTCTTTTTGGAGTTCGATGACAACAAGAAGTTTTGCATGAAAAATTTAAACAACATAGCTAAGCTCCCCCTGACGATGTGCAACAAGATATACATGTAATACAATTCATGTTAGGAACATAGGGAGTAAAGGCCTACATATCACATAGAATTTCACCTGAGCATTTACCTTTACCATTACAATAATAACCGGGCATAACATGTCCATGTGTAACAGATAGTCTCACACAAGAACCAAATAAAGCAAATGCAAATATTCGAAATTTAAGACACAGGGGCATAAGCAAATAAGAAGCAGCCTATGCTAATTCCCAACCCATGCAAAACCCCGGACCCTAATAGATTGCTTCTCCCCCTTTGGCATCAAAACACCAAAAAGGAAAAATACCACACTATCGCCCCAAATGAAATCACTCAGAGTCATCGTCGTTGTCGTTATCCTCATCCTCATCCCCATCCTCATCATAGTCATCATCACACTAGAAGTCTATGGGCCTTTGCCATTGTAGCATCCCAATTGTCTAACAATTGTAATGCTACTTGGTCTAGTAAGATATTGGCTACTTCATATATATAATTGTTGCACCATAATTATATCATTCTCATGTCATCATTCCACCTTGCATTTGAGCATCATATAAAACCCTTTTATTTTGGTTCTTCTCTCATATGCATTATTAATTGTATTTGCCTCTTGATCTTGTTTTGGTTATTGATATATTGTTTAAATGCCCAAGTTGAGTTGGGGGCATATCTTTTATTCACCTCCATTATCTTTTCTTTTCACCACCTTATAATTCCACCATCCTATTATCCATGAGCTTGTAATTCTTTTTCTTTTGATTTTATTCTAGCTCATGTGGTGGGGTGGACCTAATCCAATTCTTTTGCTTGGCCTTGGTTCCACTTCTTGGGAATGCATTAGAATAATGCCATATCATTGCTTTTGTTCTCACAAAATTAATCATGGCATTTAGTATTTTGCATGGGCCATGCAACCTCCACCACCACCTTTTATTCCATTTGTTTTTCCTTTGATTTAATGCATCTTATCTTTGTGGACCATCTCCTACCATTCCATCATTCCCATATTCTCATCAATATCATTATTAATTTAATCTCTTCATGCATGGTAATATGAGGCTTATTCTTTCTATCTCTTTCTCTCTTTTCCTTGGTTTCCTCTCCACCTTAGCTTATGCAAGATCAAGCCCTTTTTCCTCTTGTTTTGGTCTCATAAACAAAATTCAAAACCTCAACAACCTAAACTAAAAGCCTAACCATCTTCTCTCTCTCTATCTTTTTACCTCTAACCTAGTTCTACTTAAACCCTAACCCTAATCTCATCTCTCTCTCTAACATGCTGGTCCCACCTAGCATCTCTCTTCCTGGCCCACACCCCAGCCACCCTAACCTAACCCTAACAAAACCCTAACCCGAGCTACCCCACTTCTAACCTAGCCCATGCCCTAGCTCACCTGAGCCCTCCTCTCCTCTCTCCTTTTCTTTCTACCTGCCAGGCTGGCCCAGATGCTACTCCTCACCGTCCCTACCTATAGCCTCTCCATGCCTAGCTCCCCAGCCCGAGCAAGCACGTGCTCAAGGAGAAAGAGGTAAAGAGCCGAGGCTACTTAACCAACCCCGAGGCACACGACAGCTCCCCCTCTTCCTCACTTTTCCCTCCTCCCACGGCTCCCAGCATCGCCAGATCCGCCCTGGAGCCTGCCCTCTTCTTCTCCTTCTTCCTCTCCGACGCCCAGCTCCTGCCGCTAGACTCCGCCGTCTACCACGTTGCCCCTTCGTTCTAGCCGGCCCGCGCGTCGTGGAGGTGGCCTGGGAGACCAAGGAGGCTCATCTACATCGCCATGCACACGCTGACGCGAAGGAGGAAGCCTCCAGGACCGCCAGAACTCGCCGCTCCCCGAACCCTAGGTCGCGGAGCTCCTGCCTCGTCGACGATCCACCGCGCCCACCCCGATCTGACACCGCAATCTCCCCGCGTATGCACCTCCCCTAACTGACATCCTTGGGTCTGTCTCGGAGCCCGCCAACTTCGTTGCGGGTAGCTTAATGGGGTGGCCCCCTGAAATATTTATGAATCCTATGATTGCTTTGTCGTGAATGCCTCATCGGGTTTTGATTTGGTTTTTCCGAGGTTGATCGAGTGTGTGTTGCTATTCGTGCACCCCTGCAGGGGTAAATCTTTCTGAAAGCCGTGTCGCGGTTATGGACGACTTGGAGCATAGTTTCTCGATCATAGACAAGTATAACTAAAGTACCGCTTTTAATTTGACTAAGTACTTGACTAGTAAATAGTGCGACACTCATGGAATGGATAATAAAAACTGCCAACATATGATGGGGGTTGTTCGTCCGCTTCCCCTCGTTGGCAAGCGAGGACGAGGATGGATCTGTTGATTAAACTGTTATAACTGTTGTTCTTAATTCACGGACATCCGTCTATCATTGGTTAGGCGGATGGTTAGCGAGTATCTGTAGAATTGTTAGGTATTATCTTTTGATGCAATTGCGTCACCCCAGGTTGTGTCCCCTTTAGTGGCATAAAGACTTGCTGAGTACCCCTAGGGTCTCACACGATAAATTGTTTGATTCAGATGGACTGGTGTACCCGCAAGATGGATACTGGGTGGAAGAGACAGATGATGTTGGCAACGATCATTCGGTGTAGAGATTCCGGGAACGGGGATCCGTGAGATCTGTGGGCGGGATGTGTTTATTTATGGGGCATCTTATGCCGATTTGCTTCTTATCCGTACTCGGATCTTGTTTTCCGCTTCCACCTGATACTCTGATGTGTGATGTATGAGGAGCTATCGTAAATTATTATATCTATCTAGGACATTTGAATCTTGCCTTGTGGCGTTGCAATATTTCTATATATTTTTAGATGGAACGGCTCTGAGGACTGTTGTATGTGGCTTGCATACATTCTCATTTGTGTATGTAGTTGATCCCTTCACCTGCCGATTACGCCGCTCGTTCTTGTCCCGATGTCTGAAAGTGGTTAGGACGGCCGAAAGGTCTACCGTGAGTGGCCCTGGGCCCCACCGTACTATTTTAACCACTTTCGTTCATCCAGGCATGTAACTAAGAGCGTAATTCACCGAGGTATTTACAATTGGTATCAGAGCCATCCCGCCCTTCAGGGTCTTAGCCAACATGGTCGTTGTCAGTCTAGCAAATATTTTGGTAGCTATGTATACTAGGGAAAAACAAAACGTGAGAGTAGGACTGCTTCCATTTTTCTTCTTACCCACCCACCCACCCTTTTCTGGTAAGGAATTGTAACGTTTTCAATCCTCTTCTAAAATTCAAACTAGGATTCACGTGTTCTGGGTTCCGTAGTACCATAGGTTGTGTTTGTGTTTGTGTGTGTGTGTGTGAAGACCTTGTCTATCTATTGCATCCAACTGTTATCACTATCTGCCTTTTGGTTATCAACTGTTGGTACATTCCATACCGACAGGCCTTTGTAAACCGACGCGATCTATTCTGATTCGTTGTATACCGATGCGATCTGTCTTACTCTTTGTTATCCGACGCTATCTTGTTTGGGGTGTTCGTTTCCGTAGTTACTAATCTTTAGGTTCACCTTAACATGAAGATATTGGGATATGTGTTTTGCTTATTCATGTGCGGAGTAATGATTTAAGTGCGGGATGGAGTCGCGACCATACCACTACTTTTCTCATTCGCTCTTGTATATTGAATTGGTAGAGTTACTAATCTTGATTCGTTAAGTGGTTTTGCGCATATAGTGGTATTTTAATGCCAAAATTTGCGGAAATTTTTTCTTTGTTAGTTGTGTACCACACTCCTTGTTCAGTCGTGTGCGTTATGCTTAATATCTTCTAGTTGCCTTGAACTTTGTTGATATTTTAATATCATCTCAGTGAATTGCATCCTTTAATATGGGTTAATTCCATTTTGGTACTATTTTGGATTATTATCATTCTCCATTATAGTACTGACTTGTGTTTATATCAATCACAGGATGGCACCACCACGCCGTTCTGAGGAGGACATACCACCTGAACTTGGGGCTGCTTTGGCAAGTATTGCAAATGCTTTGGGCACTATGCAGCGAACCAGCAGCGCTTCGAGGGAAGTGTGAGGAGGAATGAGTTTGCTCCGCTACCTCCACCTCCCAAGCGAGGAGACGTCAAGAGTTTTCTCAAGTTCAACCCACGTCAATTTGAAGTGTCTGATTAGCCACTTGATGCGGATGACTGGCTTCGTGAAGTGTCAAGGTTGCTGATGACTGCGGATGTTCCCGAGCAAGAATGGGTCAAATGTGCCACTCACCTTCTAAAGGGAGATGCAGCTCTCTGGTGGGAAAATTACCTCAAGGCAGATCTTTCTGGTTTTCAGCCTACTTGGGAGCAATTCACTGCTGCTTTCAAAGAGCAATATCTGTCAGAAATTGTCATGGAAAGGATGAAGGAAGTGTTTCTCAACCTCAAGCAGGGCACTGACAATGTCAACACCTACATCAGAAACTTCATGAATCTTTCTCGTTATGGTGGTGATGAGATCTCTGATGACAAGAAGAAGCAAAAGAGGTTTCGGCAAGGCCTCAATGCTTCCATCAAATATGCAATCACTCATGCAAGGCTGGCATCTTTTCTGGAACTTCAACACACAGCTCTGCAGGAAGAAGCAAGTAGGCAAGTGTTTGAGGAGTCAAAGAAACACAGCCGTGATACAGCAAGCTCTTCTGCTACGACAGCTCCTCCTAAGCGTCGTGTCTGGGTTCCTAACACCCCACCGTCGCTCCCTGCTCCACCAAGACCGTCAAGCTACGCACCAAGGCCACCAAACTCCTTCACTGCGGCTCCCAGGGGCTACAACCACAACTACCCTGGAGCGCCTGGCGGAGTCCCTGGCTACGTTGCTCCACGTCCACCTGGTGCTTGCTATACTTGTGGAAACACTGGGCATCAGCGCTGGAATTGTCCAATGAATAACAAAGCTCTTCCACCACCACCTCCAAGACCTGCGGCAAGTGCTCCTATGGTTCGTGCACCTCCACCTCGGGCTCTCAACATCAACACTAAGCCTGGGTCTACGGTTGCTCGTGCCAACTGTGTCAACGTCGCTCAAGCTGAGCATGCACCTGGAGTTGTCATGGGTATGCTTCCTGTTAACTCAGTTTCTGCACGAGTGTTGTTTGATTCTGGTGCATCGCATTCTTTTATCTCTACGAGTTTTGCTGATAGGAATGGGTTATCTATGGATCCTCTCCCCAAGCGTTTAATGTTCTTTCTCCTGGAGCAACAATGGCATCTTCTAAAATCAGCCATAACAATCAAATTGAGATTGGTGGTTCTTCGTTTCGGGCTTCCTTAATTATTCTGGCCAATTCCGATATTGATGTTATCTTGGGCATGGATTGGTTGACAGCAAATGCAGCTGTGATTGATTGTGCTGAACGTTCGGTTTCTCTGAAAATTCCTGAAGGCCATATAGTCTATTCTCCAAGTCTGACTCGTGCAATTCAGCTTTATTCTTTGGCGGCTCTGAACGACGATGCTATGGAAGGTATTCAGAGTGTTCCTGTAGTCCGTGAGTTCCCAGATGTCTTTCCTGAAGAGTTGCTAGGTATGCCTCCGGATCGTGAGGTTGAGTTTGTCATTGAACTTGAACCTGGTACCGCTCCTATTCCAAGCGGCCTTATAAAATGGGTCCTGCTGAGTTGGCTGAACTCAAACGTCAGTTGGATGAACAAGAGAAGTTGGGTTTCATTCAGCACAGTACTTCTTCTTGGGGTAGCCCAACAATCTTTGTGAAGAAGCGAGACAAGACTGATAGACTTTGAGTGGACTATCGGGCACTCAATGATAAAACAATCAAGAATAAATATCCCCTTCCGCGGATTAATGATCTCTTCGATCAGCTAGCTGGAGCTGTGGTATTCTCTAAGCTTGATTTGAGAAGTGGTTATCATCAAATCAAGATTCGCAAGGAAGATGTTCCCAAAACAGCTTTCACCACCCGCTATGGCCTGTATGAGTACACGGTCATGTCTTTCGTTCTCACCAATGCACCTGCCACCTTCTCGAGGCTTATGAACTCGGTTTTCATGGAGTCTCTTGATAAGTTCGTTGTGGTCTATCAGGATGACATTCTAGTCTATTCTAAGTCAAAGAAGAACATGAAGAACACCTTCGGTGTGTCCTAAACAAGCTTCGTGAGAACCGCCTGTATGCAAAGTTCTCCAAGTGTGAGTTCTGGCTGCCTCAAGTCACCTACCTTGGTCACGTCATCTCTGCCAAGGGCATTGCTGTCAACCCAGAAACTATTAAAACAATTATGGACTGGCTTCCACCCATAAATGTCAAAGTAGTCCGGAGTTTCCTTGGTTGGCCAGTTACTTGCCGGCGATTCGTTCAAAATTCTCAAAGATTGCGAAGCCTCTTACCGATCTCCTCAAGAAAGGCAAGAAATACCTTTGGACTCCTGCATGTCAAGCAAGCTTTGAAACACTCAAAGAGAAGCTCACTTCCACTCTAGTCTTGGTTCCTCCAGATACATCAAAGCCTTTCCAAATATTCTGTGATGCTTCATTGCAAGGATTGGGTGCGGTCCTTATGCAAGAAAAGCAAGTTGTTGCTTATGCATCTCGTTAGTTGAAGACGCATGAGATCAACTATCCTACACATGACCTCGAACTCGCAGCAGTTTGTCTTTGCTTTGAAAGTATGGAGGCATTACTTGCTTGGCAACCGTTGTGAGAGCTTTTCTGATCACAAGAGTCTGAAGTATATCTTCACACAGCCTGATCTCAACCTTCGTCAGAGGAGGTGGATTGAAACAATCAATGACTTCGATTTGACCATCAACTACACCCGGGCAAAGCCAATGTCATGGCAGATGCTCTCAGCCGAAAAGCTTATGTCAACAACCTCATGGTGGAAGAACAATAGCCTCTCTTGTGCGAGAAATTCCGCAAGCTAAACCTTGAAATTGTGAATCATGGGTATCTTCTGAACCTTCTAGCAACACCTCTCTTGGAAGAAAATGTCCGTTCCATTCAGCTTGGTGATCCTTACACTAAAAAGATCATTTCCAACATTCAGCTTCCGAATTATGAGTCTCTTTCACGTAGATGACCAAGGCACTCTTTTCTTTGAACACCAGATGTTTGTTCCGAACTACCCGGGTTTAAGAGAGCAAGTTCTCAAGGAGGCGCATGATTCCGTTCTTTCTATCCATCCTGGCAGCACTAAGATGTACATGGACTTGAACACACAATATTGGTGGCCTGGTTTGAAACGATATTGTGCCAAGTATGTCTCAGAGTGTGATGTTTGTCGTAGAGTTAAAGCTGTCCATCAGAAACCTTCCGGTCTTATACAGCCATTGAAGCCTCCGGAATGGAAATGGGAGAAAGTAGAGATGGACCTCATCACTGGTTTTCCAAGGTCGCAGAAGGGCAACAATGCAATCTTTGTTGTCATTGACAGGCTTTCCAAAGTAGCTCACTTCTTTCCAGTCAAGGAAACAATTTCCGCAATTCAGTTGGCTGAGCTCTATATCAACAGAATTGTCTCTCTGTATGGAGTTCCTCTTGAGATTAGTTCAGACCGTGGAAGCATCTTCACTTCCAAGTTCTGGGGAAGTTTCCAAAATGCTTTGGGAACAAAACTAAACTTCAGCACAGCTTACCACCCTCAGTCGCAAGGACAAGTTGAAAAGATCAATCAGATTCTGGAAGATATGCTCCGTGCTTGCATTATCTCTTTCGGCATGAAGTGGGAAGAATGTCTTCCTTATGCTGAATTCTCTTACAACAACAGTTTCCAGAAAAGTCTAAAGATGGCACCATTTGAGGCTCTCTATGGTCGCAAATGCAGAACTCCGATTGGTTGGTCGGGCGCAGGTGAAAGAATATTGTTTGGCCCCGACATTGTAACTCAAGCAGAGGAGAAAGTTCACATCATTCTTGAAAATCTGAAGATTGCTCAAAGTCGCCAGAAAAGCAATTATGACAGAAAGCACACGGACATGGAGTATGTCCCTGGTGATCTCGTTTACCTTCGTGTCACTCCCATGAGAGGCACGCACCTCTTTGGTATCAAAGGAAAGCTGGCCCCTAGATACATCGGTCCTTTCAAAATTCGTGAAGAAGAGGAGAAGTTGCTTATGCTCTTGAGCTCCCCTGAACAACTCAAAGTCCATGATGTTTTTCCATATCTCTCACCTCAAGAAGTGCTTCAAGGATCCCGGCAAGAACGTGGACATGAACTCATCAATCTCCAAGAAGACTTTCTCATCAAGAACACCCCACAAAAATTCTTGAAGTCGCAGAAAGAAGGACTCGCAACAAGTCCATCAAGTTCTGCAAGGTGCAGTGGTCACCACCCATTCTGTTGATGAAGCCCCTGGGAATGTGAAGATGAGCTCCGTGCCAAGTACCCTACCCTCTTTGAGTCTTCTTCTTCTTCCTAGAATCTCGGGGCGAGATTCCTGTTTAGTGGGGGAGAGTTGTAGCATCCCAATTGTCTAACAATTGTAATGCTAGTTGGTCTAGTAACATATTAGCTACTTCATATATATAATTGTTGCACCATAATTATATCATGCTCATGTCATCATGCCACTTGCATTTGAGCATCATATAAAACCCTTTTCTTTTGGTTCTTCTCTCATATGCATTGTTAATTGTATTTTCCTCTTGATCTTGTTTTGGTTATTGATATATTGTTTAAATGCCCAAGTTGAGTTGGGGGCATATCTTTTATTCACCTCCATTATCTTTTATTTTCACCACCTTATAATTCCACCATCCTATTATCCATGAGCTTGTAATTCTTTTTCTTTTGATTTTATTCTAGCTCATGTGGTGGGGTGGACCTAATCCAATTCTTTTGCTTGTCCTTGGTTCCACTTCTGGGAATGCATTAGAATAATGTGATATCATTGCTTTTGTTCTCACAAAATTAATCATGGCATTTAGAATTTTTGCATGGCCCATGCAACCTCCACCACCACCTTTTATTCCATTTGTTTTTCCTTTGATTTAATGGATCTTATCTTTGTGGACCATCTCCTACCGTTCCATCATTTCCCATATTCTCATCAATATCATTATTAATTTAATCTCTTCATGCATGGTCATATGAGGCTTATTCTTTCTATCTCTTTCTCTCTTTTCCTTGTTTCTTCTCCAACCTTAGCTTATGCAAGATCAAGCCCCTTTTCCCTCTTGTTTGGTCTCATAAACAAAATTCAAAACCTAAACCAACCTAAACTAAAACCTAACCATCTTCTCTCTCTCTATCTTTTTACCTCTAACCTAGTTCTACTTAAACCCTAACCCTAATCTATCTCTCTCTCTAACATGCTGGTCCCACCTGGCCTCTCTCTTCCTGGCCCACACCCCAGCCACCCTAACCTAACCCTAACAAAAACCCTAACCCGAGCTACCCTACTTCTAACCTAGCCCATGCCCTAGCTCACCCGAGCCCTCCTCAACTCTCTCCTTTTCTTTCTACCTGCCAGGCTGGCCCAGATGCTACTCCTCACCGTCCCCACCTGCAGGCCTCTCCATGCCTAGCTCCCCAGCCCGAGCAAGCACGTGCTCAAGGAGAACGAGGTAAAGAGCCGAGGCTACTTACCAACCCTGACTCCCACACGGCATCTCCTCCCTCTTCCTCACTTTTTCCCTCCTCCCCACGGCTCTCCAGCATCGCCAGATCCCCCCGGAGCCTGCCCTCTTCTTCTCCTTCTTCCTCTCTGACGCCCAGCTCCTACCGCCAGACTCCCGCCGTCACCTACCGCGTCGCCCCTTCGTTCTAGCCGGCCCGCGCGTCGTGGAGGTGCCTGGGAGACCAGACGGAGGCTCCTCTACATCGCCCTGCACACGCCGACCGCAGGAGGAAGCCTCCAGGACCGCCAAAACCTCGCCGCTCCCTGAAACCCTAGGTCGCCGGAGCTCCTGCCTCGTCGACGATCCACCGCGCCTCACCCCGATCTGACACTGGCGCCAATCTCCCGCGGTAGGCACCTCTCCCTCCCTGACATCCTCCGCTTCATTGTCGCCATCTAGCCGCCGATCGTTTCGCCGAGCACCCTCTGTGCGCCAGAGGTCGCCGGTGTCTGCAACCTTCCCCGCGCCGCATCGAGCCTTAGCTAGGCCCCAGCCCCCCTCCTGTCAACTCCCCTAGCCCCCCGCAGTGGCTTCGCCTCCTGCGTGAGCACCCCGGTCGCGGATCGAATCCCCCGCGCCGCGCAGCTCTGTCGCCGAACACGTCCGTCAGTTTCGTCAGAGATCAGAGAAGATCCACAGTGCACGTTGACCTTTGCACTAAACCCCCCACCTTTTTGACCTCCTCAACCCGCGCCTTCATGAGGCCCCACCTGTCAGCCGCTCTGGCATTTTTGCAGAAAGGTCCCTCGGTTCCTCAGGCCGTAACCCGCGCTCCAGCTCGGCCCCGCCTGGCAGTCACTGCGCGCTCATTCGCTGGCACGTGGGCCTCCAGTTACTGGCCCACCCGTCAGTCGCAGAGGCTAGCTAAGCCGAGGTGAGAAAAGGATTTTCCTGAGCGCGTGTGGCCAGTCCGCTTGGTCCCCACTCGTCAGGACTGGGGCTAGCTCGGACTGAGTACAAAAGTCTGCCCTGTTTTCTGTTTTAATAAAACCTTTTCAAATTGATTTTAAACTCAAATTCAATTCAGATTAAATAACTTTTCAAATATAAATCCAAATAATACAAGTAATATATGTTTTGGAATCAGAAAAATGTGAGGAATTCAAATATCCTTTCAAAATATTGTTTGAACAATTTAAATTTTCGAGATGATTAAAATTACAATAAAAATGCCCTTTTCTTAATAAGTTAATAACTTTAATTCTATAACTACAAATTGGGCAAATAATATGTCTAAATCGATCAGCGCGACCAAGCCCGTTCTATATATGCAGTCCTTGTTCTGATTGAAGCATGCATCATGTCATTATTATAAATCTGAACTGTTTATGACAATAAAACTTGGTTAATTAAAATAACAAAATGCTTTATTCTTGTATCCACACCTCAGCCTTGCCATGCTACTTTAATGCCATGTAAATGGTGCATCATTCATCATGACATGCTGTTTACTTGTCGCTTTTTAATTCGTATGCTTGTGCACTTTATTTATGTTGGCCCTTGTTTGTTGGTTCTTCTTCGAATAGACGCCCAGGAGGAGAGATTACCAGGAATCACAGGAGTACTACCCAGATCATCTCTCGCTTCAACTGAGCTGCCAGGAAAGCACTACCACATGCTTGCATACATACAGTACCTATTGCCTCTATCTTATTCTTGCATCATTGAGTCGCGATTGCATCAAACGGAATCCCAAGTACTGCATAGCCTTTACTTTTAAACCCCACCGAAGCTTGTTCCTCCATCCTATCAGCCATTACTACAGGAGTTGTTTGAGCCATGCGAGTCGTAGAAAGCATGTGTAGGGTACGTGGAGTGTCTGATGAATAACGAGGTACCTAAACAACTTAACCTGAGTAGTAATGGGATAACTAATGAAAGAGGCACCGGTGAGCAATATCTGCTATTTGGTTTTTCATGCTCACTTGTGTCCCGTAGGACCCCGAGTACTTGATTCCTGTTCCTTGACTATTCGCACTATCCACGATCCGGGAGGCCTTACGGAACCCCCCTGAGCTAGATCTTGATTCATTCTTATTTCTTGGGGCCACAAAGTAGTTTGGGGCTTTATTACTATCCTGTACTTATGCCATGTTACTGTTTATTAAGATTGTGCGAGGAGCACCTGTACTGTTTAAGAATTGCGGAGTGTTTTCGCTGGTGTATCGACAAGCCCAGCCACATTTTCGGGTTCCCAGTCGTTTACAGCCATTGGCGCAAACCTTGGGTCTGTCTCGAGCCGGCCAACTTCGTTGCGGGTAGCTTAATGGGGTGGCCCCCTGAAATATTTATGAATCCTATGATTGCTTTGTCGTGAATGCCTCATCGGGTTTTGATTTGGTTTTTCCGAGGTTGATCGAGTCTGTGTTGCTATTCGTGCACCCCTGTAGGGTAAATCTTTCTGAAAGCCGTGTCCGCGGTTATGGACGACTTGGAGCATAGTTTCTCGATCATAGACAAGTATAAACTAAAGTACCGCTTTTAATTTGACTAAGTACTTGACTAGTAAATAGTGCGACACTCATGGAATTGATAATAAACTGCCCAACATATGATGGGGGTTGTTCGTCCGCTCCTCGTTGGCAAACGAGGACGAGGATGGATCTGTTGATTTAAACTGTTATAACTGTTGTTCTTAATTCACGGACATCCATCTATCATTGGTTAGGCGGATGGTTAGCGAGTATCTGTAGAATTGTTAGGTATTATCTTTTGATGCAATTGCGTCCCACCCCAGGTTGTGTCCCCTTTAGTGGCATAAAGGACTTGCTGAGTACCCCTAGGGTCTCACACGAAAATTGTTTGATTCAGATGGACTGGTGTACCGCAAGATGGATACTGGGTGGAAGAGTACAGATGATGTTGCAACGATCATTCGGTGTAGAGATTCCGGGAACGGGGATCCGTGAGATCTGTGGCGGGATGTGTTTATTTATGGGGCATCTTATGCCGATTTGCTCTTATCCGTACTCGGATCTTGTTTTCCGCTTCCACCTGATACTCTGATGTGTGATGTATGAGGAGCTATCGGCTAAATTATTATATCTATCTAGGACATTTGAATCTTGCCTTAGTGGCGTTGCAATATTTCTATTTATTTTAGATGGAATGGCTCTGAGGACTGTTGTATGTGGCTTGCATACATTCTCATTTGTGTATGTAGTTGATCCCTTCGCCTGCCGATTACGCCGCTCGTTCTTGTCCCGATGTCTGAAAGTGGTTAGGACGGCCGACCGAAAGGTCTACCGTGAGTGGCCCTGGGCCCCACCGTACTATTTTAACCACTTTCGTTCATCCAGGCATGTAACTAAGAGCGTAATTCACCGAGGTAGTTACAATTGGTATCAGAGCATCCCGCCCTTCAGGGTCTTAGCCAACATGGTCGTTGTCAGTCTAGCAAATATTTTGGTAGCTATGTATACTAGGGAAAACAAACGTGAGGAGTAGGACTGCTTCCATTTTTCTTCTACCCCCCCACCCACCCTTTCTGGTAAGGAAGTGTAACGTTTTCAATCCTCTTCTAAAATTCAAACTAGGATTCACGTGTTCTGGGTTCCGTAGTACCATAGGTTGTGTTTGTGTTTGTGTGTGTGTGTGTGAAGACCTTGTCTATCTGTTGCATCCAACTGTTATCACTATCTGCCTTTTGGTTATCAACTGTTGGTACATTCCATACCGACAGGCCTTTGTAAACCGACGCGATCTATTCTGATTCGTTGTATACCGATGCGATCTATCTTACTCTTTGTTATCCGACGCTATCTTGTTTGGGGTGTTCGTTTCCGTAGTTACTAATCTTAGGTTCACCTTAACATGAAGATATTGGGATATGTTGTTTTGCTTATTCATGTGCGGAGTAATGATTTAAGTGCGGGATGGAGTCGCGCCCATACCACTACTTTTCTCATCGCTCTTGTATATTGAATTGTAGAGTTACTAATCTTGATTCGTTAAGTGGTTTTGCGCATATAGTGGTATTTTAATGCCAAAATTGCGGAAATTTTTTCTTTGTTAGTTGTGTACCACACTCCTTGTTCAGTCGTGTGCGTTATGCTTAATATCTTCTAGTTGCCTTGAACTTTGTTGATATTTTAATATCATCTCAGTGAATTGCATCCTTTAATATGGGTTATTCCATTTTGGTACTATTTTGGATTATTATCATTCTCCATTATAGTACTGACTTGTGTTTATATCAATCACAGATGGCGCACACCACGCCGTTCTGAGGAGGACATACCACCTGAACTTGGGGCTGCTTTGGCAAGTATTGCAAATGCTTTGGGCACTATGCAGCGAACCCTAGCCAGCGCTTCGAGGGAAGTGTGAGGAGGATGAGTTTGCTCCGCTACCTCCACCTCCCAAGCGAGGAGACGTCAAGAGTTTTCTCAAGTTCAACCCACGTCCAATTTGAAGTGTCTGATTAGCCACTTGATGCGGATGACTGGCTTCGTGAAGTGTCAAGGTTGCTGATGACTGCGGATGTGCTCCGGAGCAAGAATGGGTCAAATGTGCCACTCACCTTCTGAAGGGAGATGCAGCTCTCTGGTGGGAAAATTACCTCAAGGCAGATCTTTCTGGTTTTCAGCCTACTTGGGAGCGGTTCACTGCTGCTTTCAAAGAGCAATATCTGTCAGAAATTGTCATGGAAAGGATGAAGGAGTGTTTCTCAACCTCAAGCAGGGCACTGACAATGTCAACACCTACATCAGAAACTTCATGAATCTTTCTCGTTATGGTGGTGATGAGATCTCTGATGACAAGAAGAAGCAGAGGTTTCGGCAAGGCCTCAATGCTTCCATCAAATATGCAATCACTCATGCAAGGCCGGCATCTTTTCTGGAACTTCAACACACAGCTCTGCAGGAAGAAGCAAGTAGGCAAGTGTTTGAGGAGTCAAAGAAACACAGCCGTGATACAGCAAGCTCTTCTGCTATGACAGCTCCTCCTAAGCGTCGTGTCTGGGTTCCTAACACCCCACCGTCGCTCCCTGCTCCACCAAGACCGTCAAGCTACGCACCAAGGCCACCAAACTCCTTCACTGCGGCTCCCAGGGGCTACAACCACAACTAACTACCCTGGAGCGCCTGGCGGAGTCCCTGGCTACTTTGCTCCACGTCCACCTGGTGCTTGCTATACTTGTGGAAACACTGGGCATCAGCGCTGGAATTGTCCAATGAATAACAAAGCTCTTCCACCACCACCTCCAAGACCTGCGGCAAGTGCTCCTATGGTTCGTGCACCTCCACCTCGGGCTCTCAACATCAACACTAAGCCTGGGTCTACGGTTGCTCGTGCCAACTGTGTCAACGTCGCTCAAGCTGAGCATGCACCTGGAGTTGTCATGGGTATGCTTCCTGTTAACTCAGTTTCTGCACGAGTGTTGTTTTGATTCTGGTGCATCGCATTCTTTTATCTCTACGAGTTTTGCTGATAGGAATGGGTTATCTATGGATCCTCTCCCCAAGCGTTTAATGTTCTTTCTCCTGGAGCAACAATGGCATCTTCTAAAATCAGCCATAACAATCAAATTGAGATTGGTGGTTCTTCGTTTCGGGCTTCCTTAATTATTCTGGCCAATTCCGATATTGATGTTATCTTGGGCATGGATTGGTTGACAGCAAATGCAGCTGTGATTGATTGTGCTGAACGTTCGGTTTCTCTGAAAATTCCTGAAGGCCATATAGTCTATTCTCCAAGTCTGACTCGTGCAATTCAGCTTTATTCTTTGGCGGCTCTGAACGACGATGCTATGGGTATTCAGAGTGTTTCCTGTAGTCTGTGAGTTCCCAGATGTCTTTCCTGAAGAGTTGCCAGGTATGCCTCCGGATCGTGAGGTTGAGTTTGTCATTGAACTTGAACCTGGTACCGCTCCTATTTCCAAGCGGCCTTATAAAATGGGTCCTGCTGAGTTGGCTGAACTCAAACGCAGTGGATGAACAAGAGAAGTTGGGTTTCATTCAGCACAGTACTTCTTCTTGGGGTAGTCCCAACATCTTTGTGAAGAAGCGAGACAAGACTGATAGACTTTGTGTGACTATCGGGCACTCAATGCTAAAACAATCAAGAATAAATATCCCCTTCCGCGGATTAATGATCTCTGTCGATCAGCTAGCTGGAGCTGTGGTATTCTCTAAGCTTGATTTGAGAAGTGGTTATCATCAAAATCAAGATTCGCAGGAAGATGTTCCCAAAACAGCTTTCACCACCCCTATGGCCTGTATGAGTACACGGTCATGTCTTTCGTTCTCACCAATGCACCTGCCACCTTCTCGAGGCTTATGAACTCGGTTTTCATGGAGTATCTTGATAAGTTCGTTGTGGTCTATCTGGATGACATTCTAGTCTATTCTAAGTCAAAAGAAGAACATGAAGAACACCTTCGGTGTGTCCTAAACAAGCTTCGTGAGAACCGCCTGTATGCAAAGTTCTCCAAGTGTGAGTTCTGCTGCTGCCTCAAGTCACATACCTTGGTCACGTCATCTCTGCCAAGGGCATTGCTGTCAACCCAGAAACTATTAAAACAATTATGGACTGGCTTCCACCCATAAATGTCAAAGTAGTCCGGAGTTTCCTTGGTTTGGCCAGTTACTGCCGGCGATTCGTTCAAAATTTCTCAAAGATTGCGAAGCCTCTTACCGATCTCCTCAAGAAAGGCAAGAAATACCTTTGGACTCCTGCATGTCAAGCAAGCTTTGAAACACTCAAAGAGAAGCTCACTTCCACTCTAGTCTTGGTTCCTCCAGATACATCAAAGCCTTTCCAATATTCTGTGATGCTTCATTGCAAGGATTGGGTGCGGTCCTTATGCAAGAAAGCAAGTTGTTGCTTATGCATCTCGTTAGTTGAAGACGCATGAGATCAACTATCCTACACATGACCTCGAACTCGCAGCATTGTCTTTGCTTTGAAAGTATGGAGGCATTACTTGCTGGCAACCGTTGTGAGATCTTTTCTGATCACAAGAGTCTGAAGTATATCTTCACACAGCCTGATCTCAACCTTCGTCAGAGGAGGTGGATTGAACAATCAATGACTTCGATTTGACCATCAACTACACCCCGGGCAAAGCCAATGTCATGGCAGATGCTCTCAGCCGAAAAGCTTATGTCAACAACCTCATGGTGGAAGAACAATAGCCTCTCTTGTGCGAGAAATTCCGCAAGCTAAACCTTGAAATTGTGAATCATGGGTATCTTCTGAACCTTCTAGCAACACCTCTCTTGGAAGAAAAGTCCGTTCCATTCAGCTTGGTGATCCTTACACTAAAAAGATCATTTCCAACATTCAGCTTCCGAAGTATGAGTCTCTTTCACGTAGATGACCAAGGCACTCTTCTTTGAACACCGATGTTTGTTCCGAACTACCCGGGTTTAGAGAGCAAGTTCTCAAGGAGGCGCATGATTCGTTCTTTCTATCCATCCTGGCAGCACTAGATGTACATGGACTTGAACACAAAATTGGTGGCCTGTTTGAAACGATATTGTGCCAAGTATGTCTCGGAGTGTGATGTTGTCGTAGAGTTAAAGCTGTCCATCAGAAACCTTCCGGTCTTTTACAGCCATTGAAGCCTCCGGAATGGAAATGGGAGAAAGTAGAGATGACTTCATCACTGGTTTTCCAAGGTCGCAGAAGGGCAACAATGCAATCTTTGTTGTCATTGACAGGCTTTCCAAAGTAGCTCACTTCTTTCCAGTCAAGGAAACAATTTCCGCAATTCAGTTGGCTGAGCTCTATATCAACAGAATTGTCTCTCTCTGTATGGAGTTCCTCTTGAGATTAGTTCAGACCGTGGAAGCATCTTCACTTCCAAGTTCTGGGAAGTTTCCAAAATGCTTTGGGAACAAAAACTAAACTTCAGCACAGCTTACCACCCTCAGTCGCAAGGACAAGTTGAAAAGATCAATCAGATTCTGGAAGATATGCTCCGTGCTTGCGTTATCTCTTTCGGCATGAAGTGGGAAGAATGTCTTCCTTATGCTGAATTCTCTTACAACAACAGTTTCCAGAAAAGTCTAAAGATGGCACCATTTGAGGCTCTCTATGGTCGCAATGCAGAACTCCGATTGGTTGGGTCGGGCGCAGGTGAAGAATATTGTTTGGCCCCGACATTGTAACTCAAGCAGAGGAGAAAGTTCACATCATTCTTGAAAATCTGAAGATTGCTCAAAGTCGCCAGAAAGCAATTATGACAGAAGCCCACGGACATGGAGTATGTCCCTGGTGATCTCGTTTACCTTCGTGTCACTCCCATGAGAGGCACGCACCTCTTTGGTATCAAAGGAAAGCTGGCCCTAGATACATCGGTCCTTTCAAATTCGTGGAGAAGAGGAGAAGTTGCTTATGCTCTTGAGCTCCCTGACAACTCAAAGTCCATGATGTTTTCCAATCTCTCACCTCAAGAAGTGCTTCAAGGATCCCGGCAAGAACGTGGACATGAACTCATCAATCTCCAGAAGACCTTTCTCATCAGACACCCCACAAAATTCTTGAAGTCGCAGAAAGAAGGACTCGCAACAAGTCCATCAAGTTCTGCAAGGTGCAGTGGTCACACCATTCCGTTGATGAAGCCCCTTGGGAATGTGAAGATGAGCTCCGTGCCAAGTCCCTACCCTCTTTGAGTCTTCTTCTTCTTCCTAGAATCTCGGGGCGAGATTCCTGTTTAGTGGGGGAGAGTTGTAGCATCCCAATTGTCTAACAATTGTAATGCTAGTTGGTCTAGTAAGATATTAGCTACTTCATATATATAATTGTTCACCATAATTATATCATGCTCATGTCATCATGCCACCTTGCATTTGAGCATCATAAAAACCCTTTTCTTTTGGTTCTTCTCTCATATGCATTATTAATTGTATTTTCCTCTTGATCTTGTTTTGGTTATTGATATATTGTTTAAATGCCCAAGTTGAGTTGGGGGCATATCTTTTATTCACCTCCATTATCTTTTCTTTTCACCACCTTATAATTCCACCATCCTATTATCCATGAGCTTGTAATTCTTTTTCTTTTGATTTTATTCTAGCTCATGTGGTGGGGTGGACCTAATCCAATTCTTTTGCTTGGCCTTGGTTCCACTTCTTGGGAATGCATTAGAATAATGCCATATCATTGCTTTGTTCTCACAAAATTAATCATGGCATTTATTATTTTTGCATGGCCCATGCAACTCCACCACCACCTTTTATTCCATTTGTTTTCCTTTGATTTAATGGATCTTATCTTTGTGGACCATCTCCTACCGTTCCATCATTCCCATATTCTCATCAATATCATTATTAATTTAATCTCTTCATGCATGGTCATAAATGAGGCTTATTCTTTCATCTCTTTCTCTCTTTTTCCTGGTTTTCTTCTCCACCTTAGCTTATGCAAGATCGCCCCTTTTCCCTCTTTGTTTTGGTCTCATAAACAAATTCAAAACCTAAACAACCTAAACTAAAAACCTAACCATCTTCTCTCTCTCTATCTTTTTACCTCTAACCTAGTTCTACTTAAACCCTAACCCTAATCTCATCTCTCTCCTAACATGCTGGTCCCACCTGGCCTCTCTCTTCC